>VYXH01011545.1:0-64825 GCA_013397275.1 Burhinus bistriatus | reverse complement strand
ATCTGCAACAGATATGTGAATGGAGGGAGGAAAAATCAGAAAACAATAAAACTGAAGGAGGCTTGGCAGTGACAGATAATAAATTCATATATAAGCAGGCCATGAAATGCGACATGATAAAAAGCCAGAGAAACTTTGCCTCCACAGCCAGGCTGTGGCTGTTGCAAAGGCAGCAAGTCGCTGGTAGCAAAGGCAGGCTCGTCCTCTCCTCCTCCAGCCTCCCCCACCAGCACTAGTGCTGGGACAAGCTGTGGTGAAAACCTTGTGCCGCAGCAATGGGCAAGGCAGTTTTGCTCTGTCTGTGGCAGCCTGTCTCAGCTGGTAAAAGGAGACCTCTTAGGATGAGAGCACCAGCTAGCTCAGGAGAAAGAAGTTAGCTGCCCGGTTTGCAACAGCCAGAGCTGAGGAGCAGCAGTTTACAGCTCCTGCAGTAACAGGTCACTTTCTTCCCATCCCTGAGCTGCTGCAGGAGGTAATAGCCCTTTCCAGCCAGGCAACACCCAGAGCTGAGGGGTTATGTTCTGCTTTTAGCATCTAACAGTCAGAAACCTGTGCCCGAAGTGAACAGAGTTCAGAGGAGAGCAGTAAAAAATGATGAAAGGGGCAGAGGAGTTGATTTACAAGGGAAAAATAAAGGAGCATATGTTTAGCTTGGCTCAACAGTGACTGTGAGGAGATTAGCAGGTAACTGAAAAAGGTTGGAAGGATGTAGTCAACAAAGATGGATCTGGGGGGTGGAGACGAAGGTTTGCAGGGAGGGGAAGGGGCATCACCACTTGACCAAGAGCTTTTATTAGTACTAGCAGGCTGAGAATGACCCAGACTGAGAATCTCCACCAGAGATGTCTACGAAGCCAGGGAAGGCAACCACTGATGTCCTGGTTTGAGATACACAGAACTAATTTCTCCCCTAATGCTTGGAAAAACTGCACTTTCAGAAGACTCTAGTGTCTGAATTTGTGAAAATACTTTATAGCCAGTTATGGTGTATGGGTTTCAAGGTCTCAGTGTTTTTTGAGCTCACTTGGTGCAGGGATGAGGAGGAGCGAGACCTGGACACTTGACCCAAGCTGGCCAACAGGATTATTTCATACCATGAATGTCACATTCAATATAAATTAGAAAGTTTGCTGTGAAGTGCTCTGTCTCCCTTCATGGCTGTGATCCTGAGAACTTCTTGCCCTGGTGCCGGATGGCTGAGGCCTTTCCTTCCTCCGGAACGCATAGCGCTGGCAGTGTCTNATGGGTTTCAAGGTCTCAGTGTTTTTTGAGCTCACTTGGTGCAGGGATGAGGAGGAGCGAGACCTGGACACTTGACCCAAGCTGGCCAACAGGATTATTTCATACCATGAATGTCACATTCAATATAAATTAGAAAGTTTGCTGTGAAGTGCTCTGTCTCCCTTCATGGCTGTGATCCTGAGAACTTCTTGCCCTGGTGCCGGATGGCTGAGGCCTTTCCTTCCTCCGGAACGCATAGCGCTGGCAGTGTCTGACATTTGCTGTCCACTGCTGGGAGTGCACAGCTTCCTACTGGTAGAATTGACTGAGTATAATCCTGTAAAGTTTGCTGTGAAGTGCTCTGTCTCCCTTCATGGCTGTGATCCTGAGAACTTCTTGCCCTGGTGCCGGACGGCTGAGGCCTTTCCTTCCTCCCGAAGGCATAGCGCTGGCAGTGTCTGACATTTGCTGTCCACTGCTGGGAGTGCACAGCTTCCTACTGGTAGAATTGACTGAGTATAATCCTGTATATATTGGTATCGGGATCAATATTGTTTCTTTAGAGTTAATAATGTTAATTATCTAGTCTTATTCTACTAAATCTGTTTATATTTCAACCCCGGATTTCCTTGTTTTTCCCAATTCCCCTTCCCAGGTGGGGAGGGGTCATCAGCCTAAACAACAATAAATAGTTTGGGTTTCTCAGACCATAACAACTGGTCCTGCCTGACACGCAGATGTGCAGTTGTTATCCCTGTCAGGTGTGGGCAGGCTGCCATGCTTCCCTGCCCGCACCACCTCTAAACAAGGGTGCAGCCTTCCAACAGAGAAAGAGGGTTGTTCCTCCTCTGAATTGATGCTATGGGCAATTCCAGTAAAGCCACTGACTTCACCAGAACTGGAATTCAACCTGTGTGGCAAAGGCAGCTAAATAATATAGCAGCAGTAAAATGTGTCTCTCTTCTGACTGTGCCAGTACTAGCAACCTTACAGTTACCATCCCACTGCAGAAATGGCCTGTTCAGACCCCTAGACTCCAGGGGAAATTGCCCAGAACATGTTTCAGGAGGAGCACGTGGCATCCTGGGTTAGCTACCCCGCGTGCGAGGTGCTGCAGCTGATGCTGTCTGTCTACAAACGTGCCCTTAGTATATGCTAAAGTAGTTTGCCCAGGTGTAAGAACAACGATGCAAAAGCTGTTCCATGGATTTGGTTACCCTGCTGCATATTCAACTGTTGTGTATGCCTGAGGATATGGAGATGTATTGCATTTTTTCCCAATCCTCCCTATTGCTGGGCCTGCTTACTGGCAGTGAGCAGCGATTCAGACTGCAGATACTGCTCATTTCAGCTTGCTGCTTGTTGGCAAGAGCACACAGGCAAATGCATGTTGGAAAGCACCTCCCACAGGTGCTTCTCCATGAGCTGAGGCCCAGCGGGGTGTGGAATTCACTTATGTGACATCTACACCCTCCTCTGCTTGCCGATGTTCCCAGATTTCAGTCCAGCTGAACAGCAAACAAAAACATAACAGCAGGAGAGGGCTGTGATACTCACTTCATAGATGCTTTTCAGTCACATCACAGCTCTCATGGAACAGCAGCAATATTTGTGATTTTGCCCATTGAGTTATATATCCTCTCTCCTTTTGGAAAAGCACATGCTTGTTTGAGAATACTGAGCTGGAAACAGGGATTTACGCATACTGGGGCCAATATATAATAGGTAGAGCCCAGGTTATCCTTCACCCATAGCAGGCGCTCAGCACCCTGCTCTGGTTTCTGCCACTGCAGACATCCAGCTCTGGATCCAGGAGGACCTTTTGGCACACCCCTCCTGTTGCACACAGAGACATCTCCAGGCTGCTGTAGCTGGCAATGTCCTTTCCCAGCCCAAACAACTGTGGCACCGTTCACTGCCAAGGGAAGTAGAGAAGTTAACCAGAGCAATGTCTGTGACCAGTCAAGACTTTGGAAGCTGTCCAGAAGGCTGTAAGAGGCAAGAGCTCATGCTTCACTGAAATTATTGGATCTATCCGTCTATCCAAAAGTCTGTAAGAAGCAAGAACACCTTCACAGGAAATACAGCATATGTACAGTACAAAGCACATAATGTGTAAGGGACTCTGAGGAATACTAGCAGCCAGTCCTGCACTCAGGAAAAGCAGTAGTACTTACTGACTGAACAGGGTACACAGAGGGAGAAAGAATGAGCATCAAAAGATCAGACAAGGGTTTTTTCCACATAATATATTCCCAAAACACTGTGCATCAAAGCACTTGGCAAAGTATCTCTTCCCCAGATATATGACTGATTCAGTCCTCCAGAGCACAACAGAAAATCCAGAGAACATACACTTCCATGAAAGACAAGAGCATCTCCTCACAAAACCTATAGTATCCATCCAGCTCAAGCATGGTCCAAATGTATTAATCAAGCATACCACTTCATATCCCCTACATGAATGGCCATGGTATATACCCAGAAGACATACAGGACTGGTCAGAAGTCTTTCAATACCCTGAGATCAAGTGCTCCACAGAGTCTGGGAAATATCTCATTGTGTACCTATGTCATTCCTGGAGCAAATCTACGATGTCCAGTCCATCTTTGGTCACGTCCCCTATCTTAGTGCTTCCTGTGTTGATGGCAGCAGGCAAAGTTCCAAATTTTGATGAACTTCCTACTCTTTCTCCCACCTGTGGGAGCCCAGCATGAAAACTCCTTCCTGCACCTCTGTTTGGAGGGGTGGAAGTGACAGGGGGAGGGCATCTCGCCCTCCCAGGCTGAGCTCCAGCCAGAGTCCCCAGAAAGGTGGCAGTGAGCATCGCCAGCAGCGGTCAACAACGGCAGCCTGACACCGTGGAGCTCAGCATGAGCAAATCCCCGTGCCAGGAGAGAGGAACGCAGCTGCTCAGAGAAGCCTGCAGACAGCAGGGCTTTGCCTAACATCCAGAGGGCAAACAGAGCTCAGCATGAGGGAATAAGATTTTAAAATAACGGAATGGCCATCTGCCTGCCTGTGTAATCAATAAGCCTAAGCAGGACTCTCTTACCCCAGGACCTTCACCTGCCACCCAGTCCTAAGCAAAGGTGTGCCTTGAAAACCGAGCCCATGCTCTGTGATCCCTTAGCCCCTGCAGTTTAACCTGCTGCCAAAAGTCCCTGCGTGGGCTCTGCAGGGGGGCTGGAGCCAGATGCCGAACCGCTGCCGTGCCACGAGCGTGCCTGCCTCCCCTTCGCCTCACCTCTCCGGGCAGTGCTGCATCCGAATAGGCTTGTTGTGACCGCACTGTAAAACAGCCCCATAACCAGGTCAACTCACAGTGGCCACAAAACCCCACTTGCAGCTCCAAACCCAGCCCACGCAGCTCACTTCCACCCAGCAGCGCTGAGCAAACAGGGTTATGTTTTAATCTGATTTGGGGCTTAGAAAGAGTGCTGCAGGGAGAGGCAGCCCTCAGCCAGTGCCTCCCTGGGGCAGGTGATTTGAGAGGTCTGGGTTGCACTGCTGGGAGCGGTTCTGTCCGGAGCGGTGAGCAGAGAGGTAGGCTGCAGAGAGTCACACCGAGCAGTATCTTCCTTGTCGCGTGGCAGGGGTCTCACAGTATCCAAGGCAAAGCCAGCGAGGCGGCTTCACCCTTCAGTGTCTGCACTGAGTTACCGATCCCCAGGTATGAGAAATCTCAGCAGCATTTGAGACCCACAGGAACCAAGAGGCAAGCAAGCCTTTGACGAGCTCCCCTTCTCCACCAGCTTGGGATCTCCCCAGGGAAGAGCTGAGCCACATTGCCAGAGAGCTTGTATTTCCCTTCCTGTACTGCACCCTGGGAACAAAAAAAGGTCAAAACAGGGAAAAGAGGGATCCCATGGCACCAGGCAGACAGGAGGGGAGAACTGCTCCATAAAGCCAGGCAGAAGTGAGGGAATTTGTTCTTTCATTTTTAGCAGAAGAGGAGCAGCTGTCTTCCCACCTGTTCCTCTTAAGCATAACTCCTGGATTTCAGTTTCTGAGGCTGTCAGCCTGCTACCAGTTTAAAATGCATTCCCGTCACAACTGCACAAAATACCTCACACTGTAAGTCAGCACTGGTTTAAGGGAGTCATTTTAGCTACAGTAATTTATACCTGGAAGGAAAGCAGTCAGCTTCTAAAAGATATTTTTCCTTGGAAGTAAGGCTTTGATAATAAGGGAAATTAAACTTATGCAAACTGCCAGAGATTGCTGCACTAAGAGGGGTCAGATGAGTTTTCATCACTTGTGAATCCAGCACATCAGATTCTTTTTTCACTAATTTTTTCATAATTATTCCTGTATTTGCCAATTACCAGTAAAACAGCATCATGTGTTCAAACAAACTCAGATCTTCCCAGCCTGCCTTTGCATCTTATTAGATCCGGCAGTGAAGTCATCAAGCTAAATTTGTGCCTTCCTGTTTATTTCCACCGTGCCAGATTGCAAGGAGCTGTAGACTGTGTGTTCCTTATAAATAATGATAGCGCTTTGCATTTATATAACCTTCCATCTGTGGATCAAAGAACTCCACAAAACAAGGTTTGATGTTTGCATTTTATCGTGATCTTCACTTCTAGCACGGGGAGAGCGGAAGCACAGAGTGAGAGACCCCCATTTACAAGGTGGGGTACTTCATTGGCTGGGGAACAGCTCCTTTTGAGTCCCCGATTTTAGAAGCCAAAGATGATTTTAAAGCCCCTAAGGCCACACTTGAAATGAAGGGGAAGCTGTAGGTACACAGGACCTTCTTGACTCCAGGCTTACCAAAAGCCCAACACGTTGCTGCCTCCGTGGGTTATCCTAACTGGAGAAGATGAGAGAGAGTCCACATTGCTTCTGCAGGCAGACACCGCGTCATCTCGAGCAAAGCAGGAGCCAGGTAACTGTGCTAACCAGGATACTGGCCTCAGCAGATATGCTGCCTTTCAGAGGGGCTTGGTGAAGAGGGTAACAGCTCGGTTTTGGTCCACTCAGGGTGTGAACCCAGTGAGACATTTTCTGAGAGAAAGGAGCAAAGCAACCAAGGCAGAGGCTCATTAAATGGCTTTACTCCAGGAAGACTTTCAGTTAGAGTAAGCAATGTATGAGTCTCTCTAGAACTAGGTGCTTGAAGCCAAATATAAAGAGTAAGGACAGACAGACAGAAATAGCAAAAACACCCTCCTCAACAGCAGGCCTGGAGTGACCACTCAGCCAAGACTGTGTAGTGTTTCTGGCTGTGACCTCTGCGACCGCATGCACAAAATCATTTCTGAGTCAGCAGTCACCCCGTATTCCAACGCTTTTCATCACTGCCTCATTGTTTCCTCCCTCCAGTACACACAGCTCCAAGTCACTGTGGCAGGATACAACACCTCAAGTGCCTGGGAACTGCTCAAGGTGCTATTTTTTTGTGACAGTTTAATGCTTACATGTCCTAATGCACAGGGGAGGGCCAGGGCAGGAGAAAAGGGGAGTGGAGATGTCCTGTGAAATATCAGCAGCAACTTTTAAGTCTCTGAGTGGAATTTTAAGGAGAAAAGAGCAAACTGGTTGGCAGAGGAAACTGCTTTTAGTCTAAGCACTTGCTTTCATGCTGGTTTCTTTAAGTCCCTTTTAAAGAAATCTTGTGTTGCTCTCTCGCCCTGCACTTTTAGACATTGCTTTTCCCTTTGAAAACCCGCAACACTGATTCTGAGCCTCTCTTCCTTTATCTACTGGCTAGAGATACAAGCCAAATAGATACTCCGTATCCCCTGATGTGTTCTTATCCATCAAAGAACAAGCATGGCTTTAGGCAGCATGAAATTGACTCTGCATTTTGTATTGTTTCCTCCTTCTTCCCTTCTTACTGCCTGGCCCCTGAGCAGCCCCACGCTCGTACACGTGCACACTGAGGCACAAAGTTTGTCTTTGTGGCACGGAGTCAGCTCATAAGAGTCAGAATTTAAATATGGCTGAGGGAAGTGTGGCTAATCTGTGCGTGGAAGCTCAATGTAATATGCTTAAATAAGGAGAACAGCACTTCTGGGCAACAGCTGTATTAAGTCGAGAATAGAATATACTTTAAATTAACTTTGTCAGAATACGTAAAACTACCAGATATGTTACATATGTGCCAGCATACTGATCCATATTGTCTCCCTATGATCCAGTATCCTGCACTCCATAGGTAGAATGCCCAATCCCATCTGCTCCTAAACCAGTCAACCCTGGCCGGGGGTTTCAAGGGACATGTCCAGTTACTCATTTTCAAAAAAACTTGGGTCCAGATGTTTTGATTTTTTTATGTATTTTTTCAAAAATCAAATATTCTTGCTGTTCAATCAAAGCCAGTCATTAATCCTCTTTTACCCAGCTAAACCAAAGTGCATTTGTGACTGTGTTCCAGTATTCTCCACTTGATAAACACTCATCTCTTTGTGATCTTTTATGAAGGTATCGAATTATCTTTTTAAACAGAGGAAATTTACTTTCTGTGGCCTATCTGGACATTACTAAGGTCCAGAATTAGGCACAAATGTAGGGCTCTTCATTCCTCTCTGGAGTGCCATACCGCTTTCACCATTCTGACACCTTGCACACCAGCCATCTTCAAAAGCACCCTGATGCCAAGAACATCAGCCTCTGCAGTCCAGGAAAGGGCTGAGGACACCACGTCAGCACAGAGCAAGCTTCTTCTCTCTCCTTTCCTCCAAGCATTTCCCTAAAATGCTTCCAATTCCACCTGCAAGGTGGGTGCCAAGAACCCAGTGAGAGAGCACATGCTGCTAGCCCATGTTTCAGAGCTTAGCATCCTTTGGCATCACAAATCCTTCTTATTACCCATTATTTTTGTTATTAATTCTGTTCTTATCAACTGAAACCTTGGCTGTGGAAATGCATGTGTTTATTAGGTACCATAATAAACAAAAAAGACAATAAGTATCTTAAAGGCTGTAGCTACACCTCTCTTCAAGAGCGGTCATGGGACTGGCCAGAAGCCACCCACTCAGGGGGACCTCTTAAGCAGCACTAGATGCCTATGTGGGCTGCCCTTCCTTCCCCTTCTATGCACCACCATCAGTCCCAGGACACACTCTCTCTGCCTGGAAAATCCCCCTGTCCTAATCCGAGGCAGCAGCCAGGATGAACTGCAATGCCAATGCTGATGAAGGCTGGGCACCTCCACACCACTCTTGGCCAGCCGGGCTCTGCCAGCAGTGTGAGGCAGCAGCACATCGCGCCCCGGGCAGCTCAGCCCCTGGTCCAGGGGGCCTTGACAGGTACACCGCAGGGAAGACAACAAAACAATTATGAAGAACAACAAAGAAGAGGCACACGCACAGAAAGAGGGAGGGGGGAGAGCTGGCAAGCAGCTCCCGGAGGACAACGTGATTCTGTAAGTCTCAACAACACCAATCAAGCACCGCAGATTTTAATCTTCACTGTAATTAACTTTATCCAAACGAGCAGCAGGCTGACTGGCTTTGTTTGGGAGTCTTCTGGCAATTTAATGTGTCTTTAAAATGACTTGGCACTCCTAGAGGAAGAGGAGAGGGAGAAGAAGATTGATGCAGTGCCAAGCATTTACTCCCACTAATGAAAAGAAATTGCTAAGGCTGTTTGATTGTACCCTATTCACTAGGTGCTACTCAAATGGGAGCATTGTTGTAACCACAGCATTCTCAAAACTGCCAGCAAAATAAACTCCTTCCCAACATGTGTGTAGCATGCAGCGCAAAGTGAATGGCACAGGTATTTAAAATTACATCTGCAGCATGTAAAAACGTAATGCCGCATGAAATCGGTCTCGCTCAGACTGAGGCAATGGAAATGACAGTCCCTGCATTTCTGGGCAGCTTTGGCTCTGAGATTTGCATGATGCCTTGATGAGCTGTGCATGTTGAGACACAGAAGCCGGTGCAAGGAAGGGCTCTCCGTTCATTCAGCCTTTTTGCTTGAGAAGGGGATGTGTTGCATCCCTTGCCAAATGACTTGCTGTGCCTGCCTTGGCCATCTCAGAGGCCATCTCAGAGCTTTGGGTGAAGCTGAGAGCTCTGGGATGGGGTATGAGTTGGTGTCTAGGAGGTACCGTATGGCAATACTTGGCCATAGCCAGATGTCTTAAATGGTACATACTTCCCTGCAGTTAGTGCTTCATGCTGGCTGGCTCTGGCTATGGTCTCACTCCACACCTTATTTAAGCCCACAGAATAATTTCTTAGCAGTCTTCAGAGGTACCTAACTCTGCCCTGAGTAGCACAGGAACTTTGATGAAATTTGTACCACCCAAATGTGATCAATTTTCTAAAGTCATTTATAGAAATTGCTTTTCTTTCTGCACGTGTTTCTTTACTGCTTTAGCGAACTTCTTGTGTTCCTGAGGAAAAAGACATGACAAATACCTGTGGACAGCCATATTTCTTGGTGCTGAGAGCTCTGCATGGGGTCAGCAGGTTAGGTTTGTACTTCTATCAGCTGTCTAGGTACTACCAGCATGGTGTCATGAGGTCGCACATCTCAACAGTGATATGGGTGGAGCAGGACTGGCAGTTTAGGAGGGACAAGCATGGGGTGGCCGAGAAGAAGTAAGCAGTAGTGCCTTCGTGTCCAATAACAACCTCTTGGCGTAGTTAAGATTTGTTTCTTAACATTCTTCCCAGTCTGTTGCATCACTTACAGTTGATGGATCACACAGTCCATTACTGTCCGATGCATTCTTCCCCTGGAGACACCACAGTGTTACCTGCTCTTGTAAAGGGGGCTACGTATTGGAAGATGCTGCCTTTTGGATGGGATTTAGTCTCTGTGAGGTCAGGACCTTAATGAAGATCCTGCAGGACCTCCTTCTGGTATTGACACCTCATCCCCAGCATAAAGACCATGCACCAGCTGCCTACCTGCAGCGTTGGAAACATAAGCCGCTCTTTTTTCAGGACTGGAATGAGACTTTCCAAAATTGTGGTGCTTTCCTACAATGGTCCAAACAGAAGGGAGATGGGGTAACCTGGAGAGTGTAGGGGTCACTGGATACGGCTATACTAGCAAATCAGGGTTTGGGAATATCCCTATGCCAAGCACCACGGAGCAGCCTGCAGCTGTGTAATGCTCTGCCCGCATCCAGAGCAGGGTGACCGTATGCAAACTGCCTCTGGGGAATGGTCTGTGAAACAATCCAGTCCCCAAAACATGCCCAGTAATCCCATAGGCAAGCATGAGCTGGCACAGGCCAGCAGTGTGCCTGAGAAGTCTTTAACAGGATAGCAAATAGTATTTTCATAACCGAGAGTGTTCCTGGGCACTGTTTGGTTTACTACTGTAAATGTAGCCAGTCTGTCCCACCCTTCTAAAACCATATTTCCTCACAAATGTCTTTACCAATACTACCACCTTCTCCCAAATCTTTGGCAATAAACAAGCCAATTCACCATCTATTACGAGGACTGCTAGACCTGCAAGGATTAACATTTAAAAAAATTAATGGCGTGTGGCTGAGATGAAATAATGCATGATCAAATACACAAGAAAAGCCAGAAGAGAGGAGGAGAGAGAAGCTATCAGCACTTTAAACCCGCCATGTACTAGGCATTGCTGCATCAATCATGATACGGTTGGGTGGGGGGTGCTGCATTCCCGTGTTTCAATGCAAGTTGCCCAGTAGCACAAGTGATGCTGAGAACTAGGGGAGAAAATCTCGATCCCCCTGAAGTCAGAGACAAACCTCCCTGGGTGCGTTGAGTCAGGTGTCACTGCATGCCCCATTTGGCTCCTTCCTTCCAGCCGGCTGCCTAAAACATGACTCTCAGCACCTGCACTAGGCTGCTTCAGCTACTTGGAGAGAGTTTCTAGGACGCTTAGCCCTGGACTAATGATCTTTGAAGCTAGTGGGATCCTGAGGGCTCCAGGCTTTAAGGGGAGAGCTTTCCTTTGGATAGACCAACATACCACTCACTCTCCCTAAATCCACACTCCTCATTCCTTAATGCGAGCAGCCAAGGGACACGTATGCTCATCTGCACTCAGAGCTTCACGGTGGGAAGTGAGGCCTCTTTATTGTTCAATAGCATCTTATTTAGCAGCAAGCTCTGCTGAGTTCAGGGGCTTTATCCCAGGGTAAATCACTAATTAAAAACAACATGAATATAGGGAAATCTAGCCCCATTGCTCCACTCTATTTTACAGTTTATTAACTTAGCTTTATTTTGTAGTCAAATCTAAGGATTAACTCTTTTTGTTTGTCTGCTTTGGGTTTTTTTTGTTTAAAAATAGAGCATTTATTGAGAAATCATTGACTGAACATAGCCTTGTGCTCCCTGTGAGAATCTGATAACAAGATGAATGCCTGGACTGCTTTGAAATGGACAGATCAATATTACAATATGAAAGTGAGAAAATGATTTAGGGTTAGAGGTGACATGCTTGGTTCTGATCTCACATAGGACATAAATCAAGTATTATACCACTGGAGTCAATGCCAGTGCCCTGGGGTAAATCTATTAACACCGTCCTGAACCAAACCCAATAATTTTCAGGGTTGTGGAAAGTAAGGAAGGACAGTTAAGTGGGACAAAATAGCAAATGAAATAATGTATGGGGCCATTATGGACTGTTGAACGAAAAACTCCAGCTTTCACTTGCTTAAAATGGAGATGCTCTGGATTTCTGCTGGGGGCAGGGGAGAGGGCGATGGAACTGATTTGTACATTTATTCCTGAAATGAGCTGAAGTGCAACACCACTGTAAGTGCATGTAATACAACCAAAGCTCCATGGGGCAAAAAATTTAAGTTCTGTTTCAGCACAAATCCTCCAATTCACCCCAAAGGTAGAAGGAGCAGGTTTCAAAGTCTAGCTAGCCTAAAGAAGTACTTTTGATGCAGTTTATCTTTGGCCTGAGGAGCTAACTCGTATCTGGCAGATTGCCTTGGGCAGCAGCTTCTCTTGTCTCTAAATATCTCTCCATAACAGCCTTAATTGTTCCTTCCAGAAGGAAAAGGTTGGTGACCCCTCAACATTACCCAGGCCTGCAATTGCTGCCAGCCATTGAGCTTGTCCACTGTGGCAGCAGTAACGCTCTCCCTGATTTCCAAAGCACTTGCCCAGTCCATCCCACTTACAGTATGGCTTTTCTTTAGCTCCCTTGCAGCAGATTTTTACCAGGTATCACTGCCCTCCCTTGCTTATTATCTTTTTACCCTCTACCATGCAACACACGCTTCAGTGCTGCAGCATCTGGAAGGCTGTCTAAAGACAATCCCCTTCCTTCTGTAGACAAGCAACAGCCGTGCCAGGATTAAACTGTTCATTTAAGAGCGATCAAGTTTACATGTGTTGTGTTTTCTTTTATTTTACTAAAGGAAACTCATGAGTGAGTGATTAAAGCAGACACTTGGGTCGGTGCAATTCATTGAGATTGCTGTTGTTTGCTTTGATGAGATTCCAGTCCGCAGCAAATTTCCTCCCCATGATTAGCCTGGTGTGGAATACACAATGCTTGCTCCGCTGGAATAAGACTTGGGGAGAGCGCAGGCAGCATGTTTATGCACTGATGTGCTTGATTATTTATTGTGGTATCATCTCAGTGGGATAGCACAGGTTAACAGAGGGGTTGCAGCTAATCCACACCGGAGCTACTATTGTGTTCTTCATTAGGTATTAGAGGATGATCCTGAGTGGGGAAACAATGCCGGTCTTAACTGAACTGTTTGCCCTTATGCACCCCACAAATGGTCTGTGGCAATTTGTAACTGTATTTGATAGCCACAAATTCTCACCAGAGAAAAACTACCAGGGACTAACTGCGATAACACGTGGCTGCCCACTATGCTTCTCTCCCTCAGTCAGGGGTTTTTTTTCTGCTGTCACCGTTTAATAATCATGCAGAGATTTTGCTGGGGAGGGAAGGGGTACCCAGGGAGAAAGCCCACAGCCCAGGTGACAGAGAGGACATAGCCGTCCTCTTCATGTCCTTGTGCCTGCAGACTTGAGTGGCATCTCTTCGCTGTACAAGCATTATTTTCCCCTTATCTCAGGGCAAGAACAGAAACTCACGTCCTGACAAGAGGCTAACATGAACAGTTGTGCTTCTGCGGCAGCATGAGGGAGGGACTCAAATTGTCTTAAATGCAGCAAGTTCATGACTTGCATGCTTTCTGCCTGCACCACGGACTACTCATCCAGCTGGTGCTCCAGCTGTGTCGACTGTACATCTGGAGGACCACCTTCAGGTCACCGTTCCATGTAGATTAACTGTTCACACACAGCCTGCAAGCACAGTCCCACGACAGCTGGAGGGTGCCTGAGCTGAGACACCCTCCCTGCCATACTCTGCAACAGTGTGGGTTAAGATGAAGCCACACAAAGATGTTAGCAGAGTGTCTGGAGGCACGTGCGAGGTGGCTGGGTGGGCAGGAGACCAGAGCTAGCCAGCAGAGCAGCGTAGCACCCAGGCTGTCCATGGGAAGGGCTGACACAGATCTCTGCCCCTGGGCTGGGTGGCAGTGAGCACAAACCTATGCTTGTCTGGCCCATCGAGGCAGCGGTGTGAGGTCAGGGTCTGGTATGGGGACAAGTGCCCTCAGCTCTCCTCTCGGTGGCTCCCAGCTGGGTCCCAGTTGAGCAGTTCAAGTGAACAATGCGACCAGTAGCTTTTATATCCTGGCTTACAGGCTATGAAGAAGGTGCTTCAAATGGCACTAAACATGCCCAATGCACCCCTTTTTGCGGAAAATGTCCTGCCACAGAGTTTGCACCGGCGCCTGAGCTGTCTACCAGTCCATGGGAAGCAGAAGCAGAAATGCCCTGATGCATCCCCTCAGCTCACTGTGTGCCAAGGACAATGTCTGATGTGCCTGATGGGGCAGGGGCAGGGGCAGAAGCACAACCCAGCAATAATGCGGCAATCCCAGCCAGCCCTGCAAGCTGCACGCTGCAGGAACAGCCATCAGAGCAGCACTGGCAGCTGGGTCCAGAAGAGCGGGATGCTTTCCCAGATACAGCACTGTGGTCCACTGGGGCTTAAAAACTGGCAGAAAGAGACCTCAGTTTCAGTTGCCTCCTGGCCCACTGGACCTTGCCTAAAGGCTGTCTGCTGGTCTCCACCTGAGAGAAGCATGCAGAGTAAGGCCACCATGGGTCATGGTAACAGTCCCTACTGAGCAGCCCTCTTACACCAGTAGCCTGCCCCCAGCATGGACCCAGACTAAAAGAAGCAAAGTGGGGGGGCAAAGGCAATCCCTGCACAAAGGGAGAGGGCAGCGATGCAGTTGGCAGCTGTGGTGGCATCACATAATCCATTTAGCCCTCCTGGGAGACCACGAATGAAACTGAAGTTGTTTAAAGCTCCCTTTACCAACTGGAAGCCAGTCCTTCACAAACTGAAGCCTGAGAGAGAAGGGGCCCACAGAAGCTGGTCTAGCAGATTACTAGCCAGCACCAGCCCTCTGGGGAAGAGCAGCACTTTTCTGTTCATCCTCTTCTCCCACTATTATCCTTTCAGGAGAGGTCTGGGTGAATCTGAGTGTGACCCAGCCTTTTAACCTCTCCTGTGTAACCAGCCAGATTTGTTCAGGATTGCTGTATTCCCCAGGGGTGCCCACTCTTAGCCTGATGGAACAGCTCAGCGATCACTTGCCCAGAGCAACATATTTTATTATTTATGCATGTAATCTGTTTCAAAAAGCCAGGGTAAGAATATGCCTGAACTCACAGGGCGCAGACTGCAGCTAATCTCCCTGGCAGCCTCAGACGGTTTCCTCTCTGCTGTCACCTTTGCTTCAGAGTCGCCACTTGGTGAGGGGCACCCACTGTCTTTGGTGACCACACCACTTCCTACAAAGCAACTGGAGCAACTTCAGCATTCCAGGAGGTGTGAGAGGCTTGCATCTGGCTAGCTAGTCACACAAAAGCCAAGTCAGATATATCTCAGATATTAATGGTTAAACGAAAATTAAAAAAAAAAAAAAGTTCGGTGCCAGAACTAATCCACTGCAGAACAAGCATGCTATAATGCTGAGTGTTTCGTGGACTTCCTTCCTAGATAGAGGGAGAGAAATTTTGATTCGGCATCTTGGACAGCACCCCAAGCACCTTCACCCCTTTCTACACCTCCCAGGAGCATCGTCACTGTGTCTTCATTAGCACAGCGGGAAACCTGACCAAACCTAAGGCACATGGGGACACCCAAGCCCTGAATGGGGCTTGGTCTGCTCCTAGCAGCAGGGTGGCTACACAAGCATAGGCTCCTTATTGAGCTACTTGCACTCTATTTCTCCAGAGGTGACTCTGGGATGCAGCTGGACCTCTTCTGGTTTTGGACCAGAACCTGGACACTGTCTCCTGCGGCGTGCACCAGCCACCCCTGGAATGCCTCAGGGACCAAGGGTGACCACACTCACCACAGAGCTGTCTGCACACCCTGCAGAGGAGTGCTGGGTCCCCGTGCAGCAGAAAGCCATCCAGGGCTTGTCTGCCTGCTTCTCCTGCTTGCTACTTGTCACCTGTTTCTCAGTGAAATCTTAGACTGGGTTTTGCATGAGCATATTTTTAGGTCAGTTCCTCACCACTTTGTTGCTTCTACTCCTGTTTAATCACCTCAGCATCCTCTTTATTTTCCATCCTGGAGCTTTTCCTCTAACAACATTCCTGACGTAGACTGAACTAGTCTTGTTGCCCTTCTACAAGCACCTCTGTCCTTCTTTCACCTTTGTGGCTAACAGCCTAACCTGTGTCTGATTTGCTGCTGTACCTTTTTGCCCACCACAAAACAGCTGCCAACACAGAGTCACAGGTCACTAAAAGCTCTGCCAAGTGGAAGTCACGCCACCCCTCAGCATCCCAGAAAGCCCTTGCTCTCCTGAGAGCGCTGGATATTCGGAGCAGGGCAGAGCAGCTTTCTGGCTATCCAGCTGGTGGTCTGGAGCCAGATACTCCTTCCTAATGTCTTGCGCTGAGCACAGCCTGGCCCCACTGGCCTCATGGGACTGCTTTATTTGCAAGGAGACCCCAGTTTGGCTGCCTTGGTGAAATGAGCTTGCAGCCCATCCCATATTTCAAATGCAGGGCACCTCAGAGCAAACAACCTGCCCCAGCAACAGCAATTTGGCCCCACCTGCTCTGTGCCAACAGAGCAATCCTTGTGTCCTAAGGGGAGCTTCAGAAGAGCTTTATCCCTGGCAAACAAGGCAGGAGAGATAAGGGAGGAAGACATTCCCTTTGGAAAGCAGTTTCATACAAATAACCCCTCGAATCAAATGTTGTTCTCTTTACAACAGCACGTAACATGGAGGAGGCTGTAGGAGGGTGATTGTGTGTTACAATAAAAGTCCTTCTTCCTTCCCTTTTATGCATCATCTTTGCTCTCTCTCTCACAGCTTGCTTGTTACTCCAGCCTGGGGAGCAGCAGGCAGGAGGGTGTCTGCAAACACACACTGCTTCGGCCACCTCGCATGGGTGGGCGCTGCAGGGGGTTGCCACAAGGCCACCCCACACACAGCTCCTCAGATGGCTGGGTATCCTGCTCCACACTTCCCTGGATCAAACCCCTGACATTCAGTTTTCCAGAGCTGCTATCAGGCCAACGAGTGCAGGAACCGCAGAGCCAGGTCCTGAGGAGGCATGTACCCCATGAGGTGTCCTGGAGGGAGGGTGGTCGGCTGTCCACCACATAGAAATGGGAACAGGGAGCCAAGGAGGCTGTATGCTGGGATGGATCTATGCTCTCCTTGCAGTTACTCAGCAAACCCTTATCCCCAGGGGACAGAATCAGGGGAAGAAGTTCTCTTTGCTGTCTACATTTAGCTTTAGCTTCTTCAGAGAGCAATGGGAGACCCAGGCTGGACTGGGTTCAGACTGGTGTTTATGTCTCATGCACATGGAAAAAGGCCAGCACTGAAAAGACCCTCTCAAAAAAAACAACCATTGCAGGGTTTTGGATCTGTTCATCTTCTGAACTAATTTGCTCACAAGTTCTGGCATTCAGAAAACTATACTGGATTCTCCAGTCATCTTGGATATAAGGAATGGGGGGAAAAAACATAAAACTGTCAATCATTGTCATTCTTAGATCTATCATTTAATTTATTTGGCTTTTTTTTCCTATCTTTGTAATTACAATATTGTACAAAGTGTAAGATAACATTCAATCACTGTAAAATAAGATTTAATTATGTCATGATGAGATTCATTAGTTAATATTTGTATAGCACACTGAACATGTAAAGTGGTTAGCAAGTGCTAAGTATTAATCTTGCTGTTTCAGAAAACAAGGGAATTCGCTTTTGGGGAGCAGAAAAAGCACACTAAACACATGCATTTGGGGTGGACCTTCAGCTGGAATAAATCAGTGCTAGCTCTTTGGCTGGGCCACCTTTCCACCTTTGGCAGGAACCTTGCCCTCCTCTTGGACCATAGTTATATCCACAAGGCCCTCAGTGATGAGGCTCTGATGAAGCCACTACAGGAGCCGGACCTTTTTCCTACCATAATGGTCTGTTGTATTATTTAGTATGTCCAGTGTTTGGATGCCTTAACCTCTGTACCTTCCACCTTCCAGGATTTCCATGGCTCCAAATATATCATGTGAATATATTGTCTCAGCCCCTAACCTGATGCTTGCAGTTGCTGGGTTTTTATTTTCTCTGCAGAGGTCTGGGGCATCACAAACCTAGTTTGGGTGGCTAGACTTAGAGATACACGCTCTCAGCTTTGCAAATCTTTCACTAGCTCTGCTCACACTGTGTCATATTTGTCAAGACAGGGCACTTCTCAACAAAGCAAAGGAAAGACATGAGGTCTGAGAGATGATGGTCTTTTGTTGTGCTCTGAAGCTGTTCCCCATTTATGGGAGTTGCTGCTCTGCTGGTAGCACCTATCACTTTTTCAGTGACTACTGCGCCATGTAAAATAAAACCGACACTAAGGATGTATTGCAAGCCACCAATTCTGGTGTATCAGCAATGCTTCATTCTAGGGACTTTGACATACAGAGTGGGAAAAACAAGAGGTACTTAGCCCTACCATCATGAACCAGACCATCATGGCCCTACGAGCAACATCTTGCAACATGCAAGAAAAGTGGTAGGTCTGGTACCTGACGCTTTTTCTTCAACAGACGGTCTATGGAGAAGCACAGAAGATAGTGCAGAGGGATAGGCATTTCTTTAGTGTTCCCTCCAGCAATTTCCCTTTGGCTGCTATGTGTGGCCCCTAAGAAGTAATGAATGGGTTATAAGATCCACCAAGGCCCATGCTATGAAAATGTAAAGGGCATGAGAAAAATAAATTTTTGGGAAGGGGTATATTAATATGTAGTAATGAGCATCTCCTAATGTCTACACTGAAGAGACCAACTTAAGGTTGCACAGCTTTGACTTATAGGAGCATGTAGGAAAAAAAGCATTAATCCAAAATGCCACATGGCTGTGTCACTATTAGCTGGCTAGCTGCATCCCAACCCATCACCCCTCTGTCGTATGAAATAGCACAGTTCATCCACTCTGAGAAGCAGCTCAGGGGCTGCAGTCTCCTAAAACCGGCTGCCCTGACCTCCTGGCTTAGCTTCAGCGCCTGGGAGGCTGGGACATCACGGCGACGGGGCCAGCCAGTCCCCTGAAGAGGTGTCTCGAAAAAGCTATCCAAAAGACAACAACCCTTAAGGAAAGAAAAGCAGTGGGGCTGGGGTTGTCCCTGTCTGCCACAGGGGAACCTGGTAAGTTCCTACTTGCATGAGTCCTCCTAAGGTTTATATGATTGAGTTTGTCCCCTTAACTCAAGGTTCTTCCTTACAGCTCCAAGAGTGCTATTAAAAGGGATTCACTTATTTTCATCACTCCCATCTTCTCCCAAGCATGCAATAAGGTGCCCTTGCCAGAAAGACGGTGTTTAACTCTCAGCGTCCAGTCCTCCACCTTAGCTGGGTTGCACGGGGGGATTTACAGAGCTATCACACTGCAGTATCCATACTTGTGTACACTGAGATGTGCCACGTTCTCCAAATTAATCCCCCCATCCTTTCGAGATTCACTTATGCCCCCTTTAGGTACAAGCTCATCATGCTCAGGCAGACTAAAAAGGCAGTAAAGAGAAGCAGTGGGTATGGTGAGTGCCACGCAGCCACCGCAGAGCACAGAAATGCAGCAGCCCTGTGAACCCCGCTATGTAAGGCAGCTAATGAGCAAGTCTGCACACCGAAATATTTATTGTTGCTGGAGCGCTTTAATTAAGTGGGAACTGTTGGGAGAGTAAATACAGAAGTAAAGCAGCGGCTTCCCAGGCAGGAACACCTCCCTCCACTGGTAAACCTGCCCTCTCTGGCTGCAAAGAAACTCCTGTTGCCCCCCTCCTTCACGCTTTAAGAGAAACAAGAAGCCTCAGTCATCCTCAGAGTCATCCTGGAGGAAGAAATCTTCACCGGATGCACTTACGAGCATTCTCCTGTCACCGAGGGGGGAGCAGCCAAGCTGCCCCATTGCCTGTGAGTGCCCGTCTGTGCCTGCGACAAGCCCCCATCACTCACAGGGGATGGGCAGGATGCGGTCGTGGTGCTCAGCCTTCGCGTTGCCATCAATCTTCCTCGCACCACTGAAGGCAGCGTGTCCCCCCAAGGTCACCCCTTTCATCTCAGCAAGGCTGGGGGGTCAGGGAGGCACCGCACCTCTGCAGCTCTTCTGATCACTACGCCAGCTCTTCTCCAGCCAAAACTGTCTGATCATCAGATAAAAGCTCATTTTCCCCAGAATTTTTGACTTGCAGCAAACCAGGGCATAAGGAGGTACCAGGAAAACATGGCAGGCCAGGATTGTCACCAGCTGGTCCTTAAAGCCAAGGGGTTTAGGTTGGTTGGTTTTATATTTTTTAAGGTACTTGGATGAACAGCCATATTTTTCAGAACTGCTGAGCTCAGCAGGAACTCTGCAGTTGCCAGCGTTTCTTGGAATCAGCTTCCTTATTACGGGGCTGCCTCAATGAGGTGTTTACCCACCTCAGTTTAAGTTGTAATTTCTCTATTTATTTTAATCAACAGCAAGTCGTAAAACAATGCACCAGCAAAATGACAGAGCACCTTCTCCAAGGGTGCCTTCCACGAACAGACCAACTCTGAGTCCAGGCTGCTAGCACAGACGTTCCTAAAAGGAGAGCAAGCCAGGAACCCCGGGCTTTCTCCTGTCTTACTTAGCTTGTCATCTCGGGAGCTTACTCAGCCAACACTTCCACCTAGTGGCCTGCTCCACACATGCTGGGATGATGGATGTCCTTGGGTGTAACAGACGATCAGAACTTTCTGCAGAGGAAAAACGATAATCTTATGGAATAATCAGATTATTTCTCGCTGGTGAGGGGGTCTGGATTGTGCCAGGCCAGTTAGCGTTCCCCTCCAAAGGGTAGAGCTGATTATCATGTAATGCTGTGCAGCTGTATACGACTAGCATGCACATTATAAAAATAATCAGTAGTAAATTACTTCTGAGACGATACTCGGTTGCATGTAAATGATTACTTTGGGTAGTCATTTGGAATAGATGAGTTTTGCAAAGTAAGTTTAAACAATCCTAGTGGGGGATTTTGCTCTCCTGAAGGGGACAAACTGCACTGCTGAACAGCCAGCGCAGAGAAGTGCACGCACATGGGTCCATCTGAGCACTGCTCATGCTCTGCTCCGCTCCTTGCCCATGTGCTTTCTGGGGTAAATTGCTTAAGCTCTTTGCCTCACTTTCCCTACCTGAAGCATGCAGATAATATTGTGGGGGGAGCCTGTGTGCTAACTACCATGGTACTGGTTTGGATTATTTTTTTATATCAGCACAGAATTCCCTTAAGGATAATCTTTATGCTTGCTCTGTGATGCCTCACCTGGATCTTAGCATTACAGAACCTGTAAGGGATAGGGAGGGAGAAGGTTGCCATCAGGTACTCTCTCGCTTGGGGCACACCTGAGCAGGTCTGAGACCACAGCCAAGAGACATTCATTTTTATCTTTAGAGCTAGGGTTTGATTTTTATGACAGCCTTGGGATATTGCCTTACAGTGTGGTGACAGCCAGCAACACCTGAAAAATGGCCAGAAACTCCCCACAATGCAGTTACAGCTGTTTCCCAGACCCTCTCCTAATCAGCATCAGTGCTTCCTACATTACTATATGTATTTCAACAGCAATTAAATTCCCCCATGTGACACCAAGCCCCTGGACTACTGTCACCTCTGCAGAGTAAGAAGCAAGAAAATTAAAGCCTCAAAAGAAAGCACACACCAGGGAAATATGTCTCGTTCTGCACCACAGTTAGGCAGCGAAGGAGTAGAGGTGACAGTGGACGCCCGTGGCACAGTCAAGAACAGAAGTGAGGCTCCTGAAGTCTCTATCCAATACCTTATTTGTTAGGTTATTCTTTCTCCTTCAAACATCTTGCTGCTACAAGACAAAGCTTTACTATTATTCTTTCTTTCAGGGCAGAATAGTTCTACTTAATACATTTTTAAAGACTATATTCATCTAGGAAGCCTATCAATAATTAAGAGAAGAAAACAATATTATTATGGAAATTAAGGCACCTCTGGGTCTGTGAGAACATGATATTTCCTGATGACTTACTGTCATCCCTTCCAGCCCCCAGACAAACAGCATGGGCTGCAAGAGACATTTGTACCTCAGAGGGACCACTCTGCTCAGTCCAGGTCAATGCACAGGACTGATTCTCTGTAATTAAAGATAAACTGTCAAAGGATTTTTTCACAATTTTTCATTTTTTCTTTGCTGTTTACATTAGGGCAGTGAGAAATCCTTCCTCATTCCTTACCCCAACATCACCAGGCCACTAAAGAGGCACCAGCTGTTGCGGACCAGCAGGAATCCTGCTCTCCCACAGTGGGGCAGCAAGACCTACCAGGGCTCTGCACACCTCAGCACGCGGGGCTATGTTGCCAGCCATGGTGGTAGAAGTGAATAACCTGCTGGAATTCATGTTTTCAACACACTCTGCAGATGTTAAATGGCCTGTGCTGGACTTGAGTAAGGGAGAACTGGCCCTTGCCTGTGCAGTTTACAAGAACCACTCGTGCAATTAGGGTCACACACAGTCATGCCTGCAGATACTGCAGGATATGTGAATGTTGCTCCAACAGGAGTTAACCCTGACCTAAAGGAGTCCCTGCCATAAAATTGCCATGGGCAATATGGGCCCTGTCCTTCTGGAGATGTCTGTGCTGCAGGCACCACTGCGTAGCAGACAGACTTAGGCTATTTTGGACACCAGTAGCTGCATAGCCTTGGCAACATGTGAGTTTCCCGGGGCCTGTCTGGGGTGTACTTACATCTGATTTCACTTTCATTGAGAGCCAAAGTAGTCCCTGGACATGCAGGGATGTGCTAGTGACAGAAAAAGGCCATTGCTGCTTTGATGCCCATATGTGGATGTTAAATATGGCGAATGGAGCAATGCCATAGGAGGAAATGGCTTACTTCTCTGAATTTCTTAAAATCAGATCATTTTCTTTGTACTGAGCTAGGTCTGGCAGCACTCATCTAATCTGAGAAGGCAGAAGCTGTTCCCTCTCCCAGTGAAAAGCCACCGATGAGCCAGCACACCACCACCTACAGGAATCGTGGGCACCAACAAATGCTTCTTCTTCCCTTCTTTCTTTCAGACATCCTGATTCCCTCTCCTTTAAAGCAGTGCTGGAATGAGCAGAACATCTGCAGTACATCTGTGGCAGTGTGGCCACCAGAAATGGAATTACTGCTCATCAGCTGATCTGCCGTTAATTGACAGAGCTCAGGTGTTCCTGGATCAGTCCAGAAGGGAAATAAAATTTCTTGTCTCAGATGACTGCCATAAAGCCACTGAGCTACATGAACTCACTTGCCTGGGCCCCTGGAGTCTGCATCCACAAAGGATTTTAGCCTTTTCATATGAGCTCTGCACCCATGGAAACTTTTCCTAGAGTCTGCTCTACACTACAAATAAGCCTGATGAGTTTTTTCGTTGAGCTTTAAATGTCAATCCTTCCTCTCTAAGCCATGCTAGTAAGGACAGGTGTGTCAGGTCTTAGGACTTTGCTGCCTTCCAGTGTCTCCAGCAGATACCAGCGCCCTCAGCTCAGGCTGGGAGTTAAGTTACTAAATGACTCCAGTTTCAGCTCAGGCTTGTTTCCCTGCAGGCAAGCAAGAGTTAATGCTAGAATATCACCTTCCCCGGGGTGCACTTCGTCATTATCCCAATGCTCCAAACTGTATGCTAGGGTGGGTGCTTTATGGTCGGTGAGTGGCTTCAGTGCTACTCTCAGTGCCGCTTCATTTATTTGCTATCAGAAAGACAGAGAAACAAATTGTGTGTCAGTGCCTACCTATTCTTTAGGGTTCATCCCGAAGAGGGAAATCAATGACTCAGCCTCTTCTTGAAGCATCTACGTTAAAACACGGGGAGTGAAGTCTGACATTTTGTGTGTGTGTGTGTGGTTCAGCATTGCCATTCATCTTCACTCCCCAAATCAACAATTATCTGGAGTCCCCCAGGAGGGAAATGTGCTCCTCTCATAAGCTTGGAGTAATGACTCGGAAGCAGTGGTGTGTAACAGGATCCCCAGTGCTAGGCTTTGCCTGATAACCACATACACTAATAAAATAACCCTGAGTTGGTTCCAGTCCTTAACATTCCCTTATTACTATTCTATGGGGCCTGTGTTGGGAAAAGAAACACCACTTGCCTGCAAACTAATATCCAAATGCAAGCCGTGCTTAGCATCTTGCATGGACCCTCATATATTTGAGCGAGTTCTCTGTGTCTCTTCCATCTCATTGACCTGACAGGATGATCACTCCCTGCTACTGCGCTTGCTGTGTCCCTTGTCAATAGCCCATGAGGAAAAAATCTACATTGACATATTTCCTTCCTAATCTCTTGGTCTATAACTTTTTTTTACCTCTTCTCACTGCCTAACTCAGACCACTTTTAGAAGTAAAGACCAGTAACCCTCAAGGTTTTTTCTCCGGACAGCAGATCTCTTTTTTCTCAGAAGGCCAGAAAAAAAAGTCGAAGGAGGTCAGCACAAGAGGTCCATGGAGGACCTTGCAATAAAAATTTATTGGCTTTGGGATGAGACCGTGCAATGCACTCAAAGGTATAGATCAAAAGAAGATGCTGAGATACATACCTAAAAAACAATCAGCTATTAAACTATGGGTTACTTCTAACCTGGCTTGACACGAGGACTCCTTTCGGTACCTTCATGCTCTGCGTGTATGTGCTGACTCCTGTTTGTGCTTACATGAATAGGGAAAGCAGAAGCTTGCGTATTTGCTCTATGTTTTTATTGATATTATTGATTATGAACTCTTTCCTGTACATAAGTCTGCTTGCCTCCTTACAGAAGTTATAGCTATTCATGCCGATTTTTAGTTATATATTAAAAGATGTCTGTCGCTCACCCAGAGGACCTTGACATCAGTTAAAATCGCAGCCTACACATGCAAGAACAGCTCCAGAGCATGAAAGCCACAGCACTCATCTTGTGGTTCAATACGCTGTGGATTCTTGTGCCTCCGTGCATCAGCATTTGTTTCAGTCAGACCCTGCCTGGGTGTGATAACAGCACCAGAAGCCCAGACAAAGACAAGGGTTAAGAAGCAGGCAGAAGCAGAGAAAAGATTGTGGAGAAGGTGGAGGAAAAGAAGGGGGAGGAGGTGGGAAATTAAAAATAAGACAAAGAATATATTAACATTTGTCTTCTTTCATTTACAGTTCACAAATCTCCCTGCTGAGAAACAGTCACCCCCATTTTGCCTGCTTAGGAGACTCAGCATCAAAAGGGGAACCACTTGTTCAGAGTCGGTCTCCAGGCAGGAGGCAGAGCTGCCAGACACACCATCACCCTTTGGGTCCCAGCAGCCCTGCGCTCCAGCAGCCCAGCCACCGCAATGGGAAAACCTTTAGCTTCTGCCACCCCCAGCTGGGTTGTGCTCCCCATGGAGCATGGCTCTTCCGGAGACCCCAGCTCTGGTCCCAAAAGAGCTGTGGAAGCCAGGACCATGGTATGGAGCAGAAGAAAGGCATCGTGTAGTGGTGCTGGGAGGAAAGGGGACCCGTGCTCATGGAAACAAGGCAAGTGGCTAAAGTCCAACTTTCCTGACTATGTATAATGATACAGGGAGGCTGGGGGACACCTTCTGGGTATGGCAGGTGACAGGGAGAGAGAGAAGACAGCCTTGTCCTGCTCTGTGCTGCTCTGGCTACAGCTCTCTGTACTGTGAAGGTTAATTTTCCATAACTCATGGAGTAGCAGGGAATTTCCACAGGACTGACAGAAAGCTTGTGTTGAGCTAATATTTTAAAAGGGTAAAGGAGACGACCCAGGTAATTATAGGCCTGTCAGGCTGACATCGATCCCAGGTAAAATAATGGAGCAGCTAATAGGGGGAATATAATTCATGCTCATCAGCAGGGGTTTATGGAAAACAGACCCTGTCAAATGAACTTAATATCTTTCTTTGCCTTGATTACAAGTTTAGTTGATGAAGTCAATGGTGTTGAGGAAAAAAACACTAAGATTTTCCAAAGCATTCAGCTTGGTACCACACACCAGCTGGATTTAAATCCTAGAATGTACAAAGCCAAAAGAGTATGTAGTAAATAGATAAAAGTCACTGATGACGCTGAAAACATGATTGAACACAGAGAGCTGTCATCCTGCACGTGTCTTATGGGTTGGGTCCCACAAGGTTTGGTGGGTGTCATGATGGTATTATACATTCATACTTGTGATCTACTAAAATCTATCATACTAAAATTGGAAGGATGGAAAATTGTAAGGAGAGGTCACTGAAATGGACCATTTGTAATTTCTTGGTCAACTTGGCAGAAACAAGTATGGCAGAACTGTATGTGTTTCATTTCAGTCATATGTGAAGCAAACATATCCAGGAACAGTAAATATAGGCGGTACCTAGAAGACAGGGAACAGGCAGGAATGTCTTCAAAAATCAGTTATGGACCCTAATTAGTCAAGCACAAATATCCAGTGTAATACTGTCATCAAAACATCTGATAAAACACCTGATCAGGGTCACCTCTGAGGGCAGTAAGGAGTCCACCTTTTCTTTGAAACTGGTATAACCACACCAGAAACTCAGACTGCTCAGCTGAAGAAACAGTTTGATGAGTTGGAGATGCTCCACAGAAGATTTGGGAGAACAGTCCTGGGATTTGCAAACCTGCCTTCCAAGACATGACTCCAAGAGCCAAACCGCTCGGTTTACCAGACTAATGACTGCACAGGAGATCTTACCACCATCTTTTTGCATTCAACAGAAAGGAAGGCATCAACAGCAAAAGTTCCATTGATTTCAGTGGAGCAGCTACTTGCTAAGCGATAGCTGCCTCTGAAGCTGGTCCTTGATGCATTACTCTGCTCCCAGTACTTATCTCCTCTGTCTGTTGGAAAGGAACATTTATTGTCCGCTGCATCAGGACATTGCAACAACAACTAAGATAACAGCTGAAAAGTGCTGCCTCAATGCCAACTCACTATATAGTTATATATTTTATTATTGTGTCCGCTCAGCACTGAGCAGACTGCAATGTTTCCTTTTTGCCCCAAATGGCTTCTTTTGCCTCAGAGGCATTAGGAAGGGCTCAAGATAGCTAGAGATGCTCTCACAAAAGCTTGCTGCTAGGAATACTACCAGGCACCATGCACTGCCTAAGTGCATATGCTTTACTGTGGTTTAAGCCATGATACCAAGCTGAGCTAGTACAGATGGCTGTACGTTATTAATTGCTTGCTAATAGTAATAAATGGCTCCATAGTGTGGACTTGTAATCTTATAAATAAAGTCCCTGGCATCTGCATTGATGCTAAACAGCATGTGGAAATGTTCTAGAGAGAGGTGAGCTCCCAGCCCCTGTGGAATACAAGCTGCCACCCTGCATTCTAGCTGAGCAACTATTTATTTTGTATTTCAATTAGCAAAGAGCTCATCAGATCCTTTGGGCAAAAAAATTAAAAATAAGGATGACCTCTAAGCCCACTCAGGAGGCTGGATTTTCTTATTTGCTTAACATTTCTCAGGTCCAGAAATAGAAAGGGTGGGTGACTAATAGACTTAAGATCTCCTAGGTGAGATGATGCTAGTGACTGAAGAATATGCATTAGCTGGCATCAGCACAGCCAGAAAAAGGAGAAATCCACTTAGAGCTGTTTCTCCTGTAAGATAAGCCCCAGGTTCGCAGAGTGAGATGCATCCTCCCTGCTGCAGCAGTGAATTAAGTTTGTCATTTGTTATTGTGTCTTGCCAGCGCACAAAATAGCAGCCCTGGGCTGTAATCTCCACTCATCTGAGTCTGCACAGTAATTGCTGGCAGCCATGGAAACCAAACTTCCCACAGTCATTTATAAACTTGACCCTTCTTGCTTCCTTATTGCTGTATTCAGCTGAGCCCTTGATGGGGGTAAGTGAAGAGAGAGGAAATCGTAAACTGCATTTGCAAACTAACGTTTGGCGGCAGAGCACAGAGAACTGGCCAAAAGCCCATTGAGCGAGCAGGAGCCTTTCCAACGGCACCGCTAGGCTTTGCAGCAGGCTCCCGGTGAAGAAGATGGACCAATGCCACCAGCTGTGATAAGCTCCAGTTAACGATTAACAGGCCTTTATCTGTATCCCATGGGGCATAAGGCTGGTCTCCTCACCTCCAGATCCCACCACCAGCTTCCCAGGGACCCTTGGCCATGACACCTGACTTGCTTTCTGCCTGAGTTCCCCCAGTTATAAACTGGGGATAGCAACAGCCCCCTGTTTCACAGCATCATGATGAAGGCGAAATTATGAAAGTCTCTGAGCAGCTCTAAGATTTGGGCCATAGAAGGCCAAAGTATTCATGTTGTTATTTTCTTCATGAAACACTCAAGGGTACAATAAAACTAAAAATTTTCGCTGCCCAGCCAAGGCTGGAGGACCATGCCTAGTTGACATCATTTGGAGAATTCAAGCCCTCTGCCGAGTTCTAAAAAGAGGCACAAGGAAAACAGTACCTGAGGGATCCCTCCCACTATGCCTGCCCCCCAAGTACACTCCGGGGCTGCTTCTAGCAGTGAGACTGGGTCTTTTTGCCCCCATCTGGCCACAGTCCACTACGAGAAGCGCAGGGGTGATGCAGGGTTTGCAGGCAGTGAAAGCAGCACAGGTAACTTCCAAGCATGCTCACTGCCAGCTCCAGAAGATCTGCGGCCGAAACCTTGACACAGGACATGCCAAATTCAGTGCCCCTCCAAGCCTTCATTGCTCTGCTGTGGACACTTCGCCACCACTGTGGCTTGGACTGAGACTGCCAACCTGATCCACATCAACCACCAAATACTCACCACCTACACAACCTTTAGACGGCTGAAGCCAGGCAAGACCTCTGGCATGACTGTTAATTCTACAACTTCGTGGCCATCCACAAATTTGATCATTTTATAATCACTATGAAATACCTACTGCACCGACAAAAAACCAAGAATTAGCTGTGTGGTGTTTTGAAAGTTGCTAGATTTTGTCTAGTTTAATTATTCAAGCATCCTAACCTCTCACAATTCAGGAACAGCAATGACTCAAGACTGATAGGAGTTTTACCACTACTGAAAAACACAATGCCATTGACCATTGGAACAATCAGATTACACCACCTGACAATTAGCTGATCTAATACATCTCATTCCTACAATCCACTTGTAAGGGTTTCTTTTTTTTCCTCAGTATTTCTCCTGATATTATTGAATCTAAAGCCCAGTCCAAAAGGATGAACTATTTCTTCTTAACATGCTGCACCAGGTTATTATATCCTGTCAGGATGCGTTAAGCCAGGCTGATTTATGTTAAAAAGTGACACATCTGGAACAGGTCAGGCATTCAAAGACGGTCCTTTCTGGCAAGGTGAATTAAGGAGTATACCACCTCATTCAATTTTTTCCTTTGGGAAAATGGAAGCTAATTAAGATATGCTAGGCTTGGCCAATTTTTCTCAAAGACAGACCTCCATAATTATTTGGACCTTATTTAAAAAGAAAAGAATGTGCTTTGGTATCATTATTTACCCAAGAGCTGTGTGCTAGCCATGAAGTTTTGTTCTAGTGGTTAAATTCTCTCGTGTTCAGATTTGTTTTGAGCCAAGGTTTTCAGTTTGAGTCTAATGTAAAGTGTTACACCTCTGGGAAGGATTTAGTCTCTTTCTTCCTCTTTAAGTACTGCCTGATGCAACATGCTACTCCTGGTCATAGCAGAGAACAGCAGCTGCACAACACTCCCTTTTCTTTCCCCAAATCCATGTAGCCATTTCATCTACATCTTGTCACAACCTCCTTACTGAAATTTCCCATCTCTCTCCATTGTTATAAAGCCTCTGTGGGGCTTGTAGGAGCTTTTGCACCTCTGTGCTGTACATCACAGACTGGAAATGTTGCAGGAGGGGAGTTCAAGCAGCAGCATTTGCTGTGCCCTGTTGCATCTGCTCAAATTTGGCCTATTAAAACCAGTTGAATATGAACCTTTCCCATCTGTGTTTTCCTCTGCAGAACTTGCTAGCAGCTGGTTACTAAACTTAGTCATGAGAAAAGATGCAGGGGAGCATCTGGAAAAAATAGCATGTGATCATATAATTAATGAAAGCACCATAACGAACTGGCAAGAAGGGTCAGGATTAAGCTTAGAGGGAGATCTTTAATTCTTGTATTTTCAGCGTTCAGGGTGTTGGGTTTAACATGCTGAGTGTATCTCTGGCATGCTTTGGTTTATAGAGGGACAGAGATCTTTCTTACTAGGCAAGTCCACTATCCCTGAAGCTCTTGGTAGTCTAGAGTCCACTCATGAGCCGACCTGCTTTAAAGCTGCACACATGCAAGTGAAACACATGCACCAGGAGTACTTTCATAGCTAGTAGTCTTCGGGGACTTAAGGGACAACATATGAGCAAGGACATCAGGTCAAGAAACATACTAATAGCACCTTTTTCACAGGTTCCAGTCCCACCCAAATCCACCCTGCAACCTAAAGGATGTAACAGGTCAGTGGTGAGGTCCTGTCTGTCCCTGAAGTCAGCTCCACTTCAGGTTGTCACCAACTCCTTATCTGCAGCACTGCCCACCACCTGGATAGGCACCACTGCTTGTGATTTGCCCTAACAAATTTACCTGGCCTTCAGGAGCAACGCTGAACAAAACAGAATAAAACTACAGCTTTCTCAGCATCCCCTTAATTCAGTTGCTGTGATTTCTGTGTATTGACTTGACCTAAATTCTTTAACAAAGGAAGTTTATTAGAAGAAGCAGCATATGCGCTTGCCCTGTTATTCTTCCCCAGGCATCTGCTTATGGCCACGGTTTGTTGACAGGAGTGAGGCAAAGATGATGCTTTTATGTTTGGGGTTTTTTTTCGGGCTGACACTTTTCCTGATGACTACGAAAGATATATTATGGGTGAGGTGGAAGAAGACTCACCGAAATGTCCCATTGGCTGCAAGGCCAGCTGGCAGGATGTGGGACCTAGGCAGGCAGGACTGACCCCAGCCAGGCCCATGAAGGGACAGCATGTCTTGCTGCTGGCCATGCCCGGGCACAGGAGGGGTGGCAGCACGGCATGGGGAGCTGTGGCTGCACTGGTGCTCTGTGGCACAGTGGCTGAGTGCAGGTGGGAGGGGGCTGCTGGAACCGAAGGGCAGCAATATCTCCTCCAGAGAGGAGGAGGGGAGCTGGGGGTCGGCACCAGTGTCATAGGGTCTCAGCCCTGATGATCTGAAGGAATATCGTCAGCCCCACAGCATCAGGCACAGACCCTCATAACCACAGGCAGCAAGTGTGAGACATGCAGTCCTGAAATTTTCCCCCTTGTCCTGGTTTGAGGTAAAAGAGGACCAATTTTGTTCAGTAACATTACTTTTTAGCTAGGCCTCTTCTGACTGCTGAAATTAACAGCATGTTGTGCAGAAACTGTTCGCTCTCAGAGTGATAAAACCGATGTTTACAGTTGACGCCAAGGAATGATATGCAGAGAGGCTCTTGCATATACTTATTAATATAACAATGAAGGGCAGCCAACTTTGTTGTGTACCCTGTTGGAGGATCGGAAGCAGAAAAGCATAGAGGGGTCACACCTGTGGGGAGGAGCGGGCAGGACAGGTGACCCAAAACTGACCAACAGGGTATTCCATCCCATCTGCCTCATGCTCAGCATAAAAGTTGAGGGATCAAATGGTCAGCCCTCTTTCTTCAATGGCCAGCGTCCAAGGAGTACTCTGTCTGTTTGTCTGCCTTTGATCCTGCTCCTGAATCCAGATCCAGAATCCAGTTCCCGTCCGTCACTGAGTCCAGTCTGGGAGTTCCCCAGTGCCTGACGGTGACGTGATTGTCCTCTTGGGAGCTTGATACGGTTTTGTATATATTTCATTATTTTCTTTTTATTATTTTATTATTAATATTTCATTAAAGTAGTTTAGTTCCTTCTAAACTCTTAAGTCTCTCTTTTTCTCTGTTTCCTGCATCCCTTCAAAGCAGAGCAGGAGAGAGAGCATCTGTCATTACACCTGATTGGGCCAATCTGGCCCAAACCACGACAGCCATAAACCTCTTCTGGTGGTCCTTCCACCCATCCCAAACCACCACCCCCTTCCTGCAGAGTGCTAGCCATGGCAGGCTCCTTGTCCACTGGGCTTAGAGTAGCATTTGTTACCTTTACTGCAACTCTGGAGGGTTAAATATTTTACAGGTAGTCTTTATGTTGTCAGCTGCTCTATCTAAATGTGGTTTTAACAGCTGTTTCTGGGGGCGCACAGCACTCTGGTGGCAATGCCTCCATGAGTGTTTGCACATGTGCTGCTTCTGAAGCCCATCTGTTCCCCTCAGTGTAGCAGGGCTGGGCTGGGCTGGGCTCCACTGCTGTTCACCCCAAAGGTTCAAGAGAAATAAGGGAAGATGTGATGACTCATCTGGATCTGTTCTTCAGCAGGATGTAGGAAAGATGCATGTGGGAAACTGCCAGGTATGCTTCCTCCAAAATCTAACTGTGCATGGGAAAATGGGCAGGCAGGGCATGGATTGTTATGTCCTGTAGAACAAAGAGGACTAACAGCCCTAGTGCTAGCCAAACACAGAATTATAGAAATAGGGCTAGAAGGGTTCAAACAACGTCTTGTCTGCCTTATTTCCACAAGGCACCATCTACTGTTTGTCTAGTCAGCTCTTCAAAGCCTCCCGTGATGGAGGCATCACTGCCTTCCCATGCAACCTACTCCACTACTTTTTCTGCCATTATTATCAAGAAGTTTTGTTCTAAAGCCAAACCTAAATCTCTCTTTCTACAATGTAAGGCCATTTTTTTCCCTCACCACAGCAGGCAGGAAAAAAAAAGTGTATACCTGTTCTCCTTACTGTGGCTTTTTGTGTGTTTAGAGATCATTGCCTGTGCCTTCAGTCACCTCTTCTCTTGGTTAAGCCCAGTTCTTTTGCTGTGTTCTCACCCATCGTGTTTTCCGCCCTCTCTGCTCTCTATCTGACTGTCATCAGTTGGCTCAGACCTCTCTTGAAGTGTGGTGATACTATGTCCAAAAGAGGACACAGCAGTCTTCCAACTGGCGGTGTCCTTCTTCAATGATATACTATTTTCCAGGGCCACTTTTCCCATTAGCCATTTCAAATCCTGCCTTCCAGGCATGTGTAGAGCCCCTTCCAGCTCACCCTCATCTGCAGATTTAATAATTTCCTAGCCCATCCACCAAGCTGGTAACGAAAACATGGTATTATAGGAGACATAGAGTACCCACTCAATAAATCTTTAGAGACTGACAGCAAATCATTGAAGACTTATCTTTAGACCTGTTTATCCCTTTTTAGCTGGGCTATTTTCTAGTTTGTGTAGCTCAATGGCTATAGTAGACAGACGTCCTGCAGTTGCCACAGTTCATACAGCTGAAGCACTAGCAACAGAGCAGCATGAGAGTAACCCTTTCCAAGCGGCTTGCTCTCAGTGCACCCTCCGAAGAGGTAGATTTTTCCCTTGCAGGAGCTCTCTGCACAGGAACATGGCTATAGGTGTCTGAGCTCCACTTCTGATAACCGCAGTAAGTGAAAGACCAGATGCCACAGTCTAGTTAAGAAGGGAAAGCTTCCTAGAGCCATTAAGTGACATTAGTAACATCCATGTATGCAGACCTGAAAGAAAGGTGCTGAATTGATGGATGTACTTGTCATATTTATGGTTTGTAGCAGTGATGAATGTGCTTTGTGGTTTATAATGTGATGCTCATTTAACTCTCCCTCTTAAGATCAGGTTGATTTATAGAAGCCAGCGTTACTATTGCGTTTCAGTGGGGTGACAGGGATAATATTATATCGCAGACGTTTGTCAATTAGTCTTGTATGACAAAGCCAGGTTCCGAATGGAGGCCTCTGACTGAGAAGATTTAACCCTGGCAAAAATTGATTCCTTTTAAACACATCTCTGGTGCTGGACTGACCCACTGATTTATATCCTTACCCGGCATTTTGTGGAAGCCCTAATTTATGGGGCTAAAACTTCAGCTGTCTCAGTGAGTTGATCTGCAAAGGTGTGCTCCAGCATACAGCACACCTCTGGCTGTTGCTGACTGGTGTAACAGATGTCAGGTATCACAACCCAGCTGTAAACAGCACACCCCAGCACAGTCCCTGCCCTACTTTTCCAAAGATGGCTAATGGTTTGGAGTACATTTGTTTTTATTACCCAAGGAGAAGCACTTGATTTTCTGAAGTCAGGGGTTCAGCATGCACCAGAACGGGAGGGATGCAAAATCTCTAATCATGTAAGTCAGTGCAGCATACAGTACTAATGAGAGCTTTGATTTACCAGACTTAACACACATCAGCATTCGTTGTTTCAACCTGTGCTTAGCTCTCTTCTGACTTTTTTAGCAAGTCTCTTCCTCCATCAGCCTCATCTTTCCCCTCTTTCTAAAGCTAATGGAGTACTTACCTCACACAAGTAATTAGCAATTGGACAGCACTCCAAAACAACCAGGCACATATGTGGTTTAAGCTTTTTCATCCCAGTAGGGAAAACAGTGGAAAAATAAGCCTACATGTAACACAAAATAACATCATGCTATTTCTGGTAGGATCTGCCATATTCATTTAGCTCAAAATGCATTGCGAGGTTACTGGAAATGCAGTTAGTTATCAAACTAAATATAGCAAAACATCAGAGGTGTGCAGACAAGAAATTTAGAAAAGTGAAAATGCGTGCAGAGAAGCCAAGACGGCCCATTTACATCAGCCAACACACCTAGTTTTTCTTCATTCGCTTTCTCAGACTTTTTGGACTGTGTTTACTGCTGCAATTTTTGGGACGGCTTCCCCTTGGGAGTCCATTATACACACAATTTAGTCCCTGGGACAGAAACACCTTATGTGGCTGGATGGCATGACAGACAAAAAGCTGGGTGCAGAACTAGCTGGTGCTGGACGGGTGCCCAGAGGTCAGGCTGGAGGGGTGAGAAGTAGGGGCAGCTTCATTTCAGGAGGGGAGGGAGCAGACCTGGCCAGAGACGCTGTCAGGGATGGGGGCAGAGAGGTGTCCGCTGATGGTGGGGTCCCAGGGACAGAGCTGGTATGGGGCTGGTGGCATAAAGTTGTGGTCAGGTTTGGGGAGGAACCTTATCTGTTGGCTCAAACAAAAACAAACCCTCGTGATCTGGGATGTTTTTGAAGGCTGGTGAGAGCACCCCGAGACATCCCCGGAAAAATGCTTCCCTATCAGTGGAAAATACTCACAATAAACCATCTGTTAGTGGCGATGTGGCAGTCAGGCTCTGCCCCAAGAAAGGCCACAGACAGCCTATATATTGCTCTGATGTGGGTCTCCTGCTGGTTAGTTGTCACTGCTATTTTTAGGCTGAGGCACTTTATGCCTTCAACTTTCCTTTTTTTTTTTTCCCCCACCATCAAATGGCCATGATCTCTCTTGCGGTCGGCAGAAATTTGTATCCTTCAGCAGTAATAGATCCATCAAGACTAGGCTGAGGTAACTGAATGCAGAAATGCATATTTGAGATCCTGTTCATTTTAATAAACTACACTGCATGAATGGAATAGATATTGAATTTTACACATACTGGCATGAAATAATTCTTACTAAGTGGTGTCTGGAGTCGGTTTTCTATGTAATTTCCCCTTTGTAGATTTTTTTATAAATAGATTTTATAAAGATCAGCAAATTAATTTTTTTAGCATGTAGCAGGTTTTCCCTGTCACAAAGAGGACAAGTTCGGTTAAGCATCCACCTGTACACTTAAGGGACTGAGATTGTTTGTCGGCCCTGATAAGCTGCAACTCATCTGAATACACATCATCAGGAAAGAAAATTGACATTTTCAGAGGTCCAGCAGTCTTTTGGAAAGCTAAGGCTTGTGTCAAGGTTAATTAGGAGATAACTTTGGAATGGCACCAAGGTTGCTGGCCCAACAATGAAGACAGAGCCGTCAGGCTGGCCCTCACCCAGCCCTGCTGAGGATCTGTGAGGCTGGATGCAGCTGTGCATCCAGGAATGCTCCTTCTCATGCCATGGGGCAAGCTGGTGGGAGGGTTGGCTTTGCTAAGGCGAAAGGCAGCTCTCCACAGCAACCCCACTTCTGCCCTTTGTCACCACTGCACCCTTCAAAATGGGGCTCCAGCAGGAGAGTAAGAGCTCCTTACAGACATGGTTCCTCTCTCCATGTATTGTTATTATTATCATTATTCAAGCCATGAAGTGTGCAGTTACAAAGCCAACAGGAACATCGTGATTATCCAGCCTGCCTGTGACGGGCAGTGGCAACAGAGGTGGTGTTCATCCTCATCACCAGCCCTCAGAGTGGACAGGAGAGATGGTGGCCTCAGGTACACAGCCTGTGCACAGATGAACACGTTTGGTGGACATTTCCTATTAAAACAAATAGGGGAAGGACAATATAATATGTCGCAGTCATTAAAAAGAGAATGATGTTGATTTCCGTAAAGGCTTTAGTACAGGACTTCACACCACATGGCCACCATCCAGTACACTGTCATTTCACCCCCTCGCGGGAGGAGACCTGTCTGAGCAAACCCCCCTTTCTGGCTTCTTCGTTTCACATTGAAATCTGAGCCAGCCTTTTACTCCATGACAACATGCTGAATCCAGCCCAGCCTCTTAGCAGCTAGAGCTGTTTCCATCTGATGGGTGGTTGGGCTCAATCCAGCTCCTTGTTGGGAGAAAAAGAAGTACGCCTCACTACAGGCCTCCCCAGCTTTTGGCAGACCCCCAAGACCTCTAGGTCCAGGCCACTGCAGGGATACATTGCTCTGCTCACCTCCCTGGAGAGAGCCAAACACACTCCAGCTCTGCCCACCAGCAGATACCTCCATCTGACTCTTCCTACAAAGAATATGGATACATTTGGCTTAATCCACAGGTCATGGCAACACACTTAAACTTTCAATCAAGGCATAGCCTTGACAGGTCTGAGCAGATTCGAGTGGAAAAGGGACTCCCCACTGCTTCAAACTCTTGCAGCTTCAACCAACCACATAGCTGTGGTGAGTAGCAGAGACCAAGCTGCAGGCATGTTATCAAACAACTGCTGTGCAGACTGTTTATTGTCCACTTGATGCCAGTCCTTGTCAGCATCAATATCGCAATTTCTCTTGCCACAAACAAAGGTTAAGTGAGTCCAATTACTCTAGTAAGGTAATATCAATAATGCTACTAATTACAGCAATTGCATTATGGATCATTAGTTAGTGATTATGACTTTGTCAAGTGCTTGGCAATTTCATGCAAGAATCACTCACGATGTGTCATGGAAAAGAAATATCTTCTTGGCATTGCTAGTTTCTAGTCTGTATAAATGATCTTAAAAGTTCAGGTGAAGACTGCCAGAAGCTTCTTAGGAAAAGAGATGTCTGCCTAGTATTTGCAGTTCCACAACAGTAAACGGCAAGAGGGTGATAGTAAGAGAGGAGTGGAGGGCTCCTACCCTACGCAAATGAAAAGTCATTATTTTGAGTCTTGAAGAGATTAAGAAAACAGGACCCCATACAAATAAAATGGCCCCAGTTTGTGTGAGGTATTGACAAGTTTTTCTAATAAGAGGCATTATTATCCTTACAGCCTCTCTGGAGAGTCTTGGTATGTCTTATTTTATTTGAATAAATAATTAATTTAGTTTAATTAAGATCATCCAACAGCCTGGAGACAGGTTTTACTAATTCAAGATTCATGGAGGGGGTCTAAGTATGTAGATGGTAACCACGGAGACTGATTTTTTTCCTTTAAATTAGATTGGAGGTGGTTGAAAACCCTCTCTGTCCTGTAAATCTTCCTCTGCCTGTATCTCTGCTGTCAGAGGAGTGGTGACCAAAGATACTACATTCCAGAACACAAGCAGCGCGAACCCTCTCTGTGATCCCTTCTTAGGTCAAAAACAAGCAAGCTCCAAGTGTCTAGGTTGCATTGAGGAACTTTTTGCTGATTTAACAGCTTGTCCAGGGCTTTTCCCAAGACCCTCTCCACCTGATCATAACCCACATTTTCAGCCCCTTGCTTAGGTAAGTACTAAAATCATTCCAACACAACTTTCATGAAAAATAAACGGAAAATTGAATTTAAAGCCAGAGAAGAGGCCATTAAGATCCACTAATCTCACTCATGCGCATGACAGACCATAAATTTCACCTTCCGTTTCTTGCACCAATATGCAGTAGGATTTAAAAGCCTCTTCTAGAAAAGGTCCTTGTCTGGAAGATGATGAGCTTCCTCAGCTCATCATCTCCTTAACAACTTCAAGGACTCTTTAGCATTTTGAAGGACCTTATGAAGGTCTGAAAACCTTATGAAGCTAGAGCAAACAGCTGGAAGCTAGATTTATTCACAGACAACCCCATGGTGCTGCTGAAATATTCCTGGAACATGTAGGCATCTTGTCTACACAAGTCTTCAACTCTACACTGTGCTCTTCACTGTCCTTCTGGACCTGCTGTAGGAGTCAAAATGGCAAAATAACCAAGCAGAAAGTCTCACACACAAGAATGCTATAACCTACCATTACTCATGATATTTTCAGAAAAGGGGAAAAATCTTTCTTGACAGTTTCAGCCTTAACAGTGAAATTCATGGCTAAATATTTGCCAAGCTGCATGGCTGGACAAGTGGTTCAAAAAGTAAGTAAAATCCAGAGACCTCAAAGAGCATGAGGTGGTAAATCTGAGATGAACATGACTGTAGAAAAGTGGTACCCAAAAAATGCAACATCCCAGACCAATATCTACCACTTTCTGTCAAAACGAATCTGAATAGACACTGGCACTCTGCTGGCTATAAAGCTGTAATACTGGCAACGATGCATTTGCACTGCTTCTGTCAGAGTTAGAGAGAGCCAAAGCAGTAGGTGGGAAATCCAGCTCCTCACACGTGTTGAATATACCACAATGAAAACTGAGAAGACAAGGGCTTGACCTCATTTACCACCGCATAACCCCTCAGACTTAGGAAGACGGTTCAGGCAAAGCTGAAAGCAATATTCAGTCCATAATCATGTGAGATATTTAACAGGCAAAGCAGATGCTTGGTAAGATTTTAAATGACTCATGGGAGGAAACCTTAAGCAAGAGACAATATACACAAGCACATTAAACAGGACAGCATCATGGTTTTTCCTATTCCCTTTTTAATGTACAAGCAACCAAAGAGAAAAAAAATCCTTAAACTATGGTAATAATGCAGCTCCTGTCCGCATTATAGGAATACCAGCTGGAAAAAGACAGATAATTCGCCTCCATTTTCACTGGACAAGATCAGATTAATTGTGATGGTGTGCAGCTTTGGGTCACAAGAGTAAAATCTGCACTGTTTGTTCTCTGCGGTCAGCATTGATTTACCCTCACTTGAACTGAGAGGTTATTTAAGCAGTAATTTCAACTTCCTGCAACTCAGAAGCAATAAATGGATTCTCTCGTGCATTTGAGACATTTTTACCAAGCACATTCATGGGGACACAACTGTTGATTACACTCCAAAGGCATCTGAAATAATAATTATGATAACAAAATGTCACAAGAAAAGCATGCCTTCTGATGGCTTTCTAGCATGCCTGGTACTTGTTTCTCTTTTATCTCCCTGACGTGCTCATAAATATCCACCTTCCTCCTCTTCCTTGTTAGGGCTCCAGGCAGAGAGGTAGCAGGGTGGGGAGAAGGGAGTGAGATGCAGGCAGCAAGGCTGTTTGTGACATCCCTGGTGACTGGGGTAACTGGCCCTTGTCATTCACTAGTATATGCTGAGCGGCTTCATGGCAACGGGAAGTGCTGTTATACAAAAGCATTCCTTTTTCCCCATGGGACCATTTGGCCTGTCCTGAAGACCCTGTATCCAATACATTGTTTGGTTGTGCTTTAAGTGTGCCAAGAAGCGCAGTCCAGATTTGAAGTCACTGTTTTCCCCAGCCTTCAAGGGTACAGCAGGGAGCACAGCCTGGTCCTGTGTGTCAATGTGCCCAAGTCCTGACAGGGGGCTGGAAACCACTATTACCCTGCCAGTTGCTTTGTCGTTCATGCAACCTGATTTCTGCCAGTCCCATTGCCAGGGGACAAAGGAGGGCTCATCTACATGGTCCATGAGGGTGCCCCAAGGAGACATCGGCACCAACAATTCTCACCCAAGCAATAGGGACATGGCTTAGTGGTGGACTTGGTAGTGTCAGGTTAACGGCTGGACTAGATGATCTTAAGGGTGTTTTCAAACCTGAATGATTCTATGATTCTATAATACAGCCTGAGGCACAAGGAGCAGCCCTTATGCAGGAAGGCACAGATCCTTGCTAGCTGGGCTGCACCCCTTCCACCACCTAGCCCCCTGGAGACACTTTGTGCTACATGGATATAGAGAGCTCCAATAAATGCTGGCTCTGAGAGAAGAAAAGAGACTCTCTTCACTCCACTGCACACTCTACACACACCCCATTACCACTGCCAGGCACAAGACAACAGTGTCTGAGCACTGCACAAGTGTAGGACCCCCTTCCACCTCCTCCCTCTAGTCCAAAAATTACGCCTTTCACCAGGAAAGTCAAAATGTGCCTCACGTAGATGAGATAGGGCTGTGAAAATTCACCAAGTTGCCACTCCGTGCCCAGCATTGGGATTATGCACCACACCACTAAAGGAGGAGGTGCAGCTGCCTGACTCCTGCTTCCTCAGTGCATCCATTCCTGAGCAAGGCATCCCTTGCTCATACTGTGCTAGGACTAGTTCCCTGGCTGAATAAAACACTGCAGGCTGCAGAGCTGTCATTTTGGCACTGCTCACCAGCACTAAATTCAAATTTGAAAAGGAGAAGACAAAAGGGAAGAACATATCTGTTGGTTCTTGGCATTAATCAGTGAAAATGACTTCACTTCAGTGGCACCAAATGAACGTAAAGGTAATTGAAATGCAACGGCCAGCAGGCTGACCACCTCAAACTCAATAGCAGCATAGTCTTTGTGCCAATTTAAGAATTATTTGGATTTTTCTCAGGGGTTTTTCATATGTATAATTACATTTGCATATAGGACCCCATAATATGCCAAGCCAATAGATTTAATCCAAGGAACAGATGCTGCCCTCTCAGGGAGTCTCATCCTGTCCATCAGAGATGCAGCTACTCTAGATTTTTGTATAGTTACTGACCAGCACTGTTACCTACACTGCTAGAGTAGTTTGAGCAAAGATGTTTATCTCTATATTTGTCTTTTACACCCTTTGACCTTTAATTAGAAGTAACCAGCCTGTGATTCTTGAGACAAGACTCCCAAGCAATTCAAGTGCAGCTCAAATGTAGGATCTATCCCCGACATGGGGGCATGCCAGTACAGGAACTGTAGGTAATCTTTATCCCCAGCTGTGATGGGAAGTGGATTAAACAACCACAGCCCCATCTTCATGTCTGAGTTAGACCAGTCCCCCTCTCAGCATGGAGAAATAGAACTCCTGGCCAGGCTTTGTCAATCCCTGCCTGTAAACCTCTCCTAGCATTTCTCTGAGGCTTGGTTCTAGGAAGTAACTATTGTCTGCTGACTCTTGGCCAGAGAAAGATGTTGACATGATTCTGTAGGGCCAGAAAAACTGGACACATCTATACGATAGGTACTATTAAGTGATCAGTAGTATTCCTAAAGAAGAAGGTCCCTTGGAGGCAAGGGAACTTCCCAGTCACCAGTCCTGCCTAGCTTTTGGCCACAGTGTCCAAATTGCTCATACATGAGATGCGAGTGTTTCTTTCCATGACTAAAGAGTCCACAAAGCACAGATCCCAAACACAGAGGCTCATGGATTGCAGGGGTTTTTGCTGTGTCTGCCTTCATGTAGCCCAGCCTGTGACAAGCAGCAGTGCTGACCTCACTCAGGTCACTGGTTCCACTCCTTCTCACATATTCGGATGCAGCATTTGGGGATTTGAACCAGCATAGGTCACTGGTTCCCACAAAGACAGCCTGGGCCAAGTCATCTCTTCTCAGAACAGACCTGGGTGCAACAGGAATGCTCTGCATAAAACCAGCAAACAAGGACCAAAGGGCTGACCAGCGTGACTACCAACGCCAACAGCCTCATTTCATAAAAACTCACCTGTAACTGCAACTGGCAGTTGGTCACCTCCATGTGAGGTGAATGTGAGCCATGAGAGTGTTTTGGTCATTCTTAATTCCCCAAACCCAACCTATCTTGCAGTGAGTCTGCTTTTGAGACTTCTGGCTTGGCACAATGAGAAAACTGGCTTGTTAAAACATCCAGACAGGGATGCACTGAGCATCTCCTGTATCTGTAACTCAGGCACAGAATGAAGGGTGCAACCACAGGGAACAGCAGACCATGCTGGTTATTCTGTCGGGAACAACTTAAGCTGGCAAATTTTAAGCTCTTACTTCTGATTATGAAATGCCTGCAAACACATCAAGACCTTAGCACCTGCACTTATTATTCAGGATTATTTGATGAGCGTTTTGTGCAAACATGTTTAACTGCACGTGGATCATCCACAAATCATTTGGCGTGACCTTCATTCAAGAGTTCGACATTCACAGACTGCCAAGGGACCTGTCAACCACACCACTCTTTTCAGCCTTGATTTCTTCAGGCTGAAAAAGGGGAAACATTCTCAGGAAGAAGGATCAGAGGAGAAGACAAGATCACAGGACATTTTGCTTTTCCATGAGATAAAGTATGCCCTCAGACTGTGAAGGCAGGGTTCAAATTTAGAAATATTTTCATCCCTTCCTGACTAAAGGATCAAGAAAGGCATAAGCCTGATCGATGGACTGTTTGGAGAACTTTGCCTCCCATTTTCTCTTCATGGTCTCAAAAAGTAATCACGCTTGCATACCTGAGGGTGATCCTCTGCGGCTGAATATTTCCTTCTCCCTGCCTTTCACATCTACTAACTGCTTTAGCACCAGGGGTCTGGCTACAGCTATTAAATGGCCTGCAGTGTCGTGCAGTCCCCTTTGTAACACAGCTCCCACAGATGCACCCACTCTCCTCCTCTCTGTTCTCCTGTTTTAATTTTTCTCTCTTTCTCCTGGAGCCAGAAAAGGAGGAAAGAGGAAAGAACCACCTGTGACTGACACCAGTGATATTGCTTGATAAAAGGTGCTCCTACACCATAGTGATGGGTGAGAGGAACCTGGAGAGAATAAAATTTGACTGACAGCATCAGTGCTGGATCTCTTGCCTGGGGTATTGATGTTATAGTGCTAAAGGTCCCATCTCTAACACAACAATATTTCATATACCTGCCAAGTAGGCTGATTTGAATGTATTCATCTCCCACTTTCTGTCACCACCTATCATGGTTCATCACAGTCACTGTTGCATTATTAATAATCCTTCCTCTGTGTATATGTGTATTTTTGTAGCCCAAATGGAAAAGAGCTCCACCTGATCAACAGCAATCTTAGTGGAGGGCACCATCTGGGGATATGGGAAAAACTCACAAGTCTGCCCTGCTATGTCAGTTTGAAGAACAGTCCACCGCTAGTTAAAGTCCTCTCCAGCTGGCCACGCACAATGCAGGTGAAGGATGAGGTGACAGGGAAGAGAATAAGGGTTTACACATTTAAATGGCACTTACTAGGAAGGTATCCTTATAAAATCAGTATGTGAAGAGTGTGCAGTTGAATGGGGATTTTACCCCAAAACTCTGCAGGAAACCACACAGATAACAGCTTTGCCTGGCCAAAGGTGTCACTGGGAGGACATCATGCAACATTTTAGTGAGCTGAGAGCATTGTCAACAGGACGACATTATCCCAAGATTTCTGACCAGTGAGGTGGGAAAACTTTCGTCTAGTGGGACAGCAGAGCAATAAAGAACCTCAGCTATTAGTCATGGCTGCTGTTGGAAAAAAAAAAAAAAAGACTAGCCAAAAGGCTAGTGTCATGAAAAGAAATGTTAGGGGCACAGACACGTAATGCCTACTTCAGAAAATACTGGGAAAGATCATTCTGAGCCCTCTGTTTCCCTTAACACTGGAAACGGCTGATGGCTCTCCAGGACACGGGGATGTGACCACTGATGATTCCAGTGAAGACTCCAGTGCTAATAAACTTCTCTAACCTGTGTTTTGCCAGAGGACAAGCTCTCTTTCAAACAACCATGCACGTTCCATCACCATCTTGATTTGAAGACAGAATTGCAAACAAAACTGAATCCCAGCCCCCCGAAAGTGAAAGCCCAGCCCACGTTTTACTCTGTGTGAGGTATCTATGGCACATTAGAAGGTGGTAATTTTATCTTTAGGGCCCAGCTGTCAAAATGGTGAGTTCTTCATCCTTGGCAGAATTGTCCTGGGACTCACTTCATAGCAGATTTGCAGCTTTACCTGTCCTTTGTTCACTGTTTTCCCAAGCAGATGGAGTTTCACGGCCAATGAATAATGAAACCATCCCTTTGCAAAGAACAAAACATGATGGTTGCTACCTTGCTTCAGAAAAGACAAGGCCAAGGAAAACGTGAGAGCTGAATCCATGCTTCAGCTCTGAACCCAGATCTGGAGAGCACTCAAGAGCCGTGTGCTGAGCTTGGCATGTATTTATTTCTTGGACAGAGGGCTCATCTTGTCAGTCTGACAATAATGTTTGATTCTCACAAGCACTTCACAAACCAGCACGTACATCATTAACATCCCTCCCACCCATGCCTTGCAGTATTTCCCATCCTGCGCCCACCCTTCCACCCTGACGGACTCCTTGGCTGCAGAAATGATGCTCCGCTGCCTCTGCAGCCATCGTCTGCTCTGGCAGTGTACTGCAGCGTGAGCTTGGCAGTGGTGGAACTGAGTGCTGGTGTCCCTAGTGTTGTTGCAACACCCTGTCCCTGCTGCATCAGAGGGAAGGCAAGAGAAGAGTCACTGGATAAATAATAGCGCCCAAGATAACTGTGGACTCTGACAAATAAGCTCTGCCTAGCGGAGTTGTATCAGGTTAAAGAAGGGCTGTCCCTTACCACCCCCCGCACCTCTCTGCTGGAGCTGACAACCCTGAGGCACAGGGTGCACCAGTTCATGGCTTAGGGCAGCCATGAAGGTGAGTTTTTGTTGAGATCCCATCCCAGGAATAAGAGAAGCTGAGTTGAGGCTTATGTTCCCTTCAAACACCTCCACAGCAAGGCAGAACCCCCTCCCAAAAGAGCGGTGCACAGGGGTGGGCATATTTAAATTCACTCCAACTGGCTGCCGTGCTCTGACAAGGAGATGTCCATCCTGCCTCAGGAGCAGGATTTTTGAGGCTTTGCCCCAAAGCATGTGATTTAATACCTGCCCTTTTTGCCTTGCCTCAGGTAGCCACAAATGTTGCAAAGGGTTGTGAATTAGTCCAACCTCTTAAAAATCCGGCCACAGCCTTTGCCTCCATGACCTCGGGGAGAGGGACAATAAATTTCATGGATAAACTCCATGCAGCATTTTTAAAAGAAAAAAGATTTCTTTTTATCATCTCTAAAGCTGCTGCCCTTTAATTTCAGTGAGTGACCCCTTGTTCCCACGTTGCAGGACAGAGTTTAAAAAAAAAAAAAAAAGAAAGAAAGGAAGGAGCAATCAATTTCACTTTCCATCTTTAATCATTGCCAATGTCTCAGACAAGTCTCCCTCTAACTAGTCATCATTTCTGGCTAAAAAGTCCCTGCGATCTCTCATCATCTATAAATTCAATGACACTTCTATCTTCATTGACCTTCTCTGGACCTTTCAATATCTCCTACATTTTTCTTCACCTGACAAACAATGATTTCTGACCCACCATCGGTTCAGTCCTTCCTATCCCTCTCTGGAAGGCAGCCTGCTGCATTATTCTGCCAGTCCCTGACTATTGCTTCCTTTCCGCTTATTTAAAAGTAGATACTGGAGTCCCTGTTTTCAAAGCAAAGTCCTTTATTTTAGGCAGATTGTCAGTGCGAGAAGAAGTTGATAAAATGTCTACATAAACCCCAGAAGAAAGCTTTCAAAGTGAGTTATCCCCTCATTCCTACAACTAATGTACATGCAGAGCTGGAATCTGATATTGCTGTTGACAAGCCTGGAGAGAACCATGGGAACAGTTTTCATCGCTATGGCATCAACTTGCTTTGGAAACTGCTCATAGTTTGGCTCTTTTGAGCTTGTTTGCCCTTAAAGGAAGCTGTAGGTTTTGGGCTGGGCACAGTATGGGTCACAGCAAACACAGTATCTGCTGCTAGCAGAAATTGTAAGCGCATTGCTCTGTGTATTCTCATGCCTCATTGTCCTTCTCTATAAAATAGCCAATGATGCCATTGACCTGCTTTGAAAAAACATTGATGGCTGCTAATGAAGAGCTCTAGGAAAGAGTTGGCTGTTACCTCACTGGCTTTCCCTTAGCTTTGGACCAAGGGGCATACAGAAGAGCCACATCTGCAGAACATTACATCTCCTCATCCTCATGGGACATGAAAGCAAGGACATGTTCTCCCCCTAGCCCTACCCCCTGCTCTCTTACAGCTTGTAGCCCAAAGCATTGCCCAGGCCACTGGTCTGTCTGAGAACACATGAACCTCTGTAAGCCCAGTCTTCTCCCTCTTCTCCCCAGACTTGGTACAGCAACAAAACATTTCATATTGAAGTCACTGAAAAGTGTCAGCTCTAGCCATGGAGATGGCACCTACTGAAACAAATCGGCGTCATTCATATACCACAGCTGCTTTTGCAGGCTGTCTGCAAACTTGCTCAGTGCTGCAACACTAGACTTGCTCTTTCTTTTGAAATGTGCTGCAGAGCCCTAGCAGCAAGGCATTTATTTTTTCCATAAAACCTGAGATGCTGAAAAGCAGCTAGAGGCTTCTGCCAATCCTTCCCTTTCATCTCCTTCCTAAAGCTTCCTGCTTCCCACAATACTACTGCACTAACACTCAAACTACACCAGCTTAACTATTTTCTGCTGCCAGCCTTCTACAGGACAGGGATGGGATGAGAAGAGAAAGTTTCTTTGCTATGCCTGACACTTGGAAAAGTGGCTGAAAGCAATGATTTTCAGGCGTTGTGCTGGCAAAGGCCAGGAAGAGCGACCTCCTGGAAATCCAGTGCCATATCCTTTTCGTGCTATGAACCACTGACCTTGAGTAGAAAATAATCTGCTGTTGAGCAACATTATGATGGACTACGTGCAACGTGGGCACCTCTGCTGATATTTGGCTGTCTTTGTTTTACTATTTATATCTGTAATCGTGCTGGAGAGAGAAATTAATTACAGCCTGTCTCCCTATCCAGAGATTCTGTTCATATTACAAACCCCTGAAAGCGCAACTCAAGCAGTTTCTGATTATCAGTAAAAGCCTCAAACTGGAATACAAGCTTCTTAATTAATCTTTCCCTCTCTCTCTCTTTTCGAGTGATGATTTCATGATGTTTAGGAAAAAAAAGGAGAGGATGAAGAAGAAAGCAGCAGTGAGAGATCAAGAGCTGAAAACAATTTTCCTCCATTTAAAATATAATTGCAGGGGAGAAGCTGGAGGTAGATGCTGGCAGGAGATTTCAGGCATCATGTGTGGCATTTGTCCTTCTCTAGAACAATGATGGAAGTTGGACAATAAAAACTGAGCATCCCATTTGCACAGTCCTTCACTTCCCTAGGGCTCTCAGGGTGTTTTAGTCCATCTTCCACTTGCTGAAAAATCAGACATTTTTATCCAGATTTTCTAAGGAAATGGGATTCACACAACTATGCTCTTTGTGCAGAGGTGTTAATGCACGTGTGTCTGTCTGTTTGGTTGTCTGCCTTTCCTTCCCTCACTCCCTTGAGATCACTGTATAATTTTAGCTGAATTTCACTGGCATGATGGGGATAAATGAAAGGTTTTCATAAAAAAAAGGAGGATGTCCAGGTAGAGGACAGAGCCCCTGTGTCCGAAACAATGGAAAGTCTGCAGGCTGAACTCACAGCTTATTAGACTCAAGACAGCCCACACAAATGAGAAGTCTTATAAATGCCCCAACCATGGGAAAAGTTTCAATTGGACTGACAATCAACCATAAGATAAAAATGTATCGAAACCAGGTCTCATTAGTTCCACTTGTCATCAACTATTCACTTCTTTCCTCCTGTGTCTCATATGCTCCCAGCAGGTTTTCACCACCTCTTGGACCATCAGCAGTGTACTCTCTGGGCACTGACTCTCCTCCTTTTCTTTCAGTAACGGGGAAGGGGGATGGGTAAGGGGAAGGAGAGAATTGCCACTTCCGCCCCTACCATGTCCGCTTGCCCCTCTGACTGCTTAGGCAGAGCAGAAGTGGCATTTTCCCTGTTTCTCTGGTAATTATATAAAAGGAAGAAACTATACTTTGCTCCCACCTTCCTCTAAACTGCCCTTAAGGGAGAGGATAATTATTTTCCTTGTGAATACTACCTCACAGGTGACTTTTGTCTTATTAAGTTACCACTAATCTGCTAATCCACTGCCACTCACAAGGATGAGACCTTGTCAAGGCCCAAAGACAGCAACGGAGATGATTAAGGACCATTTATGGATTGCACAGGGGCAGGGGAGCTTCACCACCAAAACTCGAGCACACACAGCTGGGGATGCTGGCAAAGGCAGCAGTCCTTGAACCCCACTTGACCATCGAGGTTGTAGATGTGAGGCAACACAGCAAAGGCAGAGACTCCCTGTGTCAGAGCAGTGCCAACAGCCAGGGGAACCTACTTAAGGCTGCTAGGGCAGCTAAGTAGGTTAGTTTAAGCTGTATCACTGTCTCTTGCTGGAGGGTTCACCACTTGACTGCTTGCTTTGGAGGGAAAGCATGCAATGGAGTGCCTCCTAAGGGGTTCCTGTACAAAGCCCCTGCTCAGCACTCAGATAAGCAGCTTGTATCTGAAGGCAGTGTTTATTTCTGAGTTAATACCTCTCCCTTAGAGGTTATGGAGAGATTTGGGCAGTTCATTCTCAGAAGAAAGCGAGGAGGATTCTCTCCCCTTGGCAATACATGTGGGAACCCTGAAGGAGGCTGGGTGCTTCCTATCATGCACCTGTCTGATCTTTCAGTCAGCGAGAGCTGTGCAGCTACAGCTAAGGGAAATTCATCCTCCAGTTTTGGAAGGGAGGGACAAGCTCACTGTTAATTAAAGCAGGAAATGTAAGTGTTTCTGTTAAGGTAGTGTATATAGGATGCCACATAAGATCACGGCCTCGCTACAAGGTGGGTTAGGAAGAAAATAAGCAAGCATGTTGGGAAGACCACTTGGGAAAAGCAAAGATCGCTCACTACCAGCATTTTCTAGCAGACTGTGTACAGGGTAGATCAAGAGACCCATAGGCACATCAGAAGAAATCAGATGAATCAGTATTATAAGCCATCTCCTTAGTTGGTGGAAAACTTATTGGATCTGCACTTGTTACCTTGCTTTCCCATGGAAAAAAGGCTAATAAAAAAGGCTAATAAAACCATCGAGTTCCAGTCCTCCTGCCTTCACACGAGTGACTTCTGAACAGGTTGATTGTGATACCAACCAGGTTGGACAAAGAGGGCCAGAGACTGCTGTGTCCCAACAAGTCAGTGAACAAAAGCTGTCTGAGTGGTGGAGAGAGACTCTTGAATAGCACAGCTGAAAAACAGCTTCCAAGAGTGAGCTCAGGTCTCACAGAGATGAGAAGTTCCATAAGAAAGAGACACCTGACGACACCCCAACCATAAGACCTTGAGGTGGAACTTAGCACCCCATGAAACACAAACCCTAAGGACACTGTGCTGCATTGGTGCTCACACCTCGTGGTGCCTTTCCTGCTACCCGGTCCCTTCTGTCACCTGCCTCCTGGAGACCCCTTTTTTGAGCACAGGGCCAAAGTCTCAGCACATGTCCATCCATGCCACCCTGCTGAACAAAGTGGAAAAACTGCATAAGAGAAGGAGAAAGAAAGGAGAAGAGGAAGGGTAGGAGGCAGCTACTTAGGAAAACTAAATAAGACCCAGAAGGCCCAGTTGGCAGCTACTGAAAAGGGACGAGCATCGCATCACACCACAGTGAAACTGTACTCAGCTTTTCTCACAGGCGCTTCTGACAGATGTGTTCAATACCCCATGTCTCACTTCATTTGGATCCCTTCTCATCTGTTAGCAAGGGATTTTGGTTCATGCAAGCATGAGCAGATGCGCACCCTTTGGTGTCTGATGGTGTTTTTCACACAGCCCCTGGAGTCTGAGGCTGGACAGACCTTTGAGAACAGACATCAAAAGAAGGAGGCCATACCGCAGCTTATTAGCTGACCAACTGATCTGTGAGCTGCCTTACCTTGAAATGCAGCTTACAGCACTGCAGCCATTCCAGGACTAATTGTCTTAACCTGAATGACACCAGGCAGGGAAGGCAAAGCTGGCTTCTATAAAAAGCAAATACTGTGGTGAATGCTCCAGCAGCAGTGTTACTGGGTGAGACAACGAGGGCTGCCCAAGCATAGTGGAAAACATAATGGGATGAAATCATTCATGTATCACTTATCCTCTTTGAGTTGGCATGGAAGAACAATCCATCTTTCTTCTCTGAGCCTGCATTGAGCTGGTAAATAGAAGGAAGAAAGCACCTTCTTTTAAGCAGTGTGATCTGATAAGGACTAGAAGAATGCAATAAACATGGAGCCACACACTGATCTTTTTAGAGCAGAACAGCACTTGAAGGCAAACCTCATGGAGTTCCACAGACCTGACAATGCAGCTATTTGAATGCAATGTGCAATGTTGTCCGTAACCTGCAGTGTGGCTGACTGGTGCAGTATGTGTCACGTTTGAATGCATTACATTGCACTGCTAATTGACTCTTAATTTCTAGCTCTCTGATGGGTGGTCAAACAAAGTAAAATCCAGCTTTATATATGATTACTATGAAAAATGCTGTCATGAGCTATTGTTCTATACATTAAGTAAGTTGGGTTGAAGTGGACACAAATCAGCCCTATGATCAAAGCTTTTAGATTCAAAACTTTATTTAACCATGTTTCCTAGCAAGCTCTCGCTTTCACGTCGATAATAAACTGTTATACTGAGGCCCTCAAGGAGCAGCCATTAGGTTTGAAATCACAGCAAATGATCTTTTTCTTTTTGGTACATACTGTACACTGAGAAAGCTTCAACTTGTCATGCATATTGTTCCTTCACATTTCAACACTCACTACTTCAGTGTCACTCTCTCAGCCCCTGTCTAGTCTTGGTTTTTGTTTCCCACAGCCAACCTAGTGTCCTGTTTCATAAGGCAGGGTTAGACCTGTCATCTCTTACTATGCACAACGGGATTTCTCTTCCTTCCTGCAGCACTGTCGCACATGCCAGTGTTCTCTGCTTGACTGTGTGAATTTGGAAAGACTGTTACAGGTGCTGAGGTACACAGACCTCATAAAATTTGTCTGTGCTTTCTTACCCTGTTAGGAGGTTTTAAATTATGTGCAAGATGGCAGATCCTCAAAGTTATTAGTCCTCTGACACCCACTGAAATGGGTTGTATTTAAGCAGCTAAAAACCAATAAAGACCAGAAACACTATCCTTTTGCACTCTTATAAAGCCTTTTGTATGCTTACACTTGATGCGGGCTACCAGACTTTGTCCTAGACTCTCACCTTTTATAAATCAATGCCCTGCTGGTTTGCACAACAGAAGACCTGCGCCGACGAATCAACAGCTTGTTTTTCTTAATCTGAGATCTCAGTTAGAATGAGGAGTCTACACAGACCCCTGCCTGCATCTTTTGTAAAGCTTTGAAATATGAAATCAAAAGTCCTTCTAAATTCAACATTTCCCTTGTCTCCTCTTTCCCTTTTGGGTACAGCAGGAACATAATACAGCATAGTCCCGCAGCAGGAAGAGTTTATGGCTAGCAGCTGGATAAGCCTCCAGCAGCAGCAAATTAAGGGGTCCAGGGCCTGAAGCGAGAATTAGTTTGGCTTTTGAACACAGTCCAGCTTTGTTTTCTCAACCATGATTTTTACTAAGCTCACATCTGAAGCAGCACAGGGATCAATAAAGTAGTTCTACCACTGGTTTGATCCTGAGGCACTGACACAGGCAAAGCTGGGGATGCATCTCGGAGATAACAGACTGTGAGTTTACCCTCAGGACTGGCCTTTCCCACCATCCACATCGTGAGCCTTCAGATGGGACTCACGTGAATGCTCTCTGTATGCCAGGTGAGCTACCACGCAGCAAGGGGAACATGTAGAGGCTGTTCGTGGGGCCAAGGGTGCTTCCAGTTCTCCCCCAGGCTGCTCCTGCACAGCAACATAGACCTCAGCAATTTTCATAGCCACGGGAGGTGAAGATGTGGTGCCAAACTGCAGCTGCTCGAGGTAAAGTGCATTGGAGGCCTCCAAGTGATAGGAGTGGACAAAGCTGGGGTGAGAAACATGGGCTATCATGGCAGTCCTCACAGTTCTGAAGCGATGGTCCACATGAGGGCAACCTCACCTGTTAACCCTGGAAACACTGGGGATGCTACTGAGCAAGTGGATTCAGCGTGATGCAAATTGTGATAGGGGCTTCTTTTTGCTCATGGCATTGTCATGAGATGTGAGGTTCTTTTGGACCAGCACTCTCTGGAGCCAGAAAGCTGGCAGACAGGTATCGTGCAAACTTCTCATGCCTCTCTCCACCCAGGGTCACCATCAGATATGCCAGACCTTGCTGTTTCTGCGTTACGCTTCTCCTTCTGTGGCTTGGTCCCTGCAGTTCAGTTCTCAGCTACCTTATCCCCTGTTTTATTCAAACCTGGTGGTATCTGCACAGCAGTGACAGTACTCCTAATTTTGCTGTGCTCCCAGCTATTTTTATCCTGAGCAGAGATTGCCACAAACTATTGCCAGTCTTTTCCTCCCTTTGCTTTCCCCTGCAAAAACAGGTTATATTGCAACAGGAAAATGTTCCACCTCAATTTGAAGATCAACTTCTTGTCATAAAGGGAGTAACTGGTCACAAGGCAGATCCCGAGGCCCCAGTTCAGCAGTCAGTCTCTGATCAGCAAAGCATTTAAGCACATGTTTACCTGTAGGCTGATGATTATATCCCTTAGACTTCCCAGAGCCTTTTCTGCCTCTGGTTTATGGACCTCTAGAGGCTCATGAACTACTTCTAAGGGGGACTGAAAGGTACTTAAGAAGAGCAAGCTTCCCACCAAGAGGTTTGTTGCTATGGAGAAGATTCAGACTCCTCAGGGAATGAAGAGACTGAGGACCACTGCCTGAGAACAGAACAGGTCTGACTGACGCAGGCCATGGGCTTTTACAAGCTGGGATGCAGTCTCACCCAAAGGGCTGAGAACCCAACATCTTTTGGTATGTCTTCGTGGTATCCTGCAAACCAATGCAAACTTGTTCTGGAGCAAATCTAACAGGATGCAATCAGCTCTAGACCCAAGATGGAGCAGTGGTGGTGAACACAGGGCTGAGTCCAAGCTAAGACACCATGCTGACGGATGGGCATTAACACAAGCCTCCAGTGTGGGACTTGTGTCAGCTGGTTTGGTACAAAAGCAGAACACGCCAATACCTGCCTGCAAAATATCTTACGGACACCTCCCTAGCCTAAAAGCTATGGAAAGGTTGGTGTTTCTTATCTTCTCCATCATCTGGCCAGATATGACATAAATTGCTCATTTTTCCCGGGACAAAGCTGTATCAGGTCCTTTTCTCACAACGCTGATTATGAAAAGGCACCTGATTTCAGTTCTGGGGGCATTGTGCCCACTTCTGCTCTCGCTTCCTCTTCCCATGCAATCCCAGCAAAATAAAGAAGCCTGCGAGTGGTGAGTTAACCTGGGCCCATCCAATCTTGCTAAGTAAATGTCCCATGTCTGCCCTTTATTGATCAATCTACAAATGTGCATATGAAAGTAGGCAATTCATGCTGAGATTTACTAAAAATATGTCTAACTCACCTTGCGTTTTAACTGGCCATTCAAATTACTTTCAGAAATCTATTATGTGTATTATCATTTTTATTTTCAGCACAAAAGGGATTTTTTTTCCCAGCCAGTCAAGTTACTGTCTACTTTTATAGAATAAATTGCTATAAATTAAGTTAGCAGCAGTATAAACAGAGGTAATAGATCCCTGTCTCTGTAGTGGCAGCTGACAGCATTATGGAAATGTAGAATGTCTATTTCTGAGTTTATTCTGATGTTGATGAGTTTGCACTGATGTTCGTCTCTCTCATTTCTCATTTTATCACCTCTAATGCAGTGATTTTCCCCCTGCAAGCTTCTCCTTCCTGAGGTTTGATTTAGTCAAGTAAATCCTAAGGCTATTTTAAAAATGAGCTATAGGAAAATGCTTAGAGGTGGCATGGTGGGCAACACTTAGCCTTTTGTTTGAATAACAAAACTTTGTTATAAAATAATAAAAGTTGCTGCAATTGAATGCATTCAGTCCAATAAAAGTGTAATCCATTTTCCCCTTGAAATATGCTCATAATAAAAGAGAGCATGTATTTTTGCTTTAAGTCCATTTCAAACTTCCAACTCCTGCTGGAGGACAGCATGGAGAAAGTTAAGTAGGAAGGAGAATGAGGAAGTGAAAGTTTGCAGCCTTAAATGTGTGAGTGTCTAGGTGTGCAGATACATAAAACCGCCTCTTTTTCTTTTCTGCTTACTACCTCTCCACAACTCTGGCCATGTAAAGAAGGCTTTAAAAATGGGTGGAATAGCACCAATTCGGGGGATTCCTTCCACCACCAAATTGTAATAAGGACACTTGTGGGAATAAGAATTAAGCCCTTAATCTTGTGAAAGTTTCCAGACATACCAACCCCCAGTATGAATTAAAAAAAAAAAAAAGTGAGTAATTTCACAGGTTACATAGGAGGTGACCTTGGAAGAGGTCTATCCAGGAACATGTTTGACGACTCTGAGTTTAGAAGCCTCCGTCTGCCTTTTGCTGAGCACAGCAGCATTTTTTGATTTTGCAAGAGTTTGGTAAAGGTGGTTTTGAAATCTGTAACAGGAGCCATGTCCTTTCCAGTAGGTTTGAACACAGTTGCCTTGATCCATTTCCAGACCTAAAGCTCCACTGAAAGGAGCTCTTCTAGGAAGAATAAGTGTGCACTGGTTTTTGTTTTTTCCTTTTATAAGAAGCAAGCCAAAAGAATCACAATAACCTTTCCCTCCTCCCCCTGCCCTAGAGCTCGGCTTGTCATTGAAGCAGGCAGGGAATGAGCCATTGGACCCACAAAAACCAGATCCTGACCACCAGAGGAAACTTTCTCCTGGTTTTGGCACTGACATCTGAATGGTTCCTGGAGATTGCTCAAGTTCGGTGAGGTTTCTTGGGAAAGCAGGCAAAATGACACTGACAGCACTGGCCCAGCTGCTTTCCTGTCTGTGCACCGATCTGTGAGGCTGCTACAGAGCCTTAGTGTCTAGTTGGAAAACTCCCTGGGAATTATTCTTTTTTAAGGGAAATTCTAGAATTGAGAAACTTGAGAATTGTTCCAGATCAAAATTGTTCTGAATTTTGTAATCCTTTGGGGTATTTCTCTCCTCTTAGCATTTTGCTTTTAGCATTTTATTGAGCAAAACAGATTGCAACTGTGGAACAACAGCAAATAGTGCCGGTAACAAGATTCCTATTAGGCAGTTTCATCCTTGAGCCACGGAGTCATCCTCTGCTGGTTCCAGAGACAGTCTCCGCTCTTAGCCAAGGCTAAGTTATTTACCTTGCATTACTTTAGCATCATATAACATACTATAAGAATGCAGCCATTAGCATTACCAGTGTCTGCAAGCTACAAATTGGGGCAATTCTGGAGAAAAACAAGGAATCTGGAGAAACAATAGAGATTCATCCCTTAAAACCCAGCCTTTGTGGAGGCACCAAATGGAGAACATAAATCTCTTGCTGAGGAAGAGGCAAGTACTTTCTCAGTAGGTATAGCTGCCTTTGCATACCCTGCAAAGCTGGGAACTGTGGCTACAAGGAGCACCCCAGAGCATGCAGCTGTGACCAGCGGTTCAGGGCAAGAAGAGACCAGAAATGACTCTGCTGCCATCTGGTGATTTTTGTAGCCGTTTGAGCTTAAGGAAAGATGCTGTAAATCTTGGCAGGTAGCACTAGCTTAGCAGGGCAGGATAATACATACAAAATATGTGAACTTAGCTGTGGTAAAAAGAGGAATATGGTGAAAAATTCAGTGCTGGATGTCTTCAGAACATAAAGAACATAATGTTGTGTAGATCCATGTTCATCCCAAAAGGTATGGCTGAGACATTATTGCTGGCAATGACTGGAGCAGGAACATTTAACAAATGCTGCAGTTGACTTTTATGTGATCATTTGTCTCCCAGGAGCATTTCCTGACAAGTTCTCAGAATCCAAATCCGACTTCTGTTCTGGAACATAGCAAGGCTCTGCTTTCCAGAATGGCAATGTTTAAATAAAAACACATTTGCAACTACAGTAATTATGACAGAGTTAACACAGAAATTTCCACCCTTGTTTAGAGCTGTGCTCCTGGACTCCAAGAAACACAAAAGCAAGAATTTCCACTGCCTTCTTTTGTCATATGGAAGAAAGCTTCCTTTTACCAGTCTTTTTCCTCTCCACTAAACTCTCATTTCTTCTTGTTTCATAAAAAACAGCAATTAGTAGTCACGTCTTCTCCTGCACTGTACCTTATATGGTGTACATTTCCCATCCCTTCTCTTCTTCATCTGTTCACTAATGTTTCGATCTTTCTTCATATGGGAGTTTTTCCATGTGTAGACTCATTCTGGTGGTCTGACTCAACCGCCCTCTCCTCCTCCTTTGGAGATGATCTAAATTGAACTGAAAACTCCTGCTGAAGGCATAGCGTTGATTTGTATAATAGCACTGCAATATCCCACATCCCATACTTGGTGCATTTTGCTTCTCTTTAACCACTAATTTTGTCCATCCACAGAAACTATTCATTTGCTGAATGTGCTGAAAATATGCAAACGCACTTAACAGAAAAGGAAGAATGTCTGTTGCTTTTCTCCTTGTTTGATCTTAGACGCTGTCCTCATCCTCCCACCCATCAGAGCTTATAATTTACCAGTGCCATTTCCAGGACAAATGTATCTAAAGAGTCCTAAATTTCAGCTCAGTAATAGGATTGCTAAATCCAAATATAGAATGATCCAAATAAATACATAGATGTTTTAGCCCAGCCTCACTCATTTTACTAGAACAGTGCTGTGGGGGTGTTTTGAGCTGTGCTAATTTGCAAATGTCTTGGTAATAATCATCTTTTCTTCAGGTTCCTTCAACTGGAAACTAATGCATTTCAAGGAGGAAAATGCGAAGAAAACAGCAACAACTGAAATAGACTCAGTAGGGGAGGCTTTCAGATTTGCTTTTTATTTGGTCATTTATTTCCTCGGAAAAAGCAAGCAGCTCAACTAAATAAAAAAGAAAACTCCTTGCTTATGAAATCTAGCAGACAATACAATGGTCTCTCAAGTGATGTGGTAAAAGCTTCCATTACCTGAGACATTTAACCGTGAATTGAATTTAGGACCATAAAACATCCCATTCTTTCTGTGCTCCAAGTGCAGCACCAATGCTCAATAGCCTTACCCAGCTGGTACTGTTAGAAAGAGAAATGAGTTATGACTGGGATGTACACTGATACAATCTCTCTACTTCTCTCTACATAAGTACACTAAGCGTTGTATCCTTCATAGAAACGAATAACAGCTTTTTTTCTTGTTTGGGACTCCCCCTGTCCGAAACTTTAACTAGACAACATCAAATTCTTCCCCAGGTTTCTCACCAAAATAAATGTGGGGCACACACACCTGGTTGCCTTACTTGGGACCAGCACTTCTTGGGAGAACAATTTATCCTTCCTTATATAGTGTACAGCTGATCAGCATACAGCCTGGGCACGTGGTGAGGATTTGAGGATCACTGGGAGGCTGGTCAAAACTGCTTATCAGACTGTCACACCTTCAGCATCTTTTAGACAATGTTGAAAACCCTCAACTTCCATCTGGACAGCAATTAAAGGCAGAAAAGAGAAATTTCAAAATAATGTTGCAGTGAGCTATGAGCTGAAGGAGCTTCCACTCTGATTCATCTCAGAGCACCTCAACTTCTTCTGAAGGTTTCTGATGAGGGTTGCACAGAAAGTGTTCTCATTGCAAGTGTACCCGACGTTTTTACTTACGCTTCAGACCAATACTGTCTTCACACAAAAAATTTAAGCTCAGCTTTATGACTCCTTTGCCTGATTGGTGCAAAGTACAGTTAAAATTCATTTTATAGAGGCCTTCCACTCCTACATCTTTCCTAGCGTTAGTTCAGTTGTAGCCCAGACTGCAGTCTTCCCAGTTACGTAGTTCTTTTGTACCATGTCGCAATGCCACAGGTCCTTATTTTTAGGTTCTCTTGTAACCCAGAAAAATGGGCTTGAGTTAATACTTATTTCAGCTTGTGGCATAGTGATAGGTGAGGCTTCTTTAAGCAAGCTTGTTAACAAACACAAAAAAAGTCACTTTATCCCTGACTGGCTACATTTACCCCAAGGCCAAGGACTTGTTGCTTTTAGATAGCTGGGGAAAGGTAGTTTGATGGCTCCATGTAGTACAGTTTCTCTTTCCTTTGAGTGATGATTCCCAGAAAGTCTCAGCATTCCAAGGTCTTTCCACCACGATGCATGCTCCTGCACACATAAGCCAAATGACCAGGATAAATATCCTCTCTCTAACAAATGTTGTAACCATCTCCCATGTTCCTACTTGTGTAATTTCGTCCTGTATTCCATTTGCAAATGCTACAAGTCTTGTGATCTGCCTGGCACAATATAACAAACAGTTAATTTTTATTTAATACTTTAAAAATGGTACCCACCTAAATATAAATACAGTATCATCTCAGACAGCTGTGGGTCAAGCAGGCAGCTGACCAGTTCATGGACAGTGGTAAAAGGAGTATCTGCATTTAAGCTGCACGTTCAGCCTCCACTGGCACCTTGCCTGTCAGGAGAAAAAGTTGTGTAGGGAGGAAAAGGGAGAAAGAAGGAAAGAAAGATGGCACAGCCCTGCAGTAACTAGGGCATATTGGAGAAATGAAGCAAAACAAAAGCCAGCTCCAGGCCTCACATGATCAGCACCCCAAAGCCTCCAGTGTGATGGTGGTGGCCCACCCTGCAAGGTGATATCACACAGTGCTACCTATCTGAGACAACAGTCCCTCCTCCACATTACATGTACTGCGGCCACAGAGTAAACCTAGAGCTGAGCAGGCTTTGTCCTGCTCCTCAAAAGGCCAGGAATAAGCTGTATATGTTCCTTGTTTGCCATATCGCCCTGTGACTACAGGGGAAATTATAATGCAGACTGACTCTTGCTGGTTTTTTAACATCTTATCAGAAAGATGTATCCAAAGGTTTTAAGAAAGTACTCAGCTCTTCTATCCTTACAGAGAGAAAACAATAGAGAAAGGAAAGTATTAGAGTCACTGTATAAGACCTTGGTGAGACCTCTGAGCAAACTGCGTCCGTTACCAGTCACCCAGCTTCAGAGAAAAACTTAACATGAGCAAGCGCAGAGCAAGGCTGCTGGTAGCGGGAGAGGAAGGAGGAGGCCGCCAGCTACAAGGAAACTAGGAGAGCACGCCTTGTTTAGCCTAGCAAAATGAGAACTGAGAGGAGGTATGATGGCTCTCTATAAATACGTTAGAGCAAAAACAGCAACAAGACAATAATTACATTAGCTAAAAGAAAATGTTGGCACAGGAACAAATGGATGTAAGCTAACCATGAATACATTTAGGCTGGTAATCAGGAGATGGTTTCTAACCATCAAAGGAGATTCTGGAACAGCCTCCCAGAGAGTGTTGTAGGGGGATGAGGCTTGATTGCTTATAAGATAAAGATGGATCAGTTTGCAATAGGGATTGAATGACAGTGGTCCTGCAATAGCAGGGAACAGCACTTGATGACTCAGATCATCTCATCTAGTCCCATGACCCTGAAAGCACTGCAAATTACCTGCTGTGTAAACAGCTGCAACAAATAAAATGTCCTGCAACACCACCAATTACCCCCAACACACACCACTCTGCAATGCATGCAGGTGTACAAGGCACCTTTTGTTATTCCTCACCCAATCCCAACACCAGTGCATCTTCTTATTGCCTTTGCCATGCCTCCAAACTTCAAGAGTCTGGAGCCCTTTGCACATGTCACCTCTTGCCCGTATTTTTGCAGCACGTCACAGTCATGAGGTTGGCATTAGCCCAGCTGGCATCCAAAGAGTTTTGCAGGCAGCACTGTCCTGTTGCCAGCCTCTGCAAACTCCACTGCAGCTGTTCATGGAACAGCAAAGTCTTCTGCTCTTCCCAAAAGCTTCTGATCTCCAGCTACAAAATCTGTAGCCAGAAGCAGAAGCAATATGCAGGCTTGGTCCACAGAAACAGACATGACTCATCTACACTACTTAAAGAGAAATTTTAGCAATATAATAATTCCTGCTGCTGAGTGCAGGAGAGATGCTGAAGCTGTGGTTCTGTCATAAATACAAAACTGCAGGAATGAAGTAGCCCGGAGTTAAAGGCTTCTTCATACAGGTGAAGGATCATGCCACTCTGTCTAAAAAGAGAGGAGCAGGTCAGTCTGACCTGTACAGAAGAGGGCTGTAATGGAGATAGTCAAGGTATGAGAGGAGGAAATGAAATAAATTATCAGATCCAAGGAAAAAAGGAAAATATAAAACCAGAATACAGATGGGGCTGAATGCTTGACGTTTTATGGGACCAGGGTTGTGAGGAATTATGATCAGCAGAGACCAGCAAGGTCCCCAGGGAGCAGGCATGGAGGGAGAGCTGAGCACTGAAACCAGTGGCATAGGCCTTGTATGGCTCCATGAAACTCAGATTAACCTAATTCTACCTCCCTGGCAGGTGGTGAGGAAGACGACATCAAAATCAGTGAAAAGAGGCAAATCTGATGCTGACTGATTGTCTGCATTTAGCCTCTCTTCTATGCACATTGCCCCGGCACCATCCCTTTCCCTTTGCCTAACCACATCCAGGAGCACGCTCTGCCTCTCTGGACCCCACTAACCCTGCTGTAACACATGGTACTGTTTCCCCACCAGACGGACGAGGACACTGTCCTCCCACCTCACTTTACCTTTCTCAGCATGTGAATACAGAGGGTGCAGTGCTAGGAGCAGGGGCAGAAGCTGTGTCCCCACCACGACAGACACTGTGGCTCTGGCAAACATTGGAACATTCAGGCTGTTGTATTGACAATACAAATGAATGCACACACCCTTGTGGCTTCATTAATGGCTATATTCCCAGATGAAGATGCAAGAAAATGAATACATCCTGCAAAAAAAACGAAGACAAATGGGAAGTAATTTAAGTAAAACCCCAACACTGAAACAATGGACATAACAAATCTTTTGAAGTTTTGCTTCTCTAAGGAAGCAAGTCCTTGTATTCAAACAGGTCTCACTAGCCTTGTTTATAAATAAGACTAAGGAAATTATGTGGCTGACGTCATTAGCATGCAAGGTCCATTTCACCTAAAGTCTACCGTAACATCATGGTCACTTCCTCCATATTCATAGCTATAAGCCTTTTAAAATATATTTATTTTTCGTAGAACCCATCCAAATGTAACAAGCTGTCCTCCCATTTTAAGGGCAGCTTGGTAGCTAGTAACATACAAGTGTTGTAGTGTGCACAGAGAAGAGTAGCACTGTCTGTGCAAAACAAAGCAGGCTTTCAACGGATAGGTGGGGATCAGAGGTTTTAATCCAGATCCCATTTCAGTTAATGCCAAATCACCTTGGAATCTAGGAAAAAATTATGGGAAAATGGGGCAGGAGTGAAAAGAGATTTGTGAACTGCAAACAGGGAAAATTTATAATTGTTCATACAGCTCTAAGTGCTGCATTTAATTCTGTACGTAACTTGGCTGTGGGCTTGTGCTCATGTTACTATTCATTCCTCTTATGCTCATTGCACTTGAGACCCCACTGAACTAAAAAACAATGTAACAAGTAAAAAAGTACTAAAAAACAATGAAACAAAAAAAAGACTACTAAATCTAGAAACTTGCACCTTCGTGCAGGCGGGAGAAAATAGGTGGACAAGGATAGAAGGTGGATATAATGTGGGGAAAGCAAGACCATATTGGGTGGCAGTAAGCCCTTAGTACGCAACTAATCTTGCATTAAGCATAAGAAAGTATACACATATCCTAAAACATTCTGCACTGGCAAATGCATTTCTTGCAATATGTATGTCACTGCCAAGAAGACACCTGAGGGTACGTACTGTGTACCTTTTTGCAGTTTCTCTTCCTGGCAGGTAGGCAAAAGAATGCAAGGTGCTCTGAACAAAAGGAACAAGCAATAGTCTCACCATAGTCGGAGACTGACTGCAGCTGCACTTCAGGTCTTAAAAACTATGGCGACTGTTTGATTTTCTGATTCCCCCACCACAACCTCTTATATTCAAGAGTACAAAGAAACAATTCTGTCAGGTGTTAAGGATTTGAAGGGGTTGTCACTCTCTTAAATTTTCTATCAGCATCCTGACATTTTCCCCACCTGACCTGTATAATCTAGGTGTACACTCTAAAGGGATCCCTGAATTTTCTAGAAAAGGTAAAGGCTAAGCTGCTTGAAGGTACCCAATAAATGCCAGTGTTTTGTGCTGGCTGGTTCCCTTTATTACCTCTGAAGAATGGGAATGATTGAAATGAGTTTTTCTGAGCATTTCTGCACTGATGAAGAGTGCAGTAGGAGGGACTACATGTTGTTGTTACTATTACAATTACTATTATTATTATTATTATTATTGTTCTGTGGGAGGAAAGGAGTGTGGATAGATCTCACCAAGGGAAGTCTGAATGATTGGTGCTTCAAGTGGCTTTATGTGCAAGTATCCTGCTATATGCTCATTTTTGCAAATTCACCTGCAAATTTGTTCTCTCACCTCCACACCCAATCACTGACACAATCTAATACCTACAAACCATCCAGCACTAAAAACATTAAACTGCAGGGGAGCTAGAATCCTTTCTCATTCTAGGGTGCAGAATATTAAATATACCATTCCTACACATTTCCTAGCTATCATTATCAAATGCTTGCCATCATCATATTCCAAGCTAATTTAGGCTTTCCATTTTCAAAGCAATCTGTACCCCTGTTCCTTCAGGCTGCACCTAGCCTCTCCCAACCGTGCCAATGGGTTACTCCCATTCTGCCTCCACCTGACCCGTAGGCCAAGTGCTCCCAGGAATTAACTGATGCTCCATAGTACAAGCAAGAAAGCTGAAGACTGTGAAATCCTGGTGACAGGAGATGTGTTTTTGTTGTGCTGTGTGTTGCCAAATGGGGTATGGATCCATCACTGGGACCCCTAGAAACATCATCAATAATTGGAGGTAAAGAGCAGGTCTCAGTGGGTTCAACTCTGGCAAGGTCCTGGTCATAAATTTGCAGGGGCACTTGTTGACCTGGGTAACTCCTCCCTGGGTTATGGGTTGGAGGGCAAGGACTGATTTTAGAGAGTTTCACCAGCAGCAGACACGCATGCATACATGCATGAGAACATCTTCACAGGCCTTGTGCTCAGCCTAAGGGCTGGTGGGTTTTTACTCAAATGTGTTACAGCTGCTGCACTTGCAGACATTGATCTGTGCATAGAGGCTGCACTCCTCACTTTGAATCAAACTATACTTTCACACAGCATAACCAGCATAGGCCTCTATCCTCTTCTAATTCCTCTATGCCCTATTGTATCACAAATAATTATTGTCATCATTATGTACTTCTTAGGACACAAAAGCATCAGCAGGACCAGAGGGCGGATCTGTAAGTGTTGGGGAACCAGCACGTCTGTGACGGGTCAGGTTTAACCTCAGGCATGGCTGGGAATTGTAGTCTGCAGACAGCATGTGACTCTGAGCAGCCTCTGACAAAGAGTCATGTGAGTGTCTGCCGGCATCTAAATAAAAAGAAGACTCCTTCATCAGTGGAAATGATGGGATTTAAGGTAAGAGTTAAATGAGGTTTGTTGAACAGGGGCCTCCTGAGTAGTCAAGAGTGATGAAAGGCTAACCTGGTGGGAAAAAGACTTGTCTTTACTGAGCAGGCTGTTTCTCGAGCTTTTTTTACCTCGGTCTCGAATCCTTTGCAGTAACAAATGAGCCCTTTAGAAGATGCTGGGGGTAATTTGCCTCTCCTTGCCTGCCACCTTTGGACAGTTGATCGGAAATGGTGTGAGGGTTGCACGATGCCTTCACATGCAGTAGCCCCAAGCGTGCTGTTCAGACATGCATGTCAGCTCCGGCTAGTCTTGACTCTCCAGCTGTGTGCACTGTGTCCACTCAATTCCTCAGGCAATCAGATAGGCTTACAGGAGACCTGCCTGTCCGTGTGCATGCATGACTAATCTCATCAAAGTGCTGGCTCTGTAACTGCTTAATAACAGGATTTCACCCTTTCCCACTGACGCACCTTGGCAGGCACACGCAGCCGACAACTAACCCACGCTGCAAGCCCAGCCCGCTCAGAGACTGGTCTCTCAAAGGGAAGATGAGGGAGGGGAAGCTGTGCCACGACAGCACAGCACACACACACACAAAGCGGAGGTTGGGTCCAAGACAGGGCGAAGGTGGGCAAACGCTCTACGCCAGGTGCTGGGGGACAAAACCGGGGCCGAGGACGGGTGCCCTGCCTGCAGCCCAGTCGTGGCTCCCACACCTCTTGAGGGGGCACATGGCACTCGGGGAACCACGCTGGTGTGCCTGGGAGCTCGGTGGGCGGTCCAGCCCCCAGTGCGAGCAGCAACGCGCTATGGTCCCTCACGCTGGCCCTGGGCCCGGGCGCTTGCACCAGCGGGGCACCGGGCGGGCGAGGAGGGGGCAGGCCCCAGGCCAGGCCAAGCCCCGGGGCCAAGCCGCTGGGCAGGCCCCGGCGCACGGTATTCCGAAACCCACCCGCGATAGGAGCGGCGGACCGTGGCGGGGAAGGCTGAATGCCCAGCGGCTGCCGCCCCAAGGCCGCACCGCCCGTTGCGGGTTGGCGGCTCCGGCGGCTCCGCTCGGACCGCTGGGAACAGCGCCCCCTTTCCGGCCCGGCCATCTATGCGCTCGGCGATCCCGCACCCCGCCTTCTCCCCCGCCC
>VYXH01011543.1:0-11872 GCA_013397275.1 Burhinus bistriatus | reverse complement strand
TCTTTTTTTTCTTGTTTTCTTTTCTTTTGTGAATTTGGGCTGCCTTCTCCCAAAAGGCAGAAAGGAAGGAGAAGCAGTAGAAAGGCTTACATTTGTTCATTTTGTTCACTATTTAGACAAAGTGACTGAATTTCTTTTCTCCAGATACTCATGTTGTTAGGTTGGTTTTCCAGCATTTGCTGATGATGGCTGAAAAAGCCATGGGCTGATATGGAGCGATACTGAGACTTTGTGGATAACCTGAAGTGGAAAGTATTCTTTTACGTTGGGCTGTATAGCGTGACTTCAGTAAGAATGGTGATAGGGCCCCAGCACTGCGTGCAGGGCTTTGTGCCAGGTTGTGGGGAAGGTGGGCCAAGGTCTATGTTGTCTTTGTGCAGATTTCAGTCTGCTGGCTCTTACATTCACATTGTTGTCAGCAGGCTGGCAGAAAAAAAAAAAAAAAAAGTGCAAAAAGGGGAAACTTAAAAGACTGTGAATCATGTTGCAGAAGCTGCTAATGATCGCCCTTCAGCTGCTAGCACAATGCCTGTAAATGCCTATTTAGAAAAAGAGCAACATGAATTCTAATGCCAGTGATCAGCACTCTTGTGGTTAGTAGTTACATGTGTGTGTCATTTTCTGAGGTTAAATCACATCTCTTCTTTCCCAACCAAGTGTTCAGAATGATTTTATCTTTTTTCATAGTTTGTTAGAGAAATCAGAATATTGGAAAAGCTACTATGGTTGATGTGTTGCCACCCTCTGATAGTAGGAAAGATAGTTGATGTGTTTTTCTCCTGGGAGGAGTATTCTCTCTTGCACAGGAACCTACAGGCCTGAGAGCAGAAACACAGGGTAGGGTTTACTGCAGCCTCTCTTCCGCATGGGTACATGGTCATAATAATTTCTTATGGCCCTATCTGTCAGTCCAGTAATTGTCTTCTCCAGGTCTGTACCCAGTGCAAAGTCAAATGAGTCAAGTCTAAACAGTTGCCATCATCCTTTTCTGTGAGACACTGCTCTGCCATCTCTTATTCCTCAAAGTTATGATACTTTTTTGCGTGTTAATTATAGATTTAACTACATTTGAATTCACACCAACCCCACAACATCATCCCCTTTTCCCACAAAATGACTCTCGCTGCTGTGTTTTAAAATTTAATCTACCTGTAGACACATTTTATGCTCTCTGTCTTATTTTCCCCTATTTCCCTTGTACAGTGGAATTCTTCAGAGAGTCCAGCCACAAAGTCTAGGCAGTCCATAAATCCCACTTAATCTCTGAAACCAAATATAATGAGAATTGTTCTCTGGTTTTGCTACTGCAACCTGGTGCTGGCTTGGAGTCTCCTCCAGTCTCCAGACAATGAAATTACATGGGGTTCTTACGGGGGCCTGTAGTCAGAAATTAGTTACACTTTGTGATGTTTTTTCATACAGCTGTATAATGTTAACCAAATCCATTCATGTTTTTTACAGATATCAAATTTAAAAAAAAACAACAACAAAACCTCACAAACCAGTCAAGAATTACTAAATTTAGATTAAATTGTTTCCTACTCATTCAGAATAGGAAACGTTCAATCTTTGTTGTTTTTCAAAGAGTGGATCACGTAATTTTTCTCCTAGGCTGAGACCTTTGCACGCCAAATTTCAGCCCGGAGCACAGTTTCTCGAATCATGTGTTATGTTTTTGAGTGGAGTTGATCTATTTCAGTATGCAAGAATTAGACCTTTGGGCTTGTGTTCAGCCTTATCATTGCTGGTTGAAAGGCTTGGTGTTTCGCCTCAAACTATCTGGGATGCAAGACTCAAAATTGCCGAGAACACTTACATTTTTCTAATGACATAACACTGAGGGATGAAACCTCCATCCCTACACACAGACCCAGTAAAGAGTCACTAAAATGTGAAGGGAGATCTGAGGAGGGTTGTTCAGACTTTCCGTTGCACTGTTCTTGAATACTCCGATAGCAAAGCTAAACATGCCAGGTTTGAGATATTTATCAATTCATTGCTTGTGATTTACATTTTACAAAATAAAAGACAAATAAGATGTTGTTCCAGGGCCAGCAGCAGGAAAAGTATTGCTGGAGCGAGTTTACAGCCAGAAATAATTCTGAAAGGTTATGTTATATTTTACCTGAAACTAAAGCCATATGCAGTCATTAGCTTTTCCTCTTCATCAGCTCTGCTCCTCAGTGGAGTCCCTGTTTCTCTGATTGCAGATAAACTCTTCAGACAGCATGATCCTAAAACCAGGCATAACCTAGCCTGTTTCCTTCTCTTTCTCTACTAATGTTTCTTTGGGACACTCCAGGTTCACAGTGGGCATCCCAGTAAGGTGGATCACACATGTGTAGTCAGAGGGAGAACTTCTCTAACCAAGTGTGGTGTTTGGAGAAAGCATATCTCCAGCAATACCATTAGCTCACTTAGTATGTTCAGTTGGCAGATGTCCCACCGTTATAACACACTCTTTTGCCTCAGTTGATCTCTAGTCACGCTATGTCTTCATTATGCAATATGGAACTAGAATCATAGAATGGTTCGGGTCGGAAGGGACCTTAAAGATCATTTTCTTCCAACCCCCTGCCATGGGCAGGGACACTTTCCAGTAGCCCAGGTTGCTCAAAGCCCCATCCAGCCTGGCCTTCAACACTTCTAGGGATGGGGCCCCCACAACCTCGCTGGGCAACCAGTTCCAGTGCCTCACCACCCTCAGAGTAAAGAATTTCGTTCTAATATCTCATCTAAATCTACCCTCTTTCAGTTTAAAATGGTTACCCCTCGTCCTATCACTACACTCCCTGATAAAGAGTCCCTCCCCATCTTCCGTGTAGGCCCACTTTAAGTACTGGAAGGCTGCTGTAAGGTCTCCCCAGAGCCTTCTCTTCTCCAGGCTGAACAACTCCAACTCTCTCAGCCTGTCTTCATAGGAGGGGTGCTCCAGCCCTCTGATCATCTTCATTCTAGAAGACGGACATACTTGTAGGTGAAATGCTATACCTCCTAGAGGCAAAAATATCTAAACCAATCCAAACGGACTTCCATTTCAACTGAGGGGAAGACTTATGGGTCTGCCAGTTCTCACTGTTCCAGCAGTCAGGCAGCAAGCTCTGCAGTGTCCCACCAAACCACCTGCTTTAAGAAGCGGAATAGCAGGCAGGCAGGCAATGGGGCAATGTTTCCTTGCCAATAATATTCCTGCAGATTTCAGATACATTAAGCTGGTGTTTTTTCAGCATAAAATAATTCTGTGGACACTTCCGTGCAGCTGCTGTTCTGACAACAATGATTGACAGAAACAGGCTGGGAAGCGTTCTCAGAGCTCAAAAGAAAGGCTGAGGAAGGCAAAGAGAGTGGTGAGATGGGGTGGGAGGAGGAACTACGTAGAGGAGGAATCTGTGAGGAGGTTTTTCTCTATTCCTAATATTTTACATCATGAAGAAAAGGCCCTTTCCAAAGCCCCCTTTACCCTTATTGCTCTTATTCTTTAATGAAGAACACAACAAACATACTCAGCAACTACTGCATGGGACCATGTTTACCACGCTTTTCACTACGCCAAGCATCACTTTTTTCTTCTTAGTGATTTCAATTAATTTCCTCTCCTGTCCTTCTCCACTTGTTCATATTGTGTCTCTTGATTGAATAAACACTTTCTATTCTGAGCCCTGAAAAACTGTGATACCTTGCAGTTAAACAGAGAGGTATGGATTTTAAAAGCAAATCACATATAATTTTTGTCTCAGTAGTGATGTTGTCACACATAAAGAGCTATCTTTGAACGTGATTGTGGATAGATAAGTAAGTATATTGTGTTTGTACTTAAGGGGCTTCTTTGCGACGCTAAGAAATCAGTGAAGGTATCTGACTGTTAAGAGATGTGGTACCAAAATAACAGAGAGAAGTCAATGAGGATGCTATTTTTACTCTGACCACCACTTTGACATTATAAGTTTATTTACAAGAAAATGCAAATATCCCAGCAGTATTTTGATGAGTCAGATATTTTGATTAGGCTTTTGTAAAACCTGCTGAAACCAATGGGAGTTTTCCCATTGACTTGTAAAAGTTCTGAAGCAGGCTGTCTGTGTTTTATGGGTGGAATCCAGGATGGGGATATACACTTGTTCTCAAATTTATGCTATTTTCTTGCAAAGTAGAAAGATTATTATGTTCTCAAAAATTGCATTCCCCAGCTTTGAGGTGGTGTCTTTCATGTTCTTCAGTCTTTGGCTGCACAAAACTTCTGGATGACCACTAAGACTGTGGCACAATTGCTATCTGCTGTTTGCAGAACACAGCATTGCACAGCAAGGTCTCCTTGTTTTTAATGCGTTATTTCCACAGCCTTATTTGGTTAGTCAGAGGTCTAGACTGGTCTCCAGCTGTGAGGGTATGTGCCATTTGCTCACTTTGCTTTACAGTAGGCTGAGATAAGCTAAGTACAAACTCCTCCTAGGGTTTGGCTGTACCCCAGTTAGGAGCCCAGAGTATGAAATCAAAGGGGAGCTTTATTAGTTCTTAATATAAATAGCTTATACAGAGCACAGCATCCTGCTCTGCTGTGTAGGATTGTGACAGAGCAGCATAGCACTGGAATTTTAATGCTAGAACACAGAACTGTGCAGAAGAGAGAGGTATGAAGCTAGATTATTGGAGGTCTTTCATAATCTGTTATTAAGATGTGGAAGGTTTCCTCCAAATAATATTATCATCAACTTTTTTATTCATACATACATTCATTTTGAGCCATATTTGCTTTACATTTAGACTTTTTTCAAATTAATTTAGGTGACATTTAGCCCTATGAAATGGGTGCCATAAGGCCTGCAGAATTTTGTGTTTTAACATGGCAGAGGCAATGCCTCTTGCTGTGTCCTTGTGCACAGCCTAAACGTCATCATTGTCATGTTCATGATAAAATCCTGACTGTCTTTTAAGATGGTGGCTCCACAGAAACGTTCCTTAAAAAAATATCAAGGAACAACTGTCAGCTTCTCTTTTATCTAAGGTCCCTTCAGGCGTTTGTAATGCTTTATTTATGCAAATAGTCACCTGATTTCCTCTTTTGATCACTTGAAACAGGGAGATAAGGAGAGGTAAGCCTTAACAAATACTTAAATTCTGTTAACATTGAGGAAACTTTCATTAGGAGTGAAAAAACTGTGTGAACAACAAACAAGTTGCTGCAGATAACAAGGCTGATTTGCAGTATTTGTGAACGAATTGCAGATCTGGGTTTTTTTTTTCTTGTTTGTTGCTTTCTGGTTTATTCTATTCCATATGCTATATGGATAGTTACACTATTGCCAAGATTATTACATAGCAACATAATAGTTAGATTTTTTTGGTCCAGAAAAAATATTTTCCTTAGCATATTCAACAGCATAAACATTTTGGAGATGCATTCTATTTATCTATATACACCTCTGAATGATAGGGAGCCCAAGGAAGATATAATTTCAGAATTTTAGAAAAAAAAAAAAGAAAATCCTTGCAGTCAGGAGAAAGAAAATCCACCCTCCAAAATATAGTGTTGCTTTTGTGGCTTATATGGCTGTGCCTGCACTGAGGAAACTCTTTCTGTCTTCCATAGTCCAGCTTCACACTTATCCGTGGTAGGCAACCTCTCCAAATGAAGTGGGGCTCCCTTGCTCAGATTTCCTTCCAAAGGATGATGTGCACGCCTAGGGACCAGGTGCCTTGTAAATACACTTGACATTCGTTTAGGTAAAACTTCCATTCAACAGTAATCTGTGCTGAGACTATCTCTTCCTAGTAACTGTCTGCCGTAACAATTACTAGAGATTGTGTTTGACTGACTGATGGCAGAATGGTTGACTCAGCTCCAGCTTTTTGGCTTTGTTGCCGAAGACCCAGGGCTGCATCTGTGGTACAATTTACAGCAGAATAGGAGATTTCGTTCATTTATCCCCAGGAGGCTGAGACAGTTTACAAGCTTTATACATTTGATAAGATCAAAGGGCTTGAGAATGAAAGAAGCTGTTCAGATTTATTAGCATTATTATTAACTCAAATGACAGTTTATGGTCAGTGGTGTTTTCCTCGATGAATGGCAGGGTGTTTTAACTGCATTCACAAATATTTCTACAAATATCTGTGGTACAGATGATTGATGGCTCTTTGAAGGTTTTAAAAGTAAATGAGAGCCTGTTACACAAGATGACCATGCATCTTGATCGAAGTTTGGCACCTCTTTTTTTTTTTTTTTTTTTTTTCCAAGTTCCCACTACATCCTAGAATATTTTCTTACCTGATGGTCTATCTCATCTTTTACATCTAGAGTCAGAGCAATAGTGGAAAGTTGCCTTAATATTTAACTCAAACAATAACCCACCTTAGAACCTCAGTTAACATGCTGCAAATCTCAAATTGCTCCACTGACTGCCACGAGGTTGGTTTGGACAGATATCTTAATACAAAGTTTTTGCTAACCTGTTTCTATAAGTCACAGAGAATTAAAGCCTACAAAACCAACTACCATTTCACATCACTATGATTTAATTATGATGAAAATTTTAAGCATGTTAACTAGCATTTTAACATCAAAGCTTTGGACTCTAATTTAGGCAAGTACTGCTATGATTATTGGTACGTACGCTAACATTCCTGAAAAACTAGGAAAGCTCTAAAAGTCTGGTATGTATATGGATAACTAAGGAGGCAATACGGTTGAGAGGTCTGAAAACCATTCAGAATTAGGACGTGTGTATTCAATATGCAGCAAAATTATCATCTTTGTGTGTATTGCTTTTTGGTTTGCTTTTTTTAAAAAAATATCAGGAAGTGGCATAATTTCAACACTAACGTACTCGGCTAAATTTGCAAAGAAAATAGGGGCATTCCTGTCATGTTGCTTGAATCCAGTATCATAATCCTTAAGAAGTCAGACAGTTTTCTTCAAAAAAAGAAAAACAGTGCAGTTACAAATGAAAATGGCTGTGATATTTGTGAATTAGAAAAGCTTTGTGCTTCATATAGTCCAAAGAACTGGAATGAGAAGCATTCCGTTTACAGATGATTTCCTGTTTTCACAGTTTTTCTTCTGCTATTGTTTCAACATAAACCGTATTTTCTCTGTTCTGTCCTTTCTTGAATGTGAAACAATAACATTAGGTCATAAAAAAAATCCTTTTATTTATTGCTGCTTGGCTTACCAAATCTCCCCAGACACTTTTGTTAATGGATTTATTATTAACCTTTCTCAGATAAAATCTAACAACAAATAAGCCAAAAATCTTTAGGCACTTGAACACAAAATTAAAATAACCTTGACTTATAGTGTATTGTTTTCAGTTTACTGTGAGTTACCTCTTGAAATCAACTTTCCCTATACAGTCAATATACTAGTGCTCAGCAGTCTTCTACAGAACTGCCATTTGACTTTATGTCATGGTTTGTTGGAGTTACTCATTCTCATCTTTCTCTAGCCTCAGGGAAGCACTTTTTCCTTTCTTTTTCTCAGCAATTTGAGAGATTCCCATCCATTTTTACCAAGCAGCAAAGGTGAAAGCATTTCTGTAATGAAAACGTGCTTGAGGAGAGCAGAACAATTTACAGTGTCACAACATTATGAGACTGGCATCACAACACAATGTGTGAACGCTGTGCTCCCAAGCAAGGAGCACACCACACAGCCGCTCCTGGCAGGATGTCAGAACTGCTCCCAACTTCTCTTGTCACCTGCTGCAAAAGATATAAAAACCTTCAATCCTCATTATCCAGCAGTATTAGAATACAGGGCGGCAAAAGGCAAGGGGGAATGGGTGAGATTGTCTTGAGGCTTTTGAGGAAAATTAGCTGTGTCACTGAGGGTTTTCTGCTTTTAGTTAAGACCACCAACGTAGTGCTCTTTCTGGGGCTTAAAATTCATGATGCACAGTTTACTTTTTGGATAGTAGCTACTGAGGATTGATAATAGGGTCAAATCTGCTTTCAGCATCTCATGATCCAAATTGGTCCCAGCGAACTGGACATGATAGCTGTGTAACAGACAGCTGCAGGGAGAACAACCCTATGAGCTTCTGAGCAGCAGGCACCAAACCCCAGGGTTTATGATGACTGCAGTGTTTGTGATTCATGGGTTAACCACAGAGCTTCATTCAACCATGTCGCTTGCTCTACTTCTACAAGCTAAGGGAGCTGCTAGCTTCAAAACTCATTAAGTGTTTTCAGGTAAAGAACGGATGTGAGCTCCTATCCTGTCCCCAAGCTCCACCTTTGCTTTTCATAACAGCCATGGCTGATCATACAACCTGTCATCTCTCTAGGTCAGCCCCATTCTCCTGCTAACACCAGTAGAATGTGTAAGGAACATTTACCAGGGTAGCACTGCAAAACAGACTCATCTAAGGCAGGAGCAACAGCCATGGGCCACAGAGGAAATGTCTGTGAATTATCTGATGATCATCAAGAAAAGTTTCACCCTAGCCAAAGTCAGACATATGCTGAATGACCATGGAGCCAAAAGTGTTTGGAAATGGTCCTTTGCACTTCTTACCCAAAGGACTCAAGGGGTTTTGCAGTGCACACAATAAAGGGATCTGTCCCTCAAAAAGATGGCATGGAAAGGTTAAATGCAGGCATGCAAGCTCGGTGGGGATCAGGTCTAAGCCTGACAAGTTAGACCTGCACTAAGGGTTGTGGAGAGCAAGTGGAGTATTTTACTGGTGGATGGTTAGCGTTTTGTAGCAGTAGAAGCTATTTGGTGTGAGAAAACTCTTTTTGGTACTGATGATTTTGCTTAAGCACTCAAAGCAGGAGTTGCTCATGTTGGCTTCTTACCCTGTGGCTGCAGCACTATCCATGCTCTGTCAAGGGGGTGACTACCAGTGGCTGTCCAGCACAGTTACTGTCATGCTTCCACCCTCCATCTCCCCAAGCTTCAAACTTGCTACGGTGAGGGGCAGGGAACAAGTGAAGACAGAGAAAATGGAAGTGGTGTAAATCTGGCAGTGCTATAAATCAGCCCTGTTACCCTGGATTCTATCGGGCTGACTGGAGCAACTGGTCTGTGTACAGTATGGAGAAGTCCCTTCCACAAACAGTAGTGTCGGCAGACAAATGCTCTGGAGTAATGATGTGAGGGGGAAGCCTTAGCATCCACCTTGAGTTCTTGCCACTGAAAATTTTCTAATGCTTTTATAAAGTGTGGCTAGAGTGGTACTGCTTATTTAGGTGCATATGAAGTAGAAAGAGACAAGGAACTTGCTTGTTTTGATCAGTGGGGGAAAAAAAAAAAAAAGGGAAAAAAATCCAACCAGAAAAAAATCCTTCTAATATAAATATTTTTAATCCCTGCAGCCATCATGTAAAAGATATATGTAGAAACTTGATTCTTGTTAGTCTCAGTTGCATGCTAGTTGTTGATTAGCAAGCTAAGCTAGTGCTGTTGAAACTCTTGCCATTAAATGACTCCATAGAAACAAAGGAGCATCCTACCTTGTCCAGCTAACAGAAGGACCTGCTTTAATACCTAGGGTCCATCACCTTCTTCTCCAAAGGTGGGTCCATCAACTTCTCCATCATTACAGAGAGGATGATGTTAACGGTTGAGCTTAGCTGGCCAGTTGTGGGTGTCAGATACAATGCGTTGTTCAGAGCCAGCTCTTGATAGCATTTACTCTCCAGTGTACATTATGAGTACCTACAGACCTCGATAACCCCTTGATCTGTACAGCTGCTTACCCTCTCCAAAACAGGGTAAGGGCTAAGTGCTGTGATCTAGCCCTCTGTCAGAAATAGAGACTTATTAGCAGGAGAAAGGAAAACATGCTTCTAAATAGTTTGTAGTACTGTGTGTTTGTGCAGGAAATGAAAGAGCCTGTCTGCTGTTTTGAAAACTGAGGGGATAGTTCCTTTCACAGTCATTAAACCTCAGTAAGGATATTATAAAAATAATGAATTGTACTAGTCTGAGTGAACTAAAATGTCTTGTTGACTCTGTATTTTAAAAACACATTTGAGATTCACCTTCTTTTAGATATTTGGGCTGATTTGATTTAACAGGACATCTTTAATGTCTTGCTATGAGAAGAGAGAGAAGTGGTATGTGGCTGAGTTACACCATGTGCCAGGATGCTGAGGCTCAGCAGAGATAAGATAACCTCACAAATAAACAACAGATGGCTGATGGCCTAATGCTTTGCTGTGGGTGAACATGACAGGGATTTATTCTTTCAACCTGGAGAAGGAGCCTCGGAAAGGCTGAAACTGCAGAAATGCATGACATGCGGGCAGACACAGTTTGTTATGGGGATTTGGTCTGAGCAGATGGTATTAGAATAGAGATCTATTATTAGGCATCTGCTTCCCATCTCAGTTATACGACGTGTAAGATTTAGATTAAATTCCCCAAGAAATGCCTGGATCACTTACTAATTTGTACGTGCACATCTGTATGTGTTTTTCTTTGAATTCAGTTGATGGGCTACATCCTGAGTTAGGTTAGCGATATACATTTGTGAAGTGACAGTAATGTAACTGGAGGCAGCACCTGATCTGTGTTCTTACTGCACAGAGAATTCCTTAGCGATAAACTATTAGTTAAGGATTAATCCCCAAAACATGCAGAAACCTCTGTGTTGTCCGAATAAATGTCCATGGATTCACCCACTGAGAAGGCAATAATGTGTAAAAGTTCTGTAAGACCTGCAATTAGGTAGAAACAACATGGATCAGGATTTCTTTCTGCCTTATCTCTATTTTCCCTAGTGTTCAGGTACATCACAGGATCAGTGCTATGGATGCCTTCATGTCAGCATCTGCTGGAATTAAGACAGGAGCTATCCCAGGCCCTAAGCAGGGTAGGAAGGGGTGATAGGCCTCAGCATGTCCCAGGACATTAGCTTGCCTTGTACCAGAGAGCTGGAGACACCGACAGCTGCCTTGCCCAGGTTGTGTCAAGGATCTGATCGTGTTTTACCAGCATCCTGCCACCCCCTTCCCTCACTTCTTCACTCCCACCAAACTATATGCAGATGGGGGCTGGAGGACTGTCAGATGTGAATTTCCCTTAATTAACACTCCCACTCCGAAGCCTTGGAGCGGAGAGAGAAGCACCTGTAATGCTGCACAGCTCTGCCCCTGTCAGCCATGCCCAAGCACTCCTAAAGGCAAGAGGGCCACAGTTTAATCTGCTTGACGTCTCTAAGGGACAAGCTGTGCGTAAACTGAGGGAAACTAGTGCACTGAATTAAAGAAAGCACCCCCAGCCCCGCATCTCAGTCCCTTCTCTTCTAATATTTAGTAACAGGTATGGTCAGTGCAGAAAGATGCTGCCCTAGATGTATTTCAGGGGCAGCTGAGGCTATTGTGGTATCTACCGGGTTGCAGTGGAAGCAAGAGAAGGATACTGAACTTCAGCACCAGCAAAGTGACTGATAAATATGTATAGCAAAAGTCTGATCAGATTAAAAAAAAAAAAAAAAAAAAAAGTATTGCTTCAGTGGTACTTCTCCAAAGCATTTTCAGGCTAGCATAAGTTGCTCTATTAATAAATACATATACAGATTTAACAAGCAGTTCTGTCTCCTTACACAGAGAATCTCAGGAATGAAACGTAACCACTGATGTCATTCTTTTGCCTTTGAATTCCCACTGTCTTCTGCAAAGCAAAAAAGTACATTAATTTGCTGGTTTTGTCGGTTTCTTTGCCGTATCATTTCTGGTCCAAGCTTCTGTGTTTAGGACTGGGTGTATGATCTCATGATCTCATTGCAATTACTGAGACATGATGGGATAGCTCACATGACTGGAACACTGTCATGGATGGCTAAGGCGAGGTGGTGGATTTCCTCTTTATGTGAGACAGCAACTGGAACGTATTGAACTCTGCATGGGGGTGGATGAAGAGAGAGTC
>VYXH01011538.1:41593-51668 GCA_013397275.1 Burhinus bistriatus | reverse complement strand
GGCCTACATTATTCGCCCCATGACTATAGCTACATTTCAAGGTACTTGTGAGTGTTTGAGACATTCCTCAGTGAAGCCTGGGGGGCCTCCTCCTCCTCCCTTTTGTCTCTCACCATTTGTTTCAGGGGAATTTACAAGTTGACTCTTACACTTGCTAAAAAAAAAAATTTATATTTAATTTCCATAATGGTTACAAATTGACCTGTGAGCCAGAAAAGGGAGAGGCAAGAAACACGTACTTTCATAGATGCATGTGAATCCTCAAGCTACAATGGGAAGGGGAAAAAAACCAACTCACTTTATCTTTGAGAATTGTAATTCTTAAAAGGAAAAAAAAAAATATCAAGCTTGATATTCACTTAAGCAGAATTTTGGAGCAGAACAGAAAGTTTTTCTGCATCCTGTCTGATTACAGGAGTACATTTACTGGTGCTAGACTGAGACCTGGCTTTGGTTACTGATAGAAACTGTCCCCTCACGCTAGATTAAGTGGTTGAATATGTGCCCCAAAAGCCTGGGGTTATTTGGATGAGTAGAGTCATGTTGTGATGATTGAATTTGAATCTGTTATGCGAGCAAGTATTCATTCACTCTCTGAAAGTCCTGAGCAGAAAAAACCTAAGCTTATAAATACATGGTACACCATGCAGATGGCTGCTGCAGTAATGTGCAGAAACTTCTAGGCTCACATTTTCATGTACAGTTCTCTCATGTACAGTTCATGTACAGTTTCTCATGGCCTTTTGAAAGGAGCATTCAGGGGACATTTTTCTTGTTGGGGCGCTTCCAACAGCGTGTGACCCTTTAGTTAAGTTTCAGATCCATAATCTTTGTCAGGTCTATAGGTGTGACCTGGAATTCGCCGCCCCCGCCTCTCCCCCGCAACAGATCTGTTTTAGGACTGCTAGAGGGAGTTTGAGATCCGACAGAAACCAATGTTGTACAAGATGCTAGTACAGGTCATTGAGCAGCAGTAGGATTTTGCTGTGTGTCAGGCTTCTCTTGGAGAAAATAAGAAGCAGGTCAATGGTGCTCTGCCTGTGAAACTCATGTATGGACTGCAACTGCATTGTACAACTCCTTGTGCAGCGCGGAACTGTGGTGTGTGATACAGCAGTGCTCTCTGGACAAAATCATCCTGACTGGGATGCGGCTACTGTAAGCATGTCTGTGGCTGGCTTGTCAACTGCAGCGGGGTTATATGCTACCTTGTACTGCTTTTGAAGTTTGTACTGGGTTTGACTGGGATGGAGATAACACAGCACCTTATGGGCTGCTATGAGGAAAGTTTTGGGTTTGTGGCTAGAACAGTGTTGTCAAGGCTTGGATTGTTCTTTGCTTTAAGTGCTACCAGTAAACACAAGCTAAAACCTGTTTCTGTTTTGTGAAGTGAGATGATGGATGACAAGTAGTTAAATAGATGAGTTAATTTGAACGTTGTCCTATATAGTGTAAATGTGTGTTTCGTAATGAGGAATAACTAAGTTCTCCCTTTTGTGTGTACTGCAGTCACACTTATTATTTACAAATGATGCAGCAGTTTTGAGTAACTGTGGCTATTTAATCAACTCATTTTTTTTATTTCCCAATTACAGATTTGCTCATAAGGCAAAAACCAGAGCCTTAACTTGTGTACCTAATATGAGGCTGCAATGAAAGAGTGACTCATTGGATTGGTGGCTTGTGCCACATTACTGCATCTTTAAGCTACATCAGTGCCTTCCTTTCTCCCCAGTTTTTCAATGAGAAATTCTGCCTTAACTAGTTTGGTTGTTTTGACCTCCTAAAGCATTTGACATTGTCCCCAGTCCTTAAAACAGGGTTGCTGTCATTAGCCAGAGGCATTACATGTTGAGAAATTTGTGCCACGGTAGATGAAGATGGCAAAGTGGGAAAACTAGTTTAAAATGATCGAATAGATTCTGTTTCCTCAGATAAGGGAAGGCTTAGAAGTTGAAGCCTTGTGTGCTTTTTCCTTTAAGAATATACTAAACCAAGAGATAACAATTTGGTTAGATCACATGGAAGGAGTCCCCAAACTGGACTCTCTGACATTGGTGTCAGCAAAGCCTAATGTGAAACACTGCATTTTAAACCAAGGTTTTAAGTGCATTTTCTAGGCAACTCTTACCCTTTGGTCCTTCCTACTTCATTGAATGATATTTATCTTCCTCATCGTATTAATATGAGTCTCTTGGGTCCTCTCTGGACATCCCAGTGTCTTCTTTTTTAACAGGCTATCATCTTTCTTTTTCCCTTGGCTCTGTGTGTTTGTCAACACTCACGGACAGACATGGTTTCCTTCGAAAGAAAACTTTGTCTGCAGGCAGGAGGGGTACTGCAGTGAGCTCCTAGAGATGCCTCGGGATGCACTAGGGTGACTGGCCAGTGTGGCTGGATTATGGCTAGCACCTGTTTTTCCATCAGGATGTGCTGGTACGTGCACAGAGACTGAAACTGCAGAGCACGGGGAAGAGCAGTTCTGCCCTGCTCTACTGACGCAGTCTGAGTCCTTTGTGATCCCATCCGTTGCCCTTCACCATCTTATTGCAGTTGTCACTAATGAGTAACAATTAAACCTGTCTCTCCTTTCTTAGCATTTATCCCTCTGTTATATCCTCAATAGCCCATCTCTCTGAGGCTTTCTGAATGAGAGTCTCCAGAAACTTGAGCACAAATAATTAGACCGTGTATCTTTTCCCTTGTATGAGTTGGCTATTGTTTTTGCTTCTCCTTATTCTCAGTCTAGCTTGTCAGACTCGTAACCAAGACCCATGATCTCCTGCTCAATTGTATTTGTAGTCTCCTGCTCAGTTGTACTGCATACTGAGAACAGTGTTTTTAATTCTTCTTCTATGTTACCTGTGGCCATTCATTTTGTTTCTGACCCTGTCCTGCAGGCAATTAACTGTACATTGCTCTAGCCTTGTTCTTCCCAACGGCCACAGCAGTACTTGACATGGATTTGTCACCTCCTCTTTGGATGTCTCCACAGAACCAAATTAAAATCCTCTTCAAAGTCCCACATAACTTTACCTCCTTGATACCTGTCTTCTGTAGTATGTTATCGGCACTTTTATCTGTTTGACCATTCAGGCCTGTCACATTACATTGTTTGTTTGAGTCTCTTGTAATCATGTCTGCGTTTTCGTTTGTGTTCCCATATGTGGGAAGCTGTTCATGACTTTGTCCTCACAAGGTTCTTGTCTCTCCTCCTCCAGACCCTTCTGGAAGATAAATGCCTGCCACAATGCCTACAAAGAAATTTGCTGACTGATAATGACACATATAGGGTAATTGCAAATAGTTTATATATTCCTGCTGGAGCACGGGAGATGGACAACCTCAACCCTTCTGCGATTCCACTTGGAAGAGCTATCCTTAACCACTTATCCAGTAGTTTTCAACATTAGCTACCTATAATTAGAGCTGACAGTCCATCTTAGTTAAGCAACAGCTCTATCTCATAAATAATCATGGTAGCACTATAAAAGCTGAATTGCCTAGATGTCAGCATCTTTTACCTAAATAACTTTCCTTATTCGCCTCTAATTTACACTCTGTTGCTTTTTTGTATTTGGATTGTAAATGCTTTAGGCCAAGGAGTTTACCTATTTTTCCTGTTTGGAAAGTACTTCATATATTAGCACAATCATTGACAAGCAAGTAGCAAATCATCTTTGACTGTAATGCCACTATCAATACAGAGTAAGTAGCTGTAGCATTCCAGAGGAGTTCTGCTGTAATTTTGCATGTGGTGTCCTTGTTATCACATGCTGCCAGATTCTGGAAAGCCAGAACAAAACTGCAGCTTCAGAGCTAATCAAGGCTGAAGGTCTGCATGTGCACTGTTACCCATCATGCTGTCGGATAACAAACAGCTTCAAACCAGTTGGGTGTTTTGAGACTCTGACTTCATATGTTACCAAGAGGAATGCCAAAGCTAACAAAGGCTGATATGCACTTCTGCAAGTGGTAATTTCCTCTTACTGTCTAGAAATTTGAAAAGTCACTGAGGAAAAGGAGGTTGTGATTTGGGAGGAGTGACTTCATATTAATGAATGTGTCCTACCTGAGGTGCCTTATGTTTTGGATAGTAAAAATGGTGGGGTCTCATTTAACCTGAAAAAAGGATGATTGAATTCTCTCTGAACTGCTGATTAGTCCCTTTAATATTTGAGATGGTTAAGCAGCAACATACAACAACAAAATCACAGAANCTTATGTTGGGGGCTCCAGAGCTGAATGCAGTATTCCAGGTAGGTTCTCACGAGAGTGGAGAAGAGGGGCAGAATCACCTCCCTTGACCTGCTGGCCATACTTCTTTTGGTGCAGCCCAGGATGTGGTTGGCTTTCTGGGCTGAAAGCACACATTGCCTGCTCATGTTGAGCTTGTAATCTACCAATGCCCCCAAGTCCCTCTCCTCAGGGCTGCTCTCAGTCCATTCTCCACCCAGCCTGCATTTGTGCATGGGGTTGCCCTGACCCAGGCATAACATTGCTTCGGCATACAACTTTCAAGGCTGTTCTGTAGTAACTGTACTGCAAAAGGCTGAGAATAGTTGAAGTTTGTTCGCTGAGGGAGTTTGTAGCCTGATGGTGTCTACAGGTGTCTCCAATTGTAATATGAATATTCTCTGTTCTGTGCGTATTCTGTAGAATATATGTAGTGACCTGTAAACATGTGAACACAGCTTTTCTTTTCTTTTTTTGCTTACTTGCTTAGTGAGGTAACGTAAAATCATTTTCTATTTTCCTTCCTTTCTGTACTTACCAGTAATACTAAAACCAATTTTGACTTGGTGCTGTTTGTGACTAGATTAATTTTTGAAGGGGAATCCTTATGAACAAAAAGTTATTACTGGTCTTAGGATTTAATATATTTCTCAGTCGCATGCCTAATGCTGAAGAGTACTTGTAGTATCCCTTGACTTTAGTTTGAACTGCGCATCCCAGACAACTTCCAGAGCTGCGCGTTTATCAGAGCGTAATAGGAGTGTCATCAAGCAGAGCTCAAGGATTTTCTGGGCATTTGTAAATAAGGCAGAGGGGAGTGCACTTATATCTTACTGAGGCAGTTTGCAGTGGAGCCATATGTGAAAAATATGTAAGAATTTTGGCAACAAGCCTTTTCTGCAGCATCCATGCACCTGAGTGAAGACCAGTTTGTGGCCAGAGTTACAGATATGTTGAACTTACTGTCACAGCAGCTGCAAGTTACAATACGAGTAGACCGATATGTCCCACCTCGTTAAATGAGCAGTTCTGTGTGTTGTGTGATCCAGATGGTCCATCAAGCAAAACCTGAAACTCCTCCCCTTTCGTGTCTGTTCATTTTTGTGCATCATGTTGGAGCAGCCACTAGAGAGTGTAGCACCAGAGGCAATGCATGCTTTTAAAGTGGGATAGAAAATCTTGATGAGGAAAAAGTCCTTCAGAAAAATGTTAATTAGTATAGGAAGAGATCCTGTTAACAAAACTGCCCTATTCATTAAGGAGAGGTTAAGTTCTGACTCTCTGACCTTCTCCACGGTTTGTTGTGGCTTTATAGACATGTTGTGAGGAACAGCAGAAGGTAGGCATTTCTCCTCTAACCTGTGATACATAAATATTCTCAGCCCTCTCTCCCTTCCTCTCTCTGTGGCAAAGGAAATTGCCAGGACTGAATGTAAGTCTTTGAAAATTTCTTTCTAGTATGCAAAGTGTAGTAGTGGATATTTTTCCTTCTCTAGCCTCTCTCCGTCCTGAAACTGAAGCTTCCTCCTGGGAAAGGGCTTCAGATCAGACGTGTGGTTTCATCCCAAACGGAATCTGAGGAAGCATGTGCGGACAGGCTGGCATGGAAATGGGAGTTTAAGCTTAGTATCAGTGAACATGAACTGTGCTCAGTAAAATTTCAGGTGGGAAGCAAGGCTTTCTCTAGAGATGCTTTAGATTTGACTGCATTAACATTTGTTTCACAACTGATCTTAATGGCATCCTATGCTAACATTAGGTTATGGTGTTTGGAGCACACCACAGGGCATACGTGTGGTACATGGTCCTCTGAGGCGCAGCCAATGAAAGCGATGCCAAATGGTCCTTTTAAGTTGACAGAGAGCTGCTACTGTATAAACTAACTTACTTTTACACTTCAGTTATACTCAATATTGCTGCTGTGGTGGCATAGCCTCTGGAGAGAGCAAGTTCAGCTTAGCAGTTAAAAGGGGAAACTTGGCAGCCAGGGCTTCCTATTCCTGCCACTGCCATTCATTCTGTGTGGAAGCGGGAGAAAGCCAGGCAGTACTTCTTTCCACCTTGGTTTTATTATTTGTAAAATGAAAATGACTGCCTTAAAATGATGATTTGAGTAATATTTTAGTACTGATATCCTTTGCTAGAAAGGCATGGTAGGTTTGCAGGCTACATATAGCTTCAGTAAACTGACAATAGCAGTGTTGTTTGTCTGTGATGGTTGAAGGACCAGATTCCTTCCGGGTATCTTCTAAAGCCATACCAGGTATGCTGATTTACTTCAGGTAGCCTGCATTTTACTTTCCTGTGCTGAAGGGGTTGCACAGTTCATTTTGCCTCATGTTGCTTCAGTCTTCTACATAAAATGATTGTGATCAAAGGTTCACTTGAGAAAGGAGTTTGAAAAGGTCATTAGCAAGAACAGGATAGCATTTCTTGATTTTTAAACTTTGCCAGCCCTCAGTTTATATTCATAGTCTTACAAATGTATTCTCCCTTCCAGAAAAACCTTTGGTTTTTTTTTTTTCCCCTGAGTTCTGGTTTGGCTATGGTAATTGATGAGTTACTGCTGGTTGATTACCATTTCATTGTTGTCTTCTTGCGTTTTTCGTGCTGAGAAAGATGTTCTTCAGATGAACATGGCACTTACCCATAAAGTCAACTGCATATATGATAAGTAACAGGAGATAGTACTGTGGTCTTACCATCTTGGACTCATAAGCAGAGCCCTGCAGCACTATACAAAGCCTGTTCAGTTACACCCAGAAAAATAAATAAACGCAAGTTGAAAGAGCTTATCATTTACCTCTGTTTAGCTGAAATGAGACAAAAAGTCTTTGAAGGTTGAGGGAAATCTGACAGTGAATATCCAAGTTAGCTGACGCTAATGGTCTGCCTCTTTAAGAACTCAACAATGCTCACAAAAGCTATTGATGTGTTTTTTGAGTTCAACCTGCATACTCTGTGAGAACAGACTGGTAAGGTGGAAACCTACTCTGGAATCTTTCAAGGCTCATGAGTAAGCCTTTTTTGTAGTCTGTGCTGGTGCCTCATCCTGTCAGAAACAGCGCAGTAAGCAGAATTTATTTCATTATCCATTGGGGAAAAAAAAAATTGTCCTCTATAACTGTGGGCTTCTGATAAAATCTGGTTATGGATCTGTGGACCTTTCCAGACTGAAGAGTTGAAATATAAACACAGTGTCTGCTTCATTTAATGTGCTCCTGGATCCCGGCTACCCTGCGTAGAGAATTCACTATTAGGTATGTAAAACTCCAGCCATCTGCAGTAGGTCTGTTGATGGTGACAACAGATAAGACTGTGTCACGCCAGAGTAGGGATTTGGTCAGCTAGAGGGGAAGCCTGTAGATAAAGGAAAGCACTCTGAGCAGACCTACTTTTTGTTGAGGGACATGTTCCTGGACAGCTGCTTGATATGCTGCCTCTGTCCCAAACTGCTGGTGGGCTGCAGAACTACAGTTAGATATTTGGGCCTTTTTACTTGAAGGGAGGAACATTACAGGTAAGGAAGCAATGATATATCTTCTCTAAGGCCGTCATGAGCATACACTGAATCCTTATGTGGGAGGACTAGGCTTTTGATTTGTAGGTTTAATTATTTCCTCTCAGCACATGTGGAAGGTGAACTCCAGATGGACATGCTATTAAATTCATTATCCCATTGCAGTGAGCAAATGAAAAGATTGGTGCAGTATTTGGCATGTTTTCAAGGCCAATTATTTTCTTACTGCATTTTAAATATAAATTAGTAGAAGATGAATTTTTAAGTACTGAACTGATTCCTCAATCTGAGCTCTATATGCCTCTCCTCTTGTGTCACCGCCGTGATGCATACTCCAGCAGAGGGCATGAAAGCAGAATGTCCTGTTCTAGGAGGTGTGACTGAAAGTATTTTGGGTACTACTCTACTCTGATGCATCTTGGTTAGCGGTCATTCAGCACAGATTGTTGAAGTATACAACTGATTACCAAAAGGGAGATAAGAATACTGTTTGGAAGGGGTCCTGAGTTGTTTCGAGTTATTCACAGGAACAGGAATATCATTTACAAATGCTAGGCTTTACAACTGTAGATAAGCAATAGCGTGCACGTGATGGTGTTTGGTTACATCTGATTATGGATCTCTGACTGGAAGATTGTGGTAGATCTATAAAGAGCCAAAGGTGGAGTAACTAGCCTTGCACCATATGCAGATGTAAAAATAACTGTGTGCTTGTATTGACTGTTCTGGCTCAGCAGCAGGAATAGAGCCATTTCATTGCACTGTAGGTGTTGGATGAGGAGCCAATGCTCCTCTTTTATGCTGAGTAAACAGTTTTTCTAGACCTGTTAGAGTTTTCATGGGAAGTTAAGTGCATGACTTCTCTGTATTCCACGTGGCGTGAATAAAATACCACTAGCAAAAGCTATAAATCAATTCTGAACAGTCGTTAGTACATGGAAGAATCTGAGGAGAGTTATGTTAGCTCGGTGTGTTAAGCCTGTACTCTCCTAGGCACATTTGTCACTCTGGGGAATGTATTTAACAAGGAACATAAGACAGCACTAATGAATATGGGGGGAAGCAATAATGGAAGTAGCTGTCAGCTGTTAATTTTTGTTATTTAAGAAAGACAAGTTTATACCATAATAAAGATTTTTAAAGTTGTTAGGCAATAATGTAGGGGTGTTTAAAAGTGTATGTGAGGATGCTGTGACGTTACCAACAGCATTTTCTGGGCAAAAGAATTTTTTTCTTCCCCTGTGTGTTACATCTTATGGTTTGGTTCACTTTATCAGCGCTACTGGCAGCTCTCCAGACCCTGTGCTCCATCCAGAAGAAGCAGCCAAAGTGAAGCTGTGCCAAACCACAACTAGTGCAGTGTTGGTTTGTTCGATTTTCTTACAGGTACAATTTACAGTATTTAGCAAGCAGTCATTCACTGACATTCACAGCAGTGGCTGAGTTTCTCAGTATATATGCTGAAATAAATAAAATTAAAAAATCAAGAAGGGCCCAAAGCGAAGTCTTGGACCTCAGTACTACCTGTGTCTTAGATATGATCTAAACCTGAATCTACCTCATGATTTTGAGTCTGTTCTGCTTTTGTAAGGGAAGAGAGATTTTGGATTTTTTTATTTTTTTTTGCCAGACTCCTTTCAAAGGCTCATTTTTCTTGTACTTGGTAAGATAGCGTTACTTGTAATCTGGGGAGGAAAGAAGTATTGCTCCCTTGAGCAGTATCTTGTGGTCCTCCCCATGTCTTCATCGCCCTGCTGCTGTCAAAAAAAATCAGTAGAGTAGGAATGAGGATCAAAGGCAGCATATAGTAAATTCTTTTTGTTATTTTTCAAAATAGAAGTATTTCTTGAAGAAACACACCGGTTTTGTCAGAGTTCGAGAAACTAAATCACAATATTTGTATGTGCACATTTGAGCATTTAGCATCTGTGGATTGTTGTATTTTATTTATACAAAGCTGTCTGATCTAATTTGAGGAAGGGAGGAAACATGCTAAAAGCAGATATATAGAACTGAAAAAAGTACCTCTGAATAAACGTATGACACTTAATTCACAGACTGCCTGTATCTTTGTAATCACTCTGACAACTGCTAAATGGCAGTGTTTTATACCTACTTTTCACATAAGGGATTATGCAGAGAAGTCTCAATGGTGGCTCTAGTCCAGTATTTGCTCATAAAGAAAGTACCAATACGTATAGGAATAATTAAAAACTCCACCGTCAGGCAGTGTGAATTAATTTTCTTTTTAACTAGTACTGAATGTTAAAATTGTAAATTGATGCTGATTCCCTGTGTTGCTTCTTCCCCCCCCCCCTT
>VYXH01011538.1:17672-34507 GCA_013397275.1 Burhinus bistriatus | reverse complement strand
ATCAAGTTACCAGGGAAGCATATGTTTGTTTTTGAACTGCTAGTATCTAAAGGTACACAAAGACCTACAGCACAGGAGTTGTCACTTTGGGTTTGGAGGAAAGGAAGGAAAATAAATCCAGGTGATGCCTGCTTCTTGATTTTTGCTTTGCATACATTGGTTTTCAGATCTTGAAGTATGTGACTGTGGTTTGGAGAGAAAGGATTTGTACACAGAATTTGTATTTGTTCTTTTAAAGCTTCTCTATATGGAAGAAAATGGGTTATACGCAGTCTACCAAGATCTCTGGGAGAGAACAGGAAGATGTTTCTGGGAGTGGAAAGTGCTCTTTTTTTAAGCATGCTAAGCTTTGAAATCTCCGTGCTAAGTTTTCATGCTAATTATGTCAAGATTCTATGAAAGTAAATGTAGTAGCTTTAAAAGACAGAGATCACAATTAACTGGTAGCTGCAGCATTTGAAGATTCAAAGCTGAAGACCAGACCAAAAAATAATAGTGATGTATAAGACTATATAAATTTGACTACCTATATATGATCTAATTATTCTCTGCATTTGGTTAGAGTAAAGGCTCCATTACACTGTGTCTGCTCATGCAATATGCATACCTGCAAAAGTACGTTTCTTAAATGCTCAAAACTTGAGAGAGTGGGTAGGGAAACAAACTCGGCATGCTGATTTTTTTTTTTTTTTTTTTTTAATAGTTCTGAGTCTCCATGGAATTGTACATGCTGTCCTCTTGTTGTATGGGCAGAAAACACTTTTCCTGTAGACATTAATGAAAAACTTAAACTAAACTTCTCAAGATGCTTTTTCAGTTTTGAGGTGTCCTTTGTCATCTGGTATTTGGTAACCACCTCATCTGCTCAGAATTACAAGAGCTCCCACTTGGGACGTTCCTGAAGCTCATGTGAAAGGACTGGAGAAGACGCATGCCCTAAGTATCAGACAGACAAGAGTATTAGATTCTCTCCCAGTAGATAATGGTGCCTTTAGGTAGGAGAGGATGGGTTTGGATTTTGTACAGTGAGCAGTTACCTATGTGTTCACAACATAAATAGGAACTCTTTATTTGGCCCTGTGATAATCTTGATAAAACAATATTTTGGAGGTGCAAAGTTACACAAAACTAAGGGAAGGAGGGTTTTGTGCAATGTTAGTGTTGGTGTATGGCTGTGTACTCATATGCAGATACAAACTCAATGCTTCCGAGTTTGTTTGGGATTGTCAGAAAAGTCTTCTGGGTACATTGTACTTGGTTTTGTTAACTAAATACATGCTATAATACTGAACCGCTTAAGGTTTTGTGTGAGTGCTTGTAATTCAGTTAGTGGAAGAAGAAGCCCCCGGAAGGCAGCACTTGTCTACAGGGATTTCTCAAGTAACTTAGCTATATTTATCCAACAAGATCTCTCTGCAGTTTTGTGGGAAGTGCTAAGCAAATCATCTTTTGATTTTACTACCATGAGTTCAGAGAAGCCTGTTTGTCAAGGATGGGAATAAGCAAATAGGATACAAGTATTTGGTGCTTTCTTTTGCATCACACAGCTGAATGCACCACTTCTGCAGAATTGACTTGGGATGTTCTAGTAGTGCAATGCATTTGGGAAGAGAGATACTAATAAGTTTAAGTCATCTTTGTCCTTTTAAACAAGCTATGGTCAAGCAACAATGCTGTTCATAGTCTTCAATGCTATTCGGGGACTACATTATAATTTCTGAACAAAATCAGATATCATAAAACTGTATGTCAGCTTTTCTTGCATTAAAACTTTAATAGAAAAAGGGTAGCCAGCTGATCAAAAAATCTGTCTCCACAGCTTCATGTTTAAATAGTCACTTTGAGCGTGCTGGGGTAATGCATCACATGGAAGTCTGTTCTTCCATCTGCTGGTCTAATGATATGTTAAGTTATAACAAAACATTCATTCCCAAGGCCTTGAAATTTCACACCCTATATCACTGACATCATGATCCATTTCCTTCATGCTTTCAGTCAGAGCTCTCTTATCAATCTGTAACTTTGTAAAATGGCTGCACGACTGTGATGTTTCAGAGTTTTTTCCTTGTAGGTTCTTTCACGCTTTTCTTCCTTTCATTTTCTTCCTTTCCGTTCCCTTCCTTCCAGTATTACAGAGTAAAGGATGCAGAATTGGTCCTCTGAGGATGGAGATTTGTTTTCATGTAAGTACCTGCAGAACGTCATGCCATAAAGCGTTAGCCAGTGGAAGAAAATATTTTTCCCTAACTATGTAAGTTGAATGTAAGTGAAGACATTACATTAAAGCAGATCTCTCTTTTGGATCCAAGAGATCCAATCCTCAAAGTAATGGAGGCAAATAAAACTGCTTGATAATCATCCACTGATAGTCCTTCCTCTTTAAAACACCTCTCATTTTGAGTTGGAGCATTTTCTTTCTTTAGCTAGGAGTCCATACGTCTTGATCTGTCCTTGTCTGAACTGCTAAAGAGCTCCTAACTGCAGGTATCTCTCTGTAAACATTGTTTTTCCCTCCACATCTTGACATTTTCTGCAGTAAGCTTTCTTTCCTCCATGCGAAGACTTAACTGACACCAAGCAAGACCAGGGAGAGAAAAAAGTCTCATTGCAGGGAAGTTCTTCACCCACTACTGCAGTAATGCAACCCATGTTTTCCTCAGCAATTTTATTTCTTGACAACATCTAACCAAACCCACCTTGGGTTCCTCAAAGAATAACCAGGCCTTTGCCATCTCTCTTCATGGGACGTTGTGCCTCTGTGCAGGCTGCTCTGACTCCAGCAAGATCTGTGTCTACCTGTTCTGTCCCAAGCAGAGACAACGTCTGCTGAGAGGATGAAGATGACTGGGCACACAAAGCAGATGCTCTCAGTTTAAGCTCACAGAGATGCAAAGTGCTCTTCTGTTTTAAGACCTTTGAGAAAGCAGTTGCACTGTCCTCTCTGAGGGTGGAGTACTGCCAGAAATGCTGAGTAACAGCACTTGCTTCGTTTGCATTGATCCTCATCTATAGTTTCAAGTGCCTGACCTTGAAGTGAATGCCTGGATACTTACTAATTCCACAGCTAGGACGGTGTCACAGACACACTTTCTGCTCAGTCTGCCTCAAGACTGGTATGAGCTGTTTCTGGCTGACTTGGAATGTCTAGGGTTTAAGATAGTGAAAGTAAAATTAAGCACCAAATATTTGACACAAAATAGCTGAATACCAAGGGAAGAATCAAAGAAAAATAGCTTGATACTGATTTTTGTCAGCTGGCACAAGGGATCTAAGTTTAAGTGGTGTAAATTTTATTTTTTAGGATTATTAGCATTTCTAATTAGCAATTTTGTAAACTGGGTTTCCAAGCCTATTGTTCAAGCCTGCAGAGTATTTGTCTTGCCAAGAGCCTACAGAGATGGCTCTTTTAGGAAGCAGTTAAGATGATGATAGCCAATGCAATGGGGTCTAAGCAAGTTTAAGCAAACAGCAAGGAAATCTTGGCCCTATTGAAGTCCATGGCAAACCTGTCCTTAAAGTCAGTAGATTCAGAGGTCAGCTGTAGGTGGTGGATCAGAGCTGATATTTTCTGCCTATTCCAAGAGAAAGGAAGTTAATGATGTAAGATGATGAGGCCTCAGTGAGAGTTTTAGGAAAAAGAGATGTCGCACAGAAAAAGCCAGTGTAAATTAGATACCACCTCAGTGGTTGGATCCAGGGGATGGATGGGGAGCTGACCACCTGCAATCTGGATAAAGCTTCATGTCCTATGGGGCAGAGCCATATGAGCATGTGGAAACTGCGTTAGTGCAGTAAAGGTGAAACTTTTTGTTGTTGTTGTTACTTTTGGGGAACATTTAAGGTACATGTTAATGTGTGGTTCACAAAAGATACCTGAATGTCTCACTGGGTCTCTGACACCTGGTCCAGAGCAGGAGCAGCGCCAAATCCATCACCTTAATTATAGGCCTTAGTGACAACAAATGCATTTGCTAGAAGACTTATAATTTCAAATATTCACGATAGTAGATGTACTAAAGGGTAAAACCAGGGCTTGATATTGATGCTTCTTAAATACATGTCACAGGACCAAGCTGCTGGACCCCATTTGATTGCAATAAACTTTGGAAGCAAACATGGCTGTTGTTCTGTATCACATTTTATTGTATGGTGCCTAGGGATGTAATTACTTAAAAAAGTCTGAAATTAAAAATAGCATTCTTTTGTTAACTTCATCCCTCATGGAAAATAAGTAAACACTTACATATGCAATCAGGTCAAATACTGTTCCTGAGAATACATAGATCTCTTTTTATAAAAAGAATAAAATAGAGTAAAAGACCTTAACAGTTTGTGCTTGGCAGAGGGATGGAAAGATTGGATTACACCAGGCACAGGTTTAAGAGTAAAATACTAGCAGATACAGTTAAGACTAGACCCCCACAAAACCATACCAGGCATTTAGGGCGAAAGAGATCAAAAATCGTGCACAACACCCAGCCTCTCAGGTTACTTCTAACACTCTCTAACAAACACAGAACTTCTCATACAGAATATTGAAAGCCTCCCAAAATGGGAGGAAGTAAATTTCTTGCTGAAAATATATAATCCTGTACTAAGCTACAATACTTACCAGTGATGGAATAAAGCTTATACCTCCTTGTCAGATATTAAAGGAAAAGCTGTATGTGATAAGTTCTAGTCCAAGTTAAATTATCTGTTTTGTCTGATTTTTAAGCATGCATAGAGGTATGCAAACATGAAATGCTCTATGTTTCCATAAAACTTAGCATAGAGAGATTCCAGGAAGGTCTTCTAAACTTGAAGTGAGTTAGTAACTTGATGCAACAGTCACGCCTCTAGCTCTCTAGATTATCCTGAGTTTGCCAGGAAAGCCCGTCTTCTGAAAAAAATTGTACTAATATAGGCATCACTTTAATGTGACCAAAAGCCCTAGTTTTGTGTCACATTTTTCCTTTCCTTTTAACTTACAATGCTTCTAAAAGTACTGAAAATGAAGCAGGAAACTCAGTTTGGCTTGAGAAAACTGCTTTTCTTCCTCTATTACTCTTTTAATTGAAAGGTAATGTTAATTTCCACCAATTAGTATGTAAGGGAGCAAATGCTACTGTTTTGTACAAGCAGGTTCAGGAAGTCTGTGTGAAAATCCCACTGGCTATAGCAAAGTTCTGTCTGCAGATCATTGCACACAGCAGCCCTATAAGCAGTGGGATAATGTGGATGTACAACTTGGACGAAGTGTACAGATCCTCAGACTCACACAGGAAATAAGTAAAAAACTGTCAGTTTATGCGTAAATGTTAAGTTTTATGGGAGGGACCTAACCTTTCCCTCTGTAAACGCTTCTCCATGGTTACATGCAAAGAAGTTTTTTCACGAATATCGAAGATGCCCTCTCAGGATTACTCAGAATTGAGTTCTTTTCACAGCAACATCATTAGAAGAAAGACAATATAGAGAATAGGAAGTTTCATCGATCAGGGATTTATTCTTTGGAGTAATTAACAGCTCACTGAACTGAGGATCTGATTATCAGTAGTGTCTGTTCTTCGTGGAAGAATAATAAAATTGGTAATAGTTGCCATTCATTTTTACTTAATAGAATGGAGAGGGTTTTTTTGTTAGCAGAACTCGGGAAATGAACAATCTTGTTATTATGTCTTGCTCTAAGTTGTTGGTTGTCTTTGCAATGCTCCTCTGCCAAGGACAAAACAGTAGAAAATAACTTAGGATAATGTAGTCTGTAAATTACTTTCCCCTGAAGAGTTAGTGTATTCCTGTTCTGAACGGATGCTAGAAAAATGAATGTTAAGTGACTGGTAGGCATTTGATTTAAAGAAAAACAATGAGGAAGAGACTATAATGTTATTAAAAGAGAACCAAAATATTGTCTGGTTTTAATTATTCAACAATATTTAGTGATGATTAATCATTGCTGGCATTAGCAAAGCAAAGACAAAATATTTAGTCTAACACTTTGTAAAAAAAAATCTCTAAATGCTCAAGTCAGATCTTGGATCCTTTTTCTTTGATTCTTGCAGATCTTTACTAAGTTTTATCTTACCTATCAACATTCCTAACAAAGTCAGAAACTTAACCACTTGTGCACAAGAGAAGTCAGCTGTGATATTATCCTGTCATTACGTGTTATCGTCATCCATAACTTTTCACTATCATAATTGTTTTTCAAAATAATGCACTGAATGATTTATGTAATGATCTTTCCAGCTGTGGCATGTTCACATGCTGTTTCCCACAGCTCCTGCCATGAATACTCACTGCTTGTTCCCTGGAATTGCCAGCTAATTAATGTTCCTGTAGCTATTTCTGCTTGAGACGGAATGACTCTCAAACCCAGAAACGCTTTCAGGATAGTCATGGGAACACTGTAGCCGTTCATGTTTGTAGCTAGAATTAGTAAATATACAGGGCTTGTTTAAGCTCTCAGTATTGACAAAGTCACTGTAGTATCTTCACACAAGGACAGCCTTACAGCCTCGTACTTTGGGCTGTTTGAACCATCAAATTAATCTTTAAGGTCTGATTCCCTCTGAGCTCAGGTCTCTCTGAAACAGAATAAAATAACTTCTTTGGCTGCCACTGGGGACTTTACAAACTGTTACAGAGATCCTCAGACCGACTCTTCTGAAGGTGAACTGTGCAAGGGCCGTGGGGGAGATCTGCTGGTGCAGCTTCTCGGCCAACAGAGGCCATCCTGCACGAGGCACTTAGCTGGTCACTGCAGGTCCTGAAAATCTGGTGGGTGGCAGCAGCTGAATGTGGCTAAGGCTAGGGCAGGCAGCTTGACCACAAAGCTTGCAGGGGGTTATCATCCTGGATGCTTCGTGAGGAGCCATGCTGGGCACTGACTGGACCCCAGACCTCTGCACAGGCTGCTACCCAGAGCTAAGGAGTCAGCTCAGAGCCTGGCATGCTCAGAGAGCTTGACTTTGGGACAGACTTGTGGCCATCACCTAGCATGTTGTTTATGATACTCCCTTCCTAAACCATGCACAAGAAATAACAGTTTGTAGTACAACAGCTTAAATCATGTCTAAGGGAGACTGGTGCGGCAAGGGGAAGAGAATTACTTAGTGTGGATGGGAGTATTAATAAGACAGAGGATGGGTTTTGCTTTCTAGGACCAGGCGCTGAAGATGATAAAATCTTAAGAAGTTGGAAGTTGAATCTTATCTCTTTCTTTTCCCCTCCCAGCAAAATGCAGAACCACTTTTTCATGACTGCTTAAGTTGTAGTTTCTCTGACTTACTGCATGGGTCTGTGCCAAGGCAGACAGGAAGATGAATATGGTAGCTAATCTTCCCATTCCCACTTTCCTCCTACTTGTGCCTGTAACCTTTCAATCCATGCAGCTCAATTGCAGCATAAAAGGATGGTTTCCCTTATAGCATCTTATTTTAAATTTAGGCTGTGCTAAAACCCAAGAGATCAAAGTATTTTCAGTAACACAGGAAGAACTCATCCATAATAAAGCCCCTAAAGCTGACTTTGTAGCTGTAAGCTGACTTCATTGTGCAGGAATGGTGACCGGTCAGTCAACTGATTTTGACTATAGGGTTGTGTTGCAGAGGTATGATAATCCTGCTTTTAAGGACATATCTTGGGCTGGAAGTAACTGGCAGCTGCAGGGCTAGTGCGTGCTTTAAGCTGTGACCTACAATGTAGCGTTAATTCCTAATTGCTGTTTCACTGCCTGTTGTTCAGGTGCTGCCCATATGAACAGCCAGCATTTTACACAAACCACAAAAAGTGCAGCGGGGAAGGAAAACCGAAAGTACTTCACCGGACATTACTGTTGTAATCACGCTCTGCTGCTCTTAAGGTTTAGAAACTAACAGGCAACTCAGTCCTTTGAGGTAATTTATACAGGTGCACATTGCTGTTACTTGCTTGTTCTCGCTCTGTCATGCACTTGTTCATATTCTAGCTCATTTTACAGGTTTCAGACAGAGTTTGATCTGGTTAGTTTGAGTTGAAAGCTTCTATTAACTAAATCAAAATGGAACAATAAAAAATTAAAACCTCAAGTGACTATGGCTCAAGTTTTGCCACAGGAATTGATGTTTTGTATATGCCTGTGTGTTAAAGCCAGATGATACGAGGACATCTTCATCCAAGCTCATTTGGGTAGTGGCTGACAGACCATCACCATTTGCTTGTTCACACTCTATTAGGAGCACATGTTCAGAAGTATAAGCGAGTACATCTTTTTTTTCCTCCCTGAAGACTCAAATGGCAATGAGTCAGTTACTGCCTTCCATTTGCACAAAAAAAAATAAACAGGTGAAATTTGCCACCATCTGGACTCCTTCACCTCCTCCTGCAATTAGTTGCTTTCATTGAGCTCCTGTTGTTTTGCTTTTGACAAGACATCTGGACCCTGGCGGGGCCAAGGTTGTTCAGTATTTTGGGGTTGAGACAGGGAATTTTCTACATCTGTTTTGCATTTTTCAGCCCTGCTTGGCAAGTTATCAGCTGATGGCTATATTCAATGGGACAGCTAATCTCAGTTTAGTTTCTGGGAACACTTGGTCACAAATACCTATCCATAATTAGTCCATCCGCTGGCTGTATCAGCAGCCAGGAATGTAATTTGTGTGAAGCAGATACTGGTTGTCAGAAAGGGCAGTTCTCACAAATATTAGATGCACATATGTGTTTTAATTATTGCAAGGAAGAGAAGAGCTGCACTGAGGAGAGGTTTGAACAAGACTTTGGCTTACTTTCAACTAATTTTTGTCACTCTTTTGAATCAGTATTCTTCATTAGGGTTACAAATAAATTGTATGCCTGGAGGTTATTACATAGACAGGTATGTCAAGAGCATTAAGAAATATTTTATAGAATGATGTGATATCAGGAATTCATTCTGCATCCACAGCTATGGTAGGAGATAAACTAGGAGGTAGAGAGGAAGGAGAGTTATTGGAGGATGTAAGCTTCCTAAAAAAAACACTGGGGATGCTTTTGATGGAAAAATTGAACAAATTTAAGGACAAGTATGACTGCCTGAGAACAATGCCCAGATGGTGTGGGAAATGTAATTAACCTTTGGTAGTCCAGCAGCCTCAAAACGATGAGAGAAAAATTCGCTAAGATTCACTAGTCTACTAAGGTATTCATACATAAAGTGATCAGTTTTTCTACTTCAGTATCAATGACGTACAAAAATATATCAAGACCCAGAAGCAACCACTTAAAAATGCAGTAGCCAAAGTCAAGAAAGGTAAAAGTGATGGAGATAGCCTAAGGTAAACCAGAAAGTGATTGACTCTTAGTTATGCAACTTACAGGGTGAAAAATTATCCTTCTAGCAATAGGGAAAAACTAGGAGGTGTGGTAGTTAATGACTAAATTTGTTTCAGTGCTTGCCTCTAACAAGGTGTACTTTCTTTCTGGCCTCACAGGCTGATAAACCTTGCAATGCCATTAAACTGATGATGAAGCGCCATGCTAAAAATAGGCTGTCTGTTTTTTTTCTGGTTGCCAGAACCAGCAGAATCATCCGTGTAATCAATTTACTACTGAGTTTGAGACATTTCTGCATGGAAGCCTCCTGGGACAAGAAGTGTCATCTTTTCTCTCTGTTGCTCAGAGGAGAGTTCAGTGCTTGTCATGTACTAAATAAGTAGATAGAATTGGAAACTAGTCATTTGATCCTGTTTGTTTGCTCACCATGTTTGGATTGTTGTTAAATGCGCTTTAAAAGCTTAAACCTGAGCATTAATTGAACCAAGGAAAGTGCTCTTCATAGAAAATGTGTTATTTTTGTTTATTCTTTTAAACAGTGTCCAGTTTTATGCAACCCCTTTGAAGCCAGATTCTCCAACTTCACCTTTCATAGACTATAAATGTAACTATAAATGGGTCTCAATTGAGAGACAGAACTACAGTACCTAGCTAGGGCTATTGTTTAGGACTTCTAAGGTTTCCATTTTTAGGTTTCATTGGTAGTCATCTCTAACTCAACCACTGTGTATAGTCACTGGACCATAGGTGTCACAACAGAAGATAGTTACTGAATAGACTCTAGAAACTTCCAGTCTTAATGTGGGGTAGGCCTGGCTGAAAATAAGTTGTTTAGACTAGTGGAGGAGACAGAGATCCACAAAACTGCATTGCGGAAGGTGGAAGTTAATCAACAGGTTATGGAAATCCTACATCCTAAACCTCTGTCAGAGTGTTCCTCCTTACCTACCTCACCAGCGCAATGGCAGGAGGCCAAGTCTTGTCCTGCTCAGGAGTTACAGAGGAGAATCTTTTAATTTGTTGTTTTCTAAGAATGGATAATGTTTTGGAGGGTGAAGTAGGTTATCATAAGGCATTGCTGAATGCAGATAATGATTTCATCTTAGCTTTTACTTCTGGCTGTTCAAAACTTCTCCAGAAGGCCCAGAATTTTGCAGCCCCTGGGGCAAAACTTTGAGCTCTTTAGTTATTTTGCCCTTTGGCAACAATTAACTTTGTATAGGTTTGCGGGCAACAGAGCCGACGCACTCAGCCAAACTCAAGTGTTTCCACACTGCTGGATGCTGTCTGTGCCATCAGTGATGCTTTATGATATGCAAAGTGGTTTGTGTGCGTATGTTTTGATAAGACATAAGTGAATCTATAATAAGATACTGATTTGAAAGGGTGGCTGGAGGAAGACCATAATCATTGCACCCTCAGACCTAATGGGACTTGACCTACTTATGGAATTTGGTCAGAGTGCCTTCATTATATCCATACACGTAGGATGAACTCCAAACCAGAGCATGTTGGTGGTGAGGTAATGGCCCGCTTCTTTCTAATACTATTGTCTGTCCCTACACATATTAGGCTTGACAGACATGCTTCATCTTTGAGAAGGGGAAAGTTACCTTTCAAGTGATAAACTAACTCAAAAAGAATTAATGTTCAGTGTACATTGGTTATGGGACTGAATACTTGCTGTGAGTTAATGAACATTGTCCCTTTAGATATGAGTATGTCTTGATTTTTTAAACTTGTTCTGGCCAAAGTGACATAAATAAATTGTTTCATCGATGTATGGGGTGTATTCCTGTGAAGTATGAGCATGAAGCCTGATCTAAGAGGAAAGAGTTGTTTCAAGGCCGTTCAGACTGGACAACTATTATTTTGTTCTTTAGAATTGTTCATGATGCAAGTAAGCAGGATATTTTTCTCACAGATCTGGGATTTGCTACCGCTGGATGCAATTTCCTAGACTAGTAAGACCACACTCAAAATTCCTGCAGCTGTAGAAGACATTAGATGAAGATCCCAACCGATGTTATCTTAGTGATAAGGTGCCAGAAGCTAGCTATGATGGCTAGCCAGGAATTTCACCAGTTGAGAGAGCTATATAGTGGTATAAATCAGGTAAACTATACTGTACATGTAGCCCCTACAGAAATAGGTGACGATGGTACAGCTTACACAACAGTTACTAGGCTGCTGTGAAGCTCTAACAGCACTGGCGCAAGCTGAGATGTCATCCTCAAGCTGTTCCACTATCACAGTCCTGTGCCAAGCTTATCACGAGTGCTCAAGAAATCTGCATCTCAGGTTTAATTTCAGTGCAGAAGTCACAATAACACAGATTGATTAAAATCCCAGCAGAGATCAGCCCCTACTCCAAACTTCCATTGCCTTTATTTCTCATAGTACTAAGGCTAACACCTCATTCACTTATAACTCTTATTATTATTTTTCTTCTTGGTATTTCTCTTGGATTTGTATAAGGAGAGTAATGTTGTCCAGTCAAATTTTACCTATGCTGTTTTCATTTAGTTCTGTCTTGTGGTTTTGAGTGACTAATGCAGCATTTCAGTAATTTGCTTGAAAATTACGGAATAGAAATTGGATTTTTTTATGCTTTGTTTACAGCAATGATTTTTCATTCCCAGTTCTGCATGTCGGGTCTGATTTGTTTGGCCAGTGCCAAGTTCATTTGACAATGACTAAAAGCATTCTTGATGTGCTTGATGCTGGAAAAGGAATGGGACTGTCCGGTCCCTGTAGCATATAGTTTTACACAGCAAAACACACACGCATGTAAAACTATTCAGTGTAGAGAACTATCACTGGTTTTAATTAACTTGCAGTATTCCCGTGTGCTTGTCACATCTGGGGTGATCTCTAGTGCACAAGTCTTGAAGTTTGATGATGACTCTTTCCCCCCAGAATTCAAGTTCAGAGAGAAATCTTTATGTAAACATTGTAGAAAACCATGGAGTATACATTTTGCTCCTGCTGAGAAAAATAAACTCTTTTTGTTCTCATATTAGTGTATCTTCCTGTGTGGAGGAGAATGCAGTGGGAGTATTTTTAGCTGCTTTTGTCTGAAGGGTAAAAAGAGAAAAGAGGAAAAGAGCTGAATTTTGAGTCATTTTTCTTTAAAGAATGTTTTCCTTTTTTTAAACAATATATTTGCAAGACTAATTCCCTTGGCAGTAAACATCAAAAGCTCAACTACTGCCAAGTAAAACACTACAAAATAAAGTAATATAAAGTAAGTTTTCTTTAGTGAAGAAGGGCTTGTTAGATGGCGTCTTCAGAAACACATGGGGTGATCACACAGTCTTAGAATAAGAGAAAGCATGTATTTTACATATCAATATGTTTGTTTGGGGCATGCTGTGCAAAGCATCACATGCAAGCTGTGTTTACAAAGTAGCATCAGCTGATTCATTGCTGAATAAAACATTAGAAGGCTTGAATCTACCCCAAAGAGTTTGCAGTCTCATTGTAGTACTGACAAACACAGTATCTAGGGGAGAAGAGGTAGAAGCCTTCCCTTCCTTCAGCTTAAGTTTCCATTGTACTTAATGCACATAGGCTTCAATACGAACTACAGGAGATGCTTTTACTAGTGCAGGGTAAGATGTTTGGGATGCATCACACAGGAAAGAGAGAGGTGCTCCGTACAGGAAGTGAATGTTAATATTAAATATTTATGCCGATGAAGACTAAGAAAAAAGAAATTAGTATAAAGGTATCTGAATTATTTCAAGTTAAATTACAATGCATCAAAACAGAGTTATTCAGGGCAAGATGATAATCTTTGTTTCTCTATTTCCAAACTGAAATTTTAAGGGAAGTCATGTTCATTGAGCTGCTAATGAAGTTTTTGTTAGCAAGTGTAAGACTGATGTAATGAATATAGCTAAACTCTGGAATTAAAATATAAGGCTATTAAAAAGAAAAAGGTTTTAAATTTTCTATTTATTTTAATTTGAAAGTGTGTTTAATATATTTTTTTAACTTTCATACGTTCAACTTTTTTCCGTCAATGGTGAGGACTATGAATGTGATATTTTTAATGAGATCATACTTGAGTGCAGTCTCGACTGCAAGAGCTGGAAGAACCAAATATACTAAAAGTGGGCAAATAATTGACTTAGCAACAATGAACAAAACGATTAGCATTTTAGTTAAGCTATCTGTAGAAATACTGTGAGCATATTTCTCTAAGTATTCCCCTTTAATAATTAAGAACATTTTCGTTTTTGCTTTTCATCCCTGCAGTTTTGAGACTCTCACCTCTATCGCCAACCAGCACTGCCTGTGTTCTCTGTCATGCAAGCTCTTGTACAGGGAAGTTGCTCGGTCACAGTCCCGCTCAAGATTTATGCGGACTAGACCACTGTGAGCCATGTAAAGCCACAGGTTTACAAACTGCTCTGGTTCATCAAATAATTCATTTACACAAGCTGTACATGAACAGGAATTCATTACTAAACCTCAGGCATGAAGTTAAGCAGTATTTACACCAGTTGCAGTTTAAGCAAGTCATTTTTAGCTAGACCTTACCTGGTCAGTAATAATCAGTTGAATTCAGCTGATGTTTACCTGTGTGAATAGAAAATGAAGCACAGTTAGGGATTTATTACGTGGAACAGGCCTATAATTAATGTGATGTTAGCAGCCCTCCCTTTAGCCTTGTAGTGGAAATGGTGAGAGCTAATTTTGAATGTTCCCTGGGGAAAACATGGCTTTGGGAGTGTGTAAAGATTTAACTTCGAGCATTTTCCCCTGAGATTCATCCTACAGTTGCTGAACAGTAACTTTGAGTCCAGCGTAATGCTGGGAGAGGTCAATAGTAACATCTTCATCAAATGCAGCACATTTGGATCAGGTCTGACTTGACTTGTTCTCTTAAGACTTTGCATTTAACAAAGACTTTCTTTGTATTTGACAGAGACATTGGTCCTCACACTGTCTTGGTCCTCACCGTCTCCTGAAAAAGTGAACTATAAAACATCAGGATGTAGTAGGTGTAATTTCTGTAATTTCACCAATTTCTTTGGTGAGCTTACATATAGTGTGAGTCCCAGAGGGCGCGATGAGATGTGCTGTGTGGAAGGAGCATCCTGTGCTCTTGGATTATGCTTTTTCTGATAGAACAAGCACCAGAAATGAAGACTCTAAATAGAAGAGAGGCCAACCTGGTCTGGTTAAAATTGCTGCTGTTGGAAATTGCAAAAGGCAGGTTTTCTGATGAAATCCTAGATACTTGCAGAGAAAGGGATTTCTGAAAGTTTTACTGTTCCTGTGCTAAAGGAAGTGCAGTAACAGTAATAAGTATTGTGCAAAAAGATTGCTGCTCTTCAGAATAAAGTACTTAGTGTTTTTTAGAGATGAAGCCTGGATTTAAAGGACTGACATGGGATTCCTTGTCCTTTGGCCCTTAGTGAAGAGAAATTAAATTCTCATGGTGCAAGCCTCATCTTACAGGTTTTAAGACAAGAAGTAAACAATGCATGTCTGGCATTTGGTTACAAAATCTGCTTGTCTCACCTGTATAAAGTGATCTAATTTAGGAAAATGAAAGAGAATCTAGAACTTAGTTTCTGGTGAAAAAATGAGCTTCCAGGCCTCTTAACTTGTAAACTTTCAGCATATAAGTAGATACTAATTCTGTCACTGCGTTTTGCTGCCGAAGTGTGAAAACATCTACAGTTTAAGCCGTGTCCAGAGATGACACAAGGTGTAAATAAATCACTTGGAAACAGTGATCTGGGGCAATGCTATCTTCACACCCCCCTGGGGAAGCCACCCTTCAAATGCATTCTGGGTTGGACTTCAGGAGCTGTATTTTTTCATTAAGCCACATTGTTTCTGTGGGAAGCCGGGCTTCCCAGTTCGTACCCACTAATCAAAAGAAATGGAGAAAAGCACTGTGCCAGCACTTAACATAATTCGGGCAGCAATCATCGGTTTTCAGCCTTAGACTTGGTATTTTAACCTTTTAACAAAGGTAAGTTTGGGTTTCTGCCAGAGGGGTGAGTCACGGCAGTTGTGGCTGCGGCCTGCAGAGGGTTGGTGCAGGGTCAGCCCTGGTCCAGCCACCGCCAGGCTGGGCAGAAGGGGAAGGACCTGCCTGGGGGAAGCTGTGTCTCGTTGTCCTTCAAAATTTGTCATTAAGTGGGGCCAGAATAAGCAGAAAGTTTGTGGGCAGGAGCAGGGAAAGAAGGGAGGGGGAATGTGGCAGAAAAGAGGGAATTTAGGAATGTGTTAGGGTGAGCACCTTCCTCCACTTGCAGGGATTCAGCCTGAGTGTAGTCACCCAGAAATAGGTGCAGGCAAGACTTAGCCTTTGGTTCCAAGTATTCTTAGCTTTCTCTGTTAAGGCAAGCAGCATAGAGGAGGTTAGGGAAAGAAGCTGGAAAATACTTCAGTCATTTTGATGCCTCCGCTCAAGATTGTCAACAAAACTACTACATCCTTCCTCACTGAAGATGCTTAACTCAGAGCAGTGTGTCTTTAGTACCCCCTTTCCAGAGTAACCTTTACCACTCATGCTCCTGTCCTCGTTCCCTAATACATCAGGCACAATGCACAGGCACAGGATGTCACCCAGTGTTCGGAAGCCAGTGTCCGTCCCGGTGCAGGGAGCTGAGCACTCAGGGGACCCTTAGACCAGAAGAACCCGTGTTAGCAGATGATGTCTGGACTTGAAGCTGCAACAGCTGGTTGTGTGGGCTGGAGTAACTGGAACAGAGTTACGAGGAGTGCTGGGTAGGCAGAGAGAAAGACAGACTTCAGCAGAACTTGTGTGTATGTCCAGTGCGTGCAGCAGGCAAGTGTAGATTAAGTGGCTATTCTGGGAGTCTGGCTCACAATGCCAACCTATTGCCAGGAATTTACAAATGCAAAATTGGCAGCATATACAGAAACACTTGTTTATTTCCCAGATTATGCTTAGTAAGGATGCAATTAAGCACATTAGGTTTTTTTATTTGTGCCTGTGTTCTACCAGCTTCTGCAGGTACAGGGAGCCGATTCACGCAAAGAGCAAGTTGTGGAGATACTGGTTTTCTGCAGCCTGTGTTGTTTCAGAGAACCTGGATGCAGCTTGTTCAGCACAGGAGGGAAATCTGTTGGCAGCATCATTCGGTATGCCGAATCATAACTTCCTCCTCTTTGTCTAGTAATCCAAAATGTCTTCTAAGAAAAATGAGGCAGTCAGGTCTTGCATTCCAACTCCTATGAGGAAAGACATTTCCACTAGGAAAGACTAATACTAGTAACAAAAATTTGTGCCTTTCTTTATACTTTGAAAGAAACTATCATTACTATTTCCAGATCAGTTCTAAACTGTATTTGTATCTTCTGAGTTTTATTATCAATGCAAGACTGAAATGCCACCAACATAAGTACTTATAGTACGTATTATCATGTGACATCTTCCCTTTTGACAACCAACAAAAGAAGAAAAATCTAAGCAAAAGACTTAAGCTAGTGGCGATGCAAGTACATAAAGCAATTTATAAAAGTCCACAGTGCCAAAAAGATAGTCCATTGCTTTCATGAAAAGTGGTTCAAGG
>VYXH01011538.1:0-17662 GCA_013397275.1 Burhinus bistriatus | reverse complement strand
GAAAGTCCATTGCTTGCATGAAAAGTGGTTCAAGGTTCAGTACATAACAAAAAACCATTGATTTATGGCTGGGCAGTGATTTTTTAAATGCATGGGAAGACTCTTAAGGAGTATTCATGCTGAACTGCTTTGTGCTACTGCCTCAGCCTAGCATTCAGTTCTTTGATGTGCTTGTTTATAAAATTACACTTTACATGCAGCCTGCTGTATGGTAGTTTTTAAGAGGCCCTGGAGCTCTCTACAGTCAGAGCAGCTGAGCAGAAAAAGCTGTCTACAGCATGAAAAATCAGTAATCTGTGGGCTGAAACAGCCAAACTAAAATTGCCTAATATCGGTGGGGTTCGATATTGCACTACTTTCTGTATGTCGACATGCTTCAAAGTGAAATCTTGCAAGGAGTCCAAAGTTCACCATCCTCCTCAACTGGTAAACAAGTGTTACATCTTTGTCTTGCAGGATTCAGTTGTCTCTCATAGCTCCTTGGGAGGCTTTGGTGGTGGTGGTGTAGTTGTTACAAACTGAATGCTGTTGACCAGGTTGTATGGATTCTTAAAAAAAATGTTCTCTAAATTCCTTCTGCTGTCATTGCATCCCAGAACTGCTGTGCCCTAGTGCTTGTGCCCCTCTGCCTTTCTCAGATGTCTTGATGCCAGTGAGTGCTTTGCACCTCCGTAGTGAACAGGTTAGGCAGCATCTTATGTGTCCTCCTGTATACTAAACTGCATGTGACTATCAGATGTAGGAGTTATTTCATCTTCTCAAGTTACAGAAATTAATTATTTACTCTGGAGGACTTAAGGGTCTTACGTGCACCTCCTGTGGAGTTAAGATGTTTTTGCTGAAAGTTTCTGTACCTTTTTATTTTCCTTATTTTTTAACAAACTGAGCAAGCATACAAATTGTACAGATCCTTAGATCTACTAAGGCTGTAGGAGAGCTGGCATTTGCCATTGTCTTACTTTGAAGAGCAGCCCTGGTACACACACAGGGTCACGCAACAGGGCTAGAACCCAGTCCAGAGAAAAAAGGGAAGAGTAGGTGGTGACCTGGGGTCTCGGGGATGCAGATGCAGAAGGGACAGGGCATGACCAGATGCATGCCACAGGGGACAGGAGTGGCAGGTTGGGAGCCCGGAGCGTGCCTGCCCTCCAGGCATCTCCCATGGCACAAGGTTCCTAAACTGTACTTATCAGCTGACAGTTGCCAGCAGATTTCTAAGAAACAAATTGAAAGAAGTATGGATCTATCCTCCATGTTGGTGGACAGCATCTAGGGCTACAACTGGAACAGGCAGTTACTCCATTAATTTCTTTACTGAGTAGCCTTGGTGGGATTAAAACCAAGAGGAGATCCGCACAGCTCTGTGTGGTGGAGTGTGGAGGGAAGAGTCAAGAAACATTTAAAACAATTTCAGCTATGAATGCCTTGGAAATGACGTACAGAAAACTCCTTCATGAGTGTCAGAGTCACTAAAATAAGAGTTGCAGATGCCACAGGGTGTCCTGCACTTTCACAAAGGTTCTGGCCATGCCATCTTCACAGTACCCTGTATTGTTTCTTAATAAGTAAAAAATTAGGAATTTTCACAGTACTCTGGAGTTGAGAATTTTGGTTCTTCTTTTGCATTTTTCAGTGAGCGGGTGAATCTGAGAAACAAAGCAGCAAGCCATCCAGTCACTGCAGTGCCTGTTATAGTCTCTGATGCATCTTAATGTAGCTGCAGTGGGATGGGGCTTGGTTGCAGCTAGCTTAACAGCCTAAGTATTTGGCTTCTCACAGAGGTTTGCCAACAAGTCCTGACTCTGTTCTGCTCTAACTAAACTCGTAACTGTAGTTCAGTTAAAGTGGAGGTCTTTTATGCATAGTGGTTTATCTCTATAAGGATCATGCAACATCGGGATAACTGGAAGAATGTTACTCTATATTAAGAAACTACTAAAACAAAATGACTGTCTTAAGAGGCAGGATTGTGTAAAAATACTCTCCAAATCTCAGTGAGGGAAAGATGAGTTCCTGTTCTCTAATTCAAAAAGCAAAGCATAATATACACTGTAGTACTTGTTTGGTAGGTTTGAAGCCAGTGAAGAACACCTTTTTCGCACAGCCTCTGATAAGTATATTACAGACAACTTTTGAAATCAGTAATTTATTCATTACTTAGAATACATCAAGTTGCATTCTGAGTAATGAACTAGGACTGATAGAAGAAATAAAGGTGGAAGATGTTTCTCCACAAGGTGCACTGTTCTTCCAGATTGCAGTATAATGCAGAATTGTATCTGTGCTCCAAATCTGCTGACCGGTGCTGAAGTAAAAATCTGTCCATGAGCACAAGTCACTGGAGGCCAAACTGTTAGAGTGATCTGTGCAAAAGAGGTTGGTTTGTATCTGCAGAATCTCTTAGGCAGACTGAGGCAGTTGTGGACCCATGTAAGAGACACGGCCCTGTCAAGTCACACAATGTGAGTATGTGGCTAGGCTTCACTCCTGGCCTTCAGGACAACTAGTTTGCTATTTCTACTTAATACTGGATTGTAATCTTGAAGACTGGGCCGTGGATAGAGTGGAAAGAGAAATATTCTTCAGGCACGTGAAAGTACATAAAAAGGAAACAAAACTGTATCTCTTAAAGCTGTTTCTTTTTAGTAATGGCTGTGTTTTTTAAGTGATGAAGTATTTCTTGGGAAAGTGTCTCCAAGATCGGAAGGTAGTGGTTTTTCATGCATGTTTTTAAGTCTTGAAGCTGATTGATGCATCTATGAGTTGCATTTCTTGAAACTAGTAGTGTGATTCGTGGGAACATGGAGTAAGAAAGGTGAATGGATTTCCTAGTTTGGAACTGCATGACTAAGAGAGATGCAATATGTGCTATTCTTAGTGCTGAAAAAAAGGAAAAGCAAGCAATTTACACACAATCACTACATGAATATTTGTTTAACTTTTGCAACCCACTGCTTGAAGTGTAAGGTCTTGTTTTCTCATGCAAATCTAAGCCACTCACAGCCTCAGCAGAAGAGCACCACTGCTTAAAAAAGTCTACTGTGATAATTTAACTCATCAGCATGATAGTGCTTTATTGGTTTAATAAGGTCAATTGACGCACAGTAGGAAAAACTGCAGCAAGGATTCCAGTTGTAGGTGCATATTGTAAATGCAGATGGTTTCTTCTTTAAATTCCTTTTCAGGGCAGTAATGCTAGTTTTTAACATCTGATATTTGTAATTCAGTAAGAGTAGCAGTGCCTTGCTCACTGGCATTTGTTGAGTCTCATGGTTTCTCTTGATACAGAAGTTATGAATCTCCTCAGAAGAAATACAAGCATGGGAAAGAAGATATGCTATAAATACCTTTCAGCATATAAAGAAATGTTTGCTGATCTCAGTGGGGACATATTGTTAGCAATAATCAACAATTGACTAAGCCCAGAAGTAGCTTGTCTCTGAAACAAAGATTGCCAAGTGTGTGGTGGCATTTGTTTGTGGGGCTAAGCCACTTTTCAAAAATATTTGCATTCATTCATTTAACGTGAAGAAAATCACTTCCAGATACTTCTTAATAACTACTGAAGCCCTAGAAAGCAATCTGGACTTTGGAGTGATTTAAAAAATGAAGCAGGGCGGAGAGGGCAGAGAGAGGCAAGATAATGGGATGATGTTGACTTACATTTTAACACTGTGGGTAGCGGTCAGCAGATCAGGAGAGAAAAGAGAGTGTAAGATATCCCTAATATTTGCTAGAATATCATCCTATAAATTTTTATGGGGCAAAGGATGTAGGTTGCACTTCAATCTTCTACCCAGCTCCAACACGACATCAGATAATTTGCTTGAGTATGCTGCACCATTCCCTTCTGTGCTTTCTTGCTTCACAGCAACAGCGTGTTTTAATTTACTAACTGTGTGTATACTGCCTGCACTTTTTTTAAGGAAATAGCATAAATAACTGCAAACTGCTGTGACCATCTGCATCTGTAACTTTGTAAATTGAACAAGGGAGTAGACTTGTTATTATGAGACTTGTGCTTTTCATGTCTGTAAACCAGAGCGCTGAATGCAAAAGTAACAGGAACATATGTGAGACTTGCAGTGCTTGCTGAGGGACATTGACTCCGTAAGGCAGGGAATGAAGTGGAAGGAATAAATCACAACTAGAGCTGTCTAACCAGCGACTAACAGAATGCTGTTCCACTATGTCCTCCCACCAGGAAAACCTGTACTGACCTCTTTCCAGGCAGGAATTTGAAATTTCTGAGTACACGGAACAGCTCTGAGAATGTAACAGCTTTTTTTTTTTTTTTTTTTCCTTTTTTTCCTCACACTTATGGTAGAAAGAAAATACATGCAATATTTTTACTTTGATACCCATAAACACACAGGCACACAAACAGAGATATATACATAAACTGGCATATATATGACACACTGAAAAAGAATTTCCCTTGTTTCAGGATTTTTCAAGTTGTGGTCATTAAACGACGCTGAAAATGGGATTTTTATATATCTGATTGAAGTAATTGCACAAGAAAGTAAAGAGAAGAAATGCACCAAGAACTATGCATTTATCAGTGATGACTGGAAGATAGTGCTGAAATTGGAGAGGCACTCTAAAAGACAGTTAAACTTTGCCACCTCCCGTCAGAAGATCTCATGCCATGGAGGTGAGAAGAGGGAGTCAGAGGCTGGTACCAAAGGCAAAGCAGAAAAACTAGAACAGGGAAAAGATCCAGTTTAAAAATTACAGTAATAAGGTAGTCTTAAAATAGATTTTGGCTAGACAAGAGACGTGCAAGAGGAGTGGGTGTAGTAACACACAAAAGAAAAAAAGAGCCAATTACTGGATTTCTTCAAACATGTATCCATCATGCCAAATTCAGCCACTTTCCTCTGAATTTTCTGGCGTCTGAAATAAATATTGATATTCTGGCTTCCCCCATTTAATGTTTTGCATCTCTCCCTAAATACCATCTAAACACATCTTCCTTCTTTTGTTCTTCATTTTTCCTCTTTTGTTAAGATATTTCTGACAGATTTCCACCTCCTTCAGGTGAAAAACATTGTGACAGAACATAATACATATATATGGGTAAATACTGACTTTGGGGCTTTGTGGATATTAAGGTTTACATTTCCTTAATGTCAGCTTTCACTTCAGATTTGCTTAGGATCTCTGTGCTTCTCAGGACAGTCTTCATTATTTACCACAGAGTTCAGTATTAAAGCACATATTATTTAATTCTATAATTGTATCACTTTTACGCACAAACATGGGTTTTGTGTGAAAATGATTCTTCTGAAATCAGGAAAATATGTCATAACTTCTAACTTTCTCTAAGTAAACGTGTTAGGTAGAAAGGGCTTACATGTATTTGCTATGCCAAAGTGGGATATCAGTGCAGTACTGTACTCAGAAATTTGAATTAACATCATTGCTGGGATATAGCTACATTATTTCTTGTGTGCTTTAAAGCTTTGCATTTAGTTGCATCATCTGATGCTTCAGCAAATGCTCTGAACTCATCAGTTGGCTGATGGATGTGTCTGTAAAGGCTTGGATGGTCACTTTATATGCAACAATAAACCAGCTGTTGTATTTACTGAGGTCAGTGAAGGAACCAGAAAAGAAATGTATAATTCTGTAACGTGGGTTTGTAAGCATGGTACTGCCTAGGCTTTGTAAGTTTAATGAAGCAGCTACTTAGCTGCTGAATATTCTTGTTAAACAGTCTCAGCCTGGATTTTAAAACTAAAATGTTGCTGATACCGTGATCTCCGTGGAGAGTCCGTGGCTCTTATTCTCTTAAAAAGTCTGCATCTTTTATGTGTTAATGATTTTGAAATCAGCTATTGGCTTCATTTTCATTGTAAATGAGGACTGAGTCTGATTTCCTTCCCCATTCTCTGAACATTATATCCCCTGTAAGCTGTCTCGTCAGCCCTCAGTTTGCTCTCTGGGGTATGCATGATCTGAAAATATCTGAAATAATCCTGTAAAACAAATAACTTGCCAAGCATTTTCCTATGTTAGATGCCTTTCTAAGAATATAAATCCCTATGTGAAGACTTTAGTGGTACAGGTGGTCCAGCGCCCCCATCACATCTTCACATGCTACAAAGTCTTACTGCCAAGGATGTTCCTTCAGGAGACTTCAGAAAGTTAGCACTGTCATTTGCTCAAATCCCATGAGACCAAATTAACAAGATTTCTTTTAAAACCTTGAGAAATACCTCCATTTAAAAGAGTGGACTAAGGTTTAACTTTTAAAGACACTGTTTCCTGCTGCAGTACTGGTACTGCACAAGTAACAGTGGTGTCTGATGCAGAATGCTTTTTTTGAGAGTTAAATGCAATGCAGACAAATGTGCCTGATTTCAATATGTGGGTATCATAGTAGTTACCTGTAGGATGTGACTGTAGCCAGGTGTCTCAAGGCATGCTAGGAAGTCTTTCACCCCTTTTGCAGAGGGATTAATCCACCCCGTACGGTTGGTGACCAACCTGGAGAGCAAGCCTGCAGGCACATAGCCTGGTGTTCTGCCTGTTGAACTGCGCAGCGTTCTCCCACAGACAGGCACACCTGGCAAGAAACATCGTAGGAAGGTATCGGGAATTTACATTCCCAGGCTCTTTGTCACCAGATAACCCTTGCTTTCAAAATTACCACGGCTGAAAGCATCATGTAAGATACGCTCTTAAGTGATGGGAATAAGAGCAAAGCAGAGAAGAAAGACGCAGGCAAGCTGTGATTTCTGTCTCACCTTGTGACATATGTTATTACTGCATGCAGGCTGTTATTAAGCAAGTCTGTGTGACAAAAGCCCTGTACGGGATTATTTGTCAGGTCCACGCTCTGCCATGGGTTCACGATGGAAGGCACTTAGCGGCAGTGGAGTGTTTTCACAAGAGATTTGGAGCTGATCGGCCACTTTCTCCTCTGATACATAACTTTCCCTGTAGGTGGACAGCACCAGCCTTTAAGTTCAAAAGCGCAGTATATTCCTTTGCAGCATTTGGGGGGGTGCAGGGTCGGAGAGTCAAAAAGGTTCAGTCTTTTCCATTTATCACTTGTGACTGTAGGAGTCTGCAGAGAAAAAAAAGCAGTGCAGAGCCCTGGCTTGCTGTTTCTGAGATGTACAGACTTTTTCCATGACACATAATGTTGTAAGCTTACTCTCCCTGCTGAGCAGGTTTCGAAGGGCTGGGGCAGGGAGCGGGCGGGGTGTTTTTTCTCATGCCTGGTATCAATCAGTGTGGCAGAGTTGCAGATAGGGAGGAACGTGCCCCTTCCCTCCACCCCACTGCCCTCTTCTCTGTTCTCCCTAGATGGGGACCCGCCACCCGCCACCATGAGGATGAGCCGCTGCAGTCACCTGCCGGGAGTCCTGCCAGAGCACCCACACCTGCCAGCACCCAACGGCAAGACCCTGCCTGGTGGCCGCAGCAGCGACCCAGCTGGTGGCTGCCCGCAGTATGTCATGCAGGTGTCAGCCAAAGATGGGCAGCTGTTCTCCTCCGTCATGCGGACACTCGCCACACAGAGGTACGTAGAGGGTGGCGGGACAAGATGGGCCTCTTCCCTGCGTGGGCTCAAGTGCACCCTCCCCAGCTGCCACCCACAAGTCCTGCGGCTCTTGAAGGGAAGATGTGGTGGTGTGCTTCCTGGAGGATTACCATGGTGCACTTGTAATTAAACCCTTGACCTAACTTTATAACAATTACGCTACATATGTAATTAAGCCCTCACCATTACACTCAGTGAAGAAGGGGGAAGCAAGCTGTTTAGGGATGATGCTGCTCAAGTGCGCCATCTGCAATAATTTGCCCTGATAGGTAGCGGGAGGCTTTGGTGGGCGCTGGCTGGCACGGGATGGTGTGTTTAGCCTATGTGCTGCCACCAGCACTTCTGTGGCACGTTTCCTTCACACTTCCCAAGCCAGCGTGCTGAGCAGTCAGACAAGCTATTTCTAGCAGAGGCACACACACAAGTGTTGCTGCTTCAGCCATCGTCCAAATGATTGAGAGTGGCTCTTTCTGCTGTCAGTTTAGAATGGCAGATTAGCGGTGAAATATACCCTTCAAAATACTAGCCTGCTTCGAGTTGGCTTTGTTTTCATTGGAAGCAAGAAAGAGGATGCTTAAGGCCATATCCAGACTTGATACTTGGGTCAAAATTAAGTTCCACTTCACCGATGTGAAGCTGGAAGGATGGTACGAGTCTTGAAGTAGCACTGGATTTTCACAAAACAGCAAATGTAATTTAATCCACTGCACTCCTGTGAAGAGTGCAGTTGTTAACTGCTGCTGCATGTGTGACGTGACAGGCTGAAAGACCCTTTCCACCTTTACTTGTAGGAACTATTTTAAAACTGTGTACATTCTGCACAGCTCGGATGCGTGTGCAGAATGTTGGGCACAACTTCATACCAGGCAGATTGAAATGAGCCAGCTGCCTTCTTTACACTTTCCTGCAGTTACACTTGAGTGAGGTCTACCTGGGGCAGCCTGCAAAGAGCCAGAAGAGAGACAGAGGGAACAGCTGCATGCCACCATACCCTATCCGCTACCAGGGTTTTGTCAGTGATGAAACCTTTTTTTCTGAGGAGATCATCTGAGGTGGTGTATGCGGTAGGGAGAGTTTTTGTTTCCAAGAGATCAACCTTCTCAGCCTTGGCAGTTGAGGGGCTGAGTTGAAGCTGCAGTCAAGTGGATGCATGGTTCAGCAGCACTGGGGCTTGCAGCCTGCTGCTGCTTTCCTCCCACTGCGCTAAGCCCAAGCACCCTGGGAAGCCACATGACTGCTTTCCTATTTCACAAAAGATTCCTCTGTAAAACAGAGACTCTCAACAGTTAAAATCAGAGTCTTTAGGTTTTCACTGGCAAGAGGAGCACCCGTCCCCCTTTGCACATTAGCACATTGCACCAGGAAGGTGAGTGCTTTGGGGAAGGCAATACAGGAGAAATAGCCATGAGCAGCCGTGTGAGAGGGATGTGTTTGGCACATTCCTCTTTTTCAGTGCCATTAATATCATTCCTTGAGCTGCTCATGGGGTGTTGATCCAAGGAGTGGGACAACCCAGGGACAGGAGCTTCCTGCCTGCCCATGCCTGATTGAAGTTGTCGCCCTGCCTTCACACCACTACAGGGAAAGGTGCTGTTGTTTCAGGTCCAGTACTCCTTTGCTGTTGATAAAACTGAAAACAGCTTACTCTATAGGTCTGGGGATCATGACTAGCGTAAGAGATGCTAGCCTGTAGGTCAGGAGTGATGGCACGGATCATGAATAGCGTAAGAGGTGCACAGCTGAGGCAGGTTTAAAACTTCCCTGAGGCATTTAGAGATTTCTTGAAGTGGCTGCTCTGCTGCACTGTGAAGAGGTGGGAAATACAAAGATACAGAAGCACTTGGTCATCTGTCTCTCATCTGCCACTCTGATGTGTTTTTCCCTCTCCACTTTTTCCCCCCAGAGAAGAGATACTGTAAACAACAATACCAGAGTGCCTGCAGCCATTAGCCCAGCAGCTTGGTATACCAACTACAGAACAAAGTACGCAAGCTGCAAATATTTGCCACATTGTTAATTTGTGGCGTACAGAGAGAAAGAGAGAGGCTAGATCACAGCCCTGTATATGCACCAGCAATTTTCTCTCCTCCTCCTCCAGCAGCCCTTTCAATGACCGGCCAATGTGCAGGATCTGCCATGAGGGCAGCAGTCAGGAAGACCTGCTTTCCCCCTGCGAATGTATGGGGACCCTGGGGACTATTCACCGCAGCTGCCTGGAGCACTGGCTGTCATCTTCAAACACCAGCTACTGTGAACTCTGCCACTTTAGGTTTGCAGTGGAGCGCAAACCCAGACCATTGCTGGAGGTCAGTACATGGGGCACATCCCCAAAAGCTTAGCTTTAATGAGCAAATCATGTTTGTTCTTATACAGGCACCGCAAAGCCTTTGCAGCTCCACCAAAGCCAAAGCTGTGAGTTTTGGGCTCGGCAAGATGAGGGCAGGAGCTCAGGGAAAGGACAGGGATAACAAACCCCTTATTTTGAACCAAATGAAAACAAGCGAGAAGAATGGGGTTGATGGGTTTGCTTCGCTGTCAATGTGAGTTAAGATTTGGGAAACAGCATGCAGTGAATTCCTAATATACCAGCCAGCTCGGTAGAGGATGGAAAAGAGGTAAGTAACAGTTTCTGTGGAATGAGAGACAAGCTTTCGTATTCAGCATATTAAATGTAGGTCAGGAGGTGGGGTTTTTTCCTGCTTTTGAGAGAGGTAACCGACCACGGAGCCGTAGAAACCTAGTTTCCATGTCAAGTTCACAAGAAGGAATTGTTCTTGCTCTGTGTCTGGCATGTTTAGCCATTTGTGAATGACCTTTTGGCCTCCTTTTGCCTATGTACCAGACTTAACAGTAAATTGGACAATTGTTTCTCCTTTATCAATTAAAATTCAGTTTTTGCCAACTATAGATGCTTTAGTGGCTTCCTGAAGTTTGCCAGGTTGGGGTTTTTTTTGTCCTCCGGAAAAGAAAAAAAAAAAAGATCACTATCTTTACACTGTTAATGATCTTTCTCCTCCCCTATTTTAATTTGGGGAAAAAATGTAAAAAGTATTGTTTTTGTTGGAATTAAAAGTGAATTACAAATAATAACATTTTACAAAAGTAATGAGAAGCATCTTATTGTACCAGTTGCTGACACAGGTGCTTACATGCTAAGTCTGAGTTCAGGACAACATGTCTTTCCTGTGCATCTTAATTATTCCTGCAAACTGTAGCAGAACTGGTTGAAGGAGATAAGGTATTAAAAGTAAGGGGGAGGGGAGGCATCTTCTTTTGCTCTTATTCACAAATGAGAGGATACAGGATAAAACTGACTGCTGGGAAGTGGGTCAGGGGCCCATGCAGAGAGGGGGTGAGCAGTTCACATTGAAGATTACCAAAATTGCTTTATGCTGGATTAAGTTAGGCATGCACATTTTGTGTCTAAGCCCAGGGATATCTTCATTCTTCCTTAGGATCAGCAAGAAAGAGATACATGACATGGTATTTAGCACAAGACCTGTAGTCTTGTCAAGCCTTAACCAGAGCAAGCCTTGGCCAGCTGTGTTTGATTGCCTCTGGTTTATTGTTTGGTGCTTCTAGCAGGGCTCCAGCTTCTCCCAGGAAGCTGGTCCTAATTTGAGAAACGCTACTGTTGAGTGTTCTCAGGCTGTCAGCGACTGAGCAGCAAAATCTCTATGACTGAGCATTCTCCAGTGAACATGATAACATCTTCATTCAGCTAGCTGCTCTGAGCCTGTGCCAAGCAGTTTTTAATTGGAGTTTTGGTGCAAGGATGATGCCACTCTGAATTTGCCTTCTGAAAAGAAAGGTAAGCTGAGGCAGCGCAAAGTAAACAGTTTGATTTTAGAGTCCAGCTTCTTCAAGCTGTTCCCTTGCAACAATTGCTTGTGGTGCTTGCTTTGCACAAATGGGACATGACATTGTTCAGAGCTAATGATGACTGAAGAAGTTGAAAGCGAAGCTAACACTGCCCAGGCTGGGGGGCTCTGGACGCTTGATCATTCCCTGATGAAGTGAGGCTTCTTTTTTGGCAAAAGCAGTAATAAATAATCCCAACAACAATAATAATGATAAAGGTGTCTGTTGTTCCTCAGCTGAGGACAAATGAGAACCAGGTGCAAGAACATTTCTGAAACATAGTACACATTGTTAATTGATGGTTTTCTCTTTACTACCTAATCTTTTCTTGCTTCTCAGCTACCATACCCACAGTATTTTAGTGCAGTAATCAACAATTACATGCAGTTGCAGAAAAGGTCATTAAAAAAAAAGCAACTGACTTTTTTAAAGTCCTTTGTGATCTTATACAAAGAGTATGATTTCAGTTTACAAGGGAATTGAAGCTGTACTTTTAAAGTTGAGAGCAGCAGAGACGAGTAACTAAGATGAGTTGTATGCAAGGGGACAAATTAAGCAGAAAGGTATCAGTCAAACATTTTGATTTCGGTTAGCATAATTTAAGTTTATCCTTAAAGTTTGTACTTATTTTATACACAGTGCTTTGAAATCTAAAGACACCTCCATGCAAATAATTACAGCAAATCTGAAACTTCCGAAAGCATAACTAAAGCAGATGCAAGTTGCCAGATTCCCCCATCTTCTGTGTCCTAAAAGCACTGCCCTGTCTGTCTGCTGGTATTACCTAGAGTATGAGGGCACAGAGCGAGGTGTATCAGGTATAGTAGGACCATCTTTCACAAAAACCTGCTGTAATGTTTGTACAAGTGACAAGCCAGAGTGGCCAGCTGCTTTTAACTCCTGGGGCGGTGTGAGGAAGGTGGGGGGGAGGGGGGTGGAAATGGTCCTTTCAGTGGAGGTGAATGATGAATTTACCAAAGCATTTTAGGAGGTCAAGAGGGACTGTTGTACTCATAAAGTCATTTGCAGAGCATAGTGTATAGAAGCTTATCCAGTAACTCCTCAGCAGGCCCTATCTCATGCAGAGAATATATCCCATCCATTGGTCAGTGACAGGTAACATAAAAATGCTTGAAGGAGTCAATCATCACATTCATCTTTTGTCCTAGAGATTTTCCACCAGGAAAAAAAATTATATTTCTGACTGTTCAAAGACATATTATTCAGTTTCTTAAAGGGATCGGAAAAAGAAGACAACACGGTATTATGTTTTCTCCTCATCCCTTTACTGGATTGATCACTGCTTCTTAGCAGCTTAGCTGTGGGTGTGAAGGAAATCTCAATGGAAACAAATTATCTAGAAATGTCATATTCCTGCTGTTAGCACCAGGAGAGGCTGCAGCAGTAGTGGCCTTGAAATGAAGTAAGCAGTAAGTGGCACGGCTGGTTGTTCAGCTGTATTCCTTCTTCCCCTGTGTACATTATTATGGAAGCAGCAGAGAATTTCTTGCTGTGCTTTGTGATTTGATCAAAACAGGCTAGTGAACCCATAGCGTTTCTCCCCCTGCCCCCCCGCACCCCCCCATGTTGCTAGTTTGCCATTACTTCATTCTGAAATGAAAGCAAGTGCTCCATAAAAATTTCCTGCAAGATGGCTTTTTGCCTTCTTTTAAGCAGTTGCCCATATTCGCATTAAGGATGTGGGCCCATGCACTCAAACAGGAGTTCTTTAGCTCAAATACAAGGCACATATCTAAAACTATATCCTGCCTCCTGCGTATGTCATGCATAGGATGCAAAAATGCTGGAAGCTCACCTTTGCTTCCTCTCCCCATCTTACGTTGTGCACAGCAGCCTCTTTTTTCCTGGTTTTCTTTTGCAAGGAAAAGCAAAGGAAAAATAGCATTCATTTGGACCTCCATTTTCTCTTTTATCCTTCGTATCTTTTGTCCATCATAAGCTTCTCTCCGGTCAACTGAGTTTCAAAGTATGTACTTCTCAAGGGAGACATTACTTTATCTGTGCCAGAGGACATGTTTTTGTTGTCTGGGGGAGAAACATTTCCCAAGAACCGTACATCTGCCCAAAACCCAAGCAGAGAGGCAGGAAACGTTAGTACACTCTGTCAGGCAGATCCATCCTTTCAACAATGTGTTTGTCAAGCTTCAAACATTCTTGGTCCACTTCTTTTTTTAACTCAGATTATTTTCCCCAGAAGAATTGTGTTTCTGAACCATGAATTGGGCATTTTAGTGGGGATTTACCCCCCTCCTTCAGCATTCAAGGAAAGTGGTATGTTCATTGCAGTACACCATTTATGTCTTACGCCTCCTGCTACATTGGGTGGAGGAGCTCTGTGACTTGTCCTTCATCAAGTCAAAGAAGTACACACCAGGGAATGCACACATTTCACCTCCTCCACAGGTGTTTGTCAGAGGTTGGTCAGCCAAAAGGAGCGGTCTACTTTAGAGTTCCTTGTCTCCATACTGGTGGCCTACATGTGTCAAATGTGCCCTGTATGGTTTTACAGTTGTTGGTAAGGATTGCTTTCTGTTGGTCCTTCACAGATTTTGTTAAATGGGTGGCTAATGCACTGCAGGTAAGTGCAGAGCCCCCTCATGCCCTATGTGACTTTCAGCACTTACACTGCTTTGCTTGTGGACTGAGCTAACTGGGTGGGAAGTGTTGCACTCCCTCCAGATGACCCCGCTTCTGGTGGTACTTCTGCTCAGAGGCTGGGCTGATGCTCCTCAGCTCTTCATTGGGACCTGGGACTTCCTTATTTCTCAGTCACTTGTGAACTTGTTCACAATAGGTGCACTGGAGATAACGTGATATATTGTTGTAAAGGAGCAAGAGATGGATTGTGATAGAAAAAGAGGTTTTTTCATAGTGAAAATCACTGAGTCCTTCTATTCGTCTCCCTTCTGGAGGGCACCCGGCAAGCTCTGGCATCAAAAATTGAAACCACCGACATCAATCAGGCATAATCTACTGGAGCATAAGCTTTCTGTAGCATCTTTGGAGCTGAGTTTTGGAGTCACATTTTTGCTAGAGAACATGTTGCTATTGAGGCGCTTGACAGGCATCAGCAGAGCAAGTCTAGTCATTTTGCTTGATTTCTGAGCGCCTCCTTCAGATAAGAGGATTGTTTGGAGACGTCCACATCCAGTTAAAAGGAGCTATTTGCCAGTAATCCAAAAGACACTGTGCATTTACACATTCCCTTCAGTCCCAGAGCTCATGATACTGCAAAATTCAATTCAAGAAGTACAATTCAAGAAGGTCTGACCCCAGCTCTTCTACTGTGTGCTGGATGCGCAGCACCCTTGTACAGTCTGCTGGAAACTAGGGGTGTGTGGGATGTGTGCTTGGGCAAATGGATATGTCATTATGAATGTGTCTAGGGATGATGCATCTCAAAGAAGAAAGCAACGGCTGCTGAGTAGCCCTACTTCTCTCTCCCATATTTGGTCACCCCACTGCCAGTGAGAGCCTGGCTACGTTTGACACAGAGGACCTAGGCTGAAGCAGCAGAAACACCAGATGAAAGAAAAGTTTATGCTATGTTGGTTGGTATGCATAGACCTGATGTTCCTTGTCACAAACCTGGAAGGATCTCAAAACAGACACAGTGAAATCGAACTGCAGTAATTTCAGTAAGTGATTTTTATAGACCTTGTGCTTTCATATGAGCTGCTCTTTTAATGCAGCCAATCCACAGAAAGAAATTCACTCTAGAAATGTGTGACATTATTCATGTAGATGCTTTTGCTATGCTTCAGCATAAAGATTAGGCAAGCTTTATCATGAGTTTTATATATCATCTTCATTTCAATTTCCATATTGCATCTGTGTTGCTTCCACTTGGCTTAGTACAGAAACAGACACGAAACATGGCAGTACAAATGTATTTATGTGCAATAAAATGTTGTTAGAAAACAACCAGCTACAACATAAATACAGTATAAGAATGTTATGTGACCATGTAAGACAGGCTTGTATTGCTTGTAAGTTATTTACATGTTTTAAACCAACCAGGATTTGGTATCTGTCGGTTCATTTTTTTGCAAACAAACAAACAAAGAGAAAGCACTTAATTGACAGGTTAAACTCAGAAGTAAACCAGCATTATTAGGAGAAAAATCAAAGTCAGGTTAATCTTCACAATATTGGGCAGAAATTAACTTCAGTTTTTCCCAGTCTATTGCTGGCTGTAGAGCTCATGCTAGAAAAGAAAAATACATTTTAAAAAACCCTAAAACCTACATCTATGTATGAAGTAGTTAAGATGAGCTTACAGTATAATTTAAAACTTCCAGAAGCCTTACACTGAAATATGAATTTAGTTTTTGTACAAGACTTTGAATCATGCTGGTTTTATCTGTTGGGATTCTTTTTACTTATTTTTCCTCTCCACTGCTCAGTGAAGCAAGTCATTAGCATTAAATTACTGTAATGAAGAGACACCAGATTTGCTGCACATAGTTTGTAGAAGGATCACTCTTAAAGCCAGAAGGAAAATGGTGACTCAGTGTAGTCACCAACAAGGAAAACTGTCATGAATCTAAGTTTGGAGGAACTGCAGCTGTCAGGACAGCACATTAAGGCTGGGAGCAGATAACTTGAATGTGTACGTCCTCCCTTCTTGATCCAGAAAAGGCAAAATAAGGAGGGTAAAGTGATGCAGGTGCTTTTTTACCTGGTTGTCTTCAGCTGCAAAAATGGCCTCCCCTGAGACCCAAGTCACACAGGGAGAATTTGAAGCAGCCATGCAGACTTCCAGTTGAAGTATATCTGAGTTAAAGTATTTAAAAAATAAGTAATAAACTCCCCAACACATACAGTTTTAAAAGCATGACTTCTTCAAGACGCACTTTTTACACTGAGAATACCATACTCTATTCATTCCTAAAGGGGAAAAATGCAGAGACCAAAACAAGCTGTTCTCTCTTCTTTAAAGAGAAATGAAATAGTTATTTTATGTTCTTTACAGAAAATTTTTGCTACAGTGCTTAACTTTTCCCAAGCACAGATCTTTCTCATAGTACTGACCGCAAGAATGCAAATGAGCAACCCACCCCCCACAAAAAAAAAGAAGGCAAAAATTGCTTGTTAGTGAACAGACTGTGCCTTCAAACCATCACATCTGTAACTGATCTGTCCTAAATTTAAAGGACTAGTGATCAAGGGCAAAAAATGTTGAGGGAAGTTCCCAGGAGAAAGTAAATGAACAATCAGAGAGGAAATAGCTGCTTTGGAAAAGGCCAAATGATATTCTTTAAGGACTAGCAAGATGAGGGAAGATGCTGTCGGTTTTCAAAGGTACAGCTATTTTTGTTTTAAGTAATGGTATTGGTGACTTTTCTTTGGACATCATGATTCTGTAATACAGTTCTAAACTTCCTGGTTATCATGTCTGTCCTGCTGGTAGCATTTCCTACCACCAATAGGAGCCAGTCAAAGTTGGCTTTTTCTAGGAAAAAAGTGCTAAGATGAAAAATTTTATTGTATCTGTCTTTTTGGAGAGCTACCAAGCACTTATTAATCTATCATGTCTTTAGCTTCCATATACTTGAGCTTGTAGATCAGGACATTTGCAATGTGTTGAAATATGTGTTGCTAATAGCAAATCTGCTTTGCTTTTGATTTAAAATGCAAAATGTGATTTTTGTTGATTGATTTTCTTGAATGCATACATTCGTCTGCCTAATTGGGAATACATTCATCTAACATAGAACAGGAGCCCTGAAAAACATACAGATGAAAGGAAATACTGCTTCTCCCAGAGTTCCATAAAATCTTTTTTCTCGACACATCTTGAAATCTTTTACCTGATACAAGCATCACCTGAAATATAAACTAGAAGTGGGTAGTCGGAAAACAGAATAGCAGTAAGCCAGACTAATGTTAAAGAATATAATATTGTTTAATTGGACCTGCAAGAAATTTCATTGATTTTCATAGCACAATTTAGCAAGCTCTGTTGTGTGTTTTCACTATCGGAGAATCACTAATCCTGTTTTTAGACATTAAAGTTGCCTAATCCGGAAACTGAACACCACATCCACTGGCCACTGTAGTATTGCTACTTGGTGGAGCATTGTATATCAAACTCATGTTTTTCAGCTGGCAAACTACCCAAGGTCTAGTTTGCAACTTCAGTTATGATGTGATAGCAACAGCCTGCAGTCCTCTCCTTGCACTTAGCTACCACCTACAGGGCACTGGGGCGACTGGTTG
>VYXH01011535.1:31346-44317 GCA_013397275.1 Burhinus bistriatus | reverse complement strand
GCCTGTTGCCTCGGGCAGGAACATCTTGCCATTGCCCCCTGTTCTCCAAGTCACCACATTCAGTTGGTTGGAGAGAGGACAGGGAATTCTCTGTAGCAGGGACTCTGTCTGCCTGCTGGGTTTGGTTATGGTTTCCGTTATGGTTCCAGTAAGGCCTATAGTTTCAGAAGGCTGACAAAGCACCTAGCTATGACAAATTTATCTGAAAGGGCATGTAGTTAAGATTGCTATTATGCAGACATGTTTGCTTGTCTTCTCAGATATGCCAGCAGTGACCTTTTCAACACTCTCATTGCATGTTTTATCAAAAAACACTGTCTCGACTCTTATGAGATCTTGCTCACAAGTACAGGCTATGAACTCAAAGCTTTGTGCAATCTGTGAAACTGGAAATCCAAGTGTTATCCAGCATACTCTAATGCAGCTTTCAGCATACCAAAGAGAACTGATGACATTCAGTTTCCTAAGGCCCAAAAGTCTGGCAGCCTAACATTATGTGAACCTGAAGGAGACTTGTACCAGGGGACTGAGAATACACAAAATAAATCCTGTGAGCTTAGAGCACGGTCATGAGGATGTTTATCATCTTTTGAAGTGAGTATTTGCTAAAATTCATAAATCTTTGAGAACAGAAGCTTCTGAGACTTTTAACTTAGGACTTTTTTACCTTTTTTTTCTTTTTTTCTGCCAAAAGATAAAGTAAGAATATTTTTTATGACTAAAATGAAAACCCTGCATTTTTTTCAACCATTCTCAAGAGATAATGATAATTTTCTAATTGCATTAATGTAGTTCTGCCAACAATGAGTGGTTTCATTGCGCTATCTCAAGGACGGTCCTTACTCAAAAATGCAAAAACATTAGTATTCTTCAGGGAATGAGTTGGAAGAGGTTTTGGTGGGTTTTGGTTTTTTTAACGTCTCTTGCTACTGTCTTCTGGCTTAAGCTTTTTAAATAGTTGATTTTTTTCCCCAGAAATCATTCATTTAGAGCTGATCACCTAGCACGAAAACATTTGGAAGAGGGGTAAGATCCTGACACAGTTACAGATAACAGCAAGACCCCCACAACAATAATGACAAATTCTCATCAACACTGGGTTTTTTGCTGATGTCATCAGCATTGCCTGTGTTACCACCTAGCTCTTGTATTTTTAAGTACAGAATTAATGCCAGATGGGTTTGAAGAATTAAACTTCAAAATAAAAAAAAGCTAACGAACGAAATAAATGGACTTTATGAGACATGAAAAAAGTATTCAAGGAAATCACATTCAAGTGGGCTAAATCTTTAGATGATTGTTTCTCTCCACATATAGCCAGTAGGTTATGCCTGCTGCAGTTTGACTGGAATGTCAACTCTTTCTTCTGCTATGGCCCTCCATTTATAATAGGCTATTTTGAACAGTATTAGTTGTTATGTCACTGACAGAGACTTTTCTTTGCCTACTTCTTTACAAATGCAGCCCTTCTTGGGGGGTGTGGCTGCAATCTACTGAAACATATAGAGTGCCCCATAGCTTGAATGGGCCATCATGGGTAAGAATGCAGGTATTAAATTTAATCCAAGAATTGGAGGTGATCACAGTGATATAATATTTTAATTTACCTTACATCTTCTGCTTTCTGTATTTCTGGGACACCAGTAAGCTTTGTTCACTCAGCTGTTGTCATAAGATCGGAAAGGAAAATTACACTGTGGTCTTGGGAAGCATTAACTATTTTTCTTGCTATTTGACTTTGAGCCAATAGACTTTATATGTCCCTTTTTCTGCTCCATTGCCCATTTACACTTTTTAATTTCTATAGGATATCTTCAAAACTTAAAAAATTAAAAAGATGAATATCCTTCATCACCTTATTCCACTCCATTGCCTTCTTATTATCTTACTAATTGATTACTTGTTGGGTGTGTAACTGAAACAAAGCATGATAATGGTTCATCTCCTTCTTTCATATAAGATGCAAATTAGGGCAATAAAACATATTTCACCATATCAGAATCAGTCTTTAAAGAGTGAAATGTGCTGGCCTGTTTGACCTTCACAGAGATTAATTTCATCTACTGTTCCACACTATAGAGAAAATGTATGCAGAGACAACAGAAGTTCTCTCACCAAATTAATGTATTTTTTATCATATTTTTTAAAAATACATTAAAAAAGCCTTTTGGTGTTGTATGATGAGTTAATTTTCCCTTTACAGTCAGTCCTTGGTCCTTTTGCTGAGACATCATCTGGGTGCCAATTAGTGTCAGTTTCATTACACTAGAAATTTCCATTATATGGGCTACCAGCACTGCAAATGCACTTGGTTCATTCATTAGTTCCACAAAGGTCAAGAAACATCATCCCTGAAGAGTCAGTAAGCAATGACAGGTTTGGTCAAACTCAAACATGCCACACAGCATTAGAATCTGTGACTTAATAAAGAAAGTCTATGCGTACTTTCTAGCAATGTATGTTTTTTTGTTTGCATTTAATGACAACTTACTAAAAACACATCAGCCACTAGGTGAAAGAGTTAACCCACTCTTTCAAGGAACATAGTCCTGTGACTTATTGCTAAGAATGTAAGACTTTGCTTTCAAAAAAATGTAATTAATCAAAAAGTACCAGTAAAGCTTTCCCAGTCCACTAATTTATTCAGTGACCTTGTAAAATTACTTGGCATTTTAGCTTCTGTTTTCAGAATGCATTCACAGACTCTTCTCCACTAGTTTTTGACAACAGACTATTAGTGTAAAGGATTTTACTTTGTGTTACCAAAATTTGTGGTTCATTACCAATATAACCAACTTTAAACAATTAAATAATATTTTAATTGTGCTATAAAGAATGGAAAGATAAGAAAAGAGGAAATAATTATACAGGTACTACAATACATGCAAACATTTTGTTAGAAACAATACGCTTGCAACATATGTCTACAAAATAAGAGTAGACATTAGATAAAGATGTACATTATCTCCCATAACAATTTCTTTTGGGTCCAATTATTGAAAATCTATCCATTCTGTTGTAGTGCATGTCTCTTGCAACCACTTATCTGCATTTTTGTCTTTCACATTTTATGAATACACAAGTTCTTATCATTTGTCCTGGGTTCTGAGTTACACATTTTAGAGGATTTACAACTTTGAGAGGATGTGTTAGAACAGGTACTTCAGCCTAGCAAGCATCAAATGTCTCATTTATGAATTTATGGGTTTTGAGAACACAATGTAAGTATGGATAAAATCTGGATTTAATCATAAAAATAAAAGGGAAGAAGTTTACACTACAGTGTACATCCTCAATAGGTGCTGCTCAATTTGATTATCGGTTCAAATTTTCGGAAAGATGAAAGCTTTCTAGCCACTTTTTTTCTTGTCATTTTTGACTCTAACACTGATCATTAAGATGTGTGCAAGCTGCATCAATCATAGGGTCAAGGGCTACACCCCCTCTCTATCCCAACCCTAAATGTAGCTGCAGGCTCGAAACCTGACCTATTTTATGTACCTTATGGTTATGTCTCCCACAAGTAATAATCACTTCAGTAATCAGCTGTGGCCTCTGATGACACTTCTATGGTAGATTCCTCGCGTTGCCATTGCAATAACTGCCAGTTACTGGAGTGCTGGAATGACAAGAGTTATATTTGATTCTTAGCATAGCAAGGTGACAAATGGAAGCCATTTCAGAGATATGGCAAATTTAATTTCTTTTGAAATTGCTGAAAACATGCTGGTTTAGCCTGAAAATATCTCCCAAATACACAGCTTGAAGACTAGGTAAACAAAGCTTAATATTACACCAAAGAAGAGAATTACAATACTTGTTTCCATGGAAAATACTAGTTTTATAATTTTTAACAGCTGTTAGCAGTCTAAATACAGGGCATACTTCTAACTCTTTTTTCTCTCTCAAAGTACATACATATATATTTTCAAGATTATCTTCTGCTTATGTCTGTTTCCCAGTATGTCCTCTCGCTTTTCACTGTAATGGCTCTTAAAATTAATTGAGCACTTTTGCTGTCAGTTGCTGCAGGAGTACATGAGAGGATACATTTGTCTGCCTTTGGTCTGCTTTTGCTATTCACTGCCTTGACAGATCAGACAAAACATGAAATTAAAATTAAAATTATGTGATTTAACTTATATGAGTGTTAAGGAGCTTATGATATCTTTCTGCCCAAAATATACTTTTTTGAAGATAAAGAGTAAAAGAAAGCCCTAAAAATATTGCTTCTTATTATCTAAAAGAAGAAAATGAAAGAAATAATAGGTCTAGTTAAAATACTAAATCAGATACTTGTACTTTAAAAATATATTTGATGCATGTTTTTGTTCCTGTGAAATCATTACTATTTCAGTATTCATGTAGAGATTTATCCTTTAACCTTCACTATCTATGAACAAATAAAATCCTGTACCAAAATTTACTTCAGATACAATGTCTTTATCAAAGATATTCAGTAGCAATGAGACCACAGTATTAGGAATCTTTTAGACATTCTGTTCTTTTTCATTGTCCTATAAATAGCTGCAACATGGTACAATAACTCAAAATATTTAAAGTTTCTTAAAACCATAGCTGTAGTTTGACTGGGTTTTTTTGTCAACAAGCAACATTTTAGTACTATTGGACCATCCTTATGTGTTGTGCCCAGTGTGTGCTTGTTTTCTCCCTGCGTTTCCTTATGTTACAACTTAAAAACAATATTTTAATTATTTTTTTATTTATTAATCTAATTTTTTTCTTCATAAGAGAAGACAAATTGTCCGTACCTGTGATGGTAGACAGATCCTGGGAAGAACAATGGTTGTGGAGAGACCCAATAGCAGTACAGTGAAATGGTTGTCCTGCTTGTAACTTTGGAACCGAACTGTGCAAGAAGACTGAGAGTTGTCCAATGGGCTGAATGAGCTGGTGCCCACAATTTACCTTGGAAAGGTGAATTCATCCCAACGGAAACACTTCTTTTCTATATGGTATGAATCAGAAATTTAAAAAATAATCACAGCATCACGGAATGGTAGGGGTTGGAAGGGACCTTCAGAGATTATCTAGTCCAACCCCCCTGCTGAAACAGTTTCACCTAAAGCAGGTTGCACAGGATCGTGTCCAGGAGGGTTTGAATATCTCCAGAGAAGGATACTGCATGACCTCTCTGGGCAGCCTGTTCCAGTGCTCTGCCACCCTCAGAGTAAAGAAACTTTTCCTCATGTTCAGATGGAACTTCCTCTGTTCCAGTTTGTGCCCATTACCTCTCGTCCTGTTGCTGGGCACCACTGAAAAGACTCTGGCCCCATCCTCTTGACACCCACCCTTTAGATATTTCTAAGCATTGATGAGATCCCCCTTTCAGTCTTCTCTTCTCCAGGCTAAACAGACCCAGATTTCTCAGCCTTTCCTCATAAGAGAGATGCTCCAGTCCCCGATAATCTTCATAGCCCTCCGGTGGACCCTTTCCAATAGTTCCTTGTCTTTCTTGAACTGGGGAGCCCAGAACTGGACACAATAGTCCAGATGTGGCCTCACTAGGGCAGAGTAGAGGCGGGGGGACNGGCCCTGATGGGATGCACCCGCAAGTGCTGAGGGAGCTGGCAGACGTCATTGCAAAGCCACTCTCCATCATCTTTGAAAGGTCATGGAGAACAGGAGAGGTGCTTGAGGACTGGAGGAAGGCCAGTGTCACTCCAGTCTTCAAAAAGGGCAAGAAGGAGGACCCAGGAAACTACAAACCAGTCAGAGTCACCTCCATCCCTGGAAAGGTGATGGGACAGTCCATTCTGGATGTCATTTCTAAGCATGTAGAGGAAAAGAAGGTTATCAGGAATGAGCAACACGGATACACCAAGGAGAAATCATGCTTGACCAATCTGATAGCTTTTTACGATGGCATGACTGTCTGGGTAGATGAGGGACAGCAGTGGATGTTGTCTACCTCGAGTTTAGCAAAGCGTTTTACACTGTGTCCCATTACATCCTCATAGGTAATAATGTAAGTTCATAAACGGAAGTTTCACTTTCATCACAAAGACAGAGCATGACTGAAGCCTTGCTGGCTATGTCTAGGAGTAAAGGACAAGAAAATACACTTACATTTCTTTCTACTTTCTCAGTTCAAAAATATAGTAGGAAGCAATAAGAAGATACTGTGTTTATTCTTGATGTTACTTTATACTTTACTATGACATTTTTTTATCAAACTACTTGGGAACTATTTTCATCCTAAGACGTAAAAGTGTTTTAGAACACTGTACTGTATTGTAACAAATCATGCTGCTGCTGTAAAGTGACTGATATTTTCAGTATTTACCTCCCTTATGGACTTTTTCCACATTAATGAATTTCTTCAGAAGTATTATCATTTTTCAGGCATTTTTGGACAGGTAATTCTGTTCTGTTTAAGCAAGAAAATCTGTAAAGACATTTCTAATGCTTTTTTTTAGTTGTATGACTTGATCGTGGTTGTTCTGACCCAAGTTCCTGTGTGGTACATGTTCTATGATTTTCAGATTTATGAAAATAAATAAACAAATAGATCGATAGATAGATAAATAGATAAATACACATAGATATGTTGGCTTCCTAGTGTCCTGCCAGAGCTTCATTATTGACTCTTAATCTACATTTCTTCCCATCAGAAAGGTAGTCTGAGTGCTTTATACACTGATTGAACATTATAGAACTGTTAGTTATCATCAGGTTAAATACTGTTCCTCTCTTTCCCTATCATAATTTCAACAAAGGACAAAGCATTCAGGCACAGACCTTTACTAAAGGATTCTTTGTTCTAGTATATTTTCCTCCCATGGGAAAAAGTGCAATGCCCCTACTCCTAGCAATTTATTGTCTTTTTTGGTAGTTCCGAAAGCAATGGTGAAACACTGGGATTTGCTTTGAAGAACAGCAGATCTTTACAGTGGAAAAAAACCGGTAACTAAAGAACAAAAGTTTAAAGAATGCAGGTAAATATTAAGAGCACAGAACTTCAAACTACGGCAGGAAAAGAGAAATACATGAAGAAGCAAGAATCACGGGGGAGATAAATTATAAACACACAGAATAAAGAAAATAGCAATCATTTCATACTTTCAGAAACTGAAAATAAAGAGAAAAAAACCCTGACCTGGGTTTCAGAGCAAATTCTTGTAGCCTGGACTGATAAGAAATAAGTGTGCGTTGGATTTATTGACAGGTTCTCTTTTGAATAGATAAGGTATTTTGTCTTCTAGAAAGCCACTGACTGATTCATGGTGCATACTGTTCTTGACATTAACTGTGTCCATTTTTTCAAACCCTGCTCAGGGCCATGAGAGCAGAATCATCATATTTGGTTGCTTTGAGTGGAAATCATCATGCATAAATAAACAGAAGGTTGATTTGCTTAGAAGTTTATTAGTTTGGATGTATGAGAAACGTAAGTACCTTATCAATACATACATTATGTTAACCCATCAAAACTGAGATTGTTTTACATATTTGTTCCTACACATTTTTATACCTGTTCTTGCCTTTTCAGGCATTTACTTATTTCTGTTTTATATTCACTGTCAAATTGCCCAGGTGTGTAAAGAGAAAACAGACACTCAAACATTTCAGTTTGAAACTTCTGAAAGGAAACTATCCCAGTATCCAGAAGTTTTTATCACGTTATCACTATCTAACCTTCACTTTTATAACTCCATTAACTTCTGAAGACTAAAAGTGTTGAAGAAAATAAAAAGATGTAACTGAGATAAATTAAAGTTATTGTCAGTGGAAGATAAAAATAAATCATTCAGCTAAGGATCCAATATTAAAATAATACCAGTCAATTTTATTGTTTTCCACACCTTTTCCTCTCCTATCTTTCCTTCACTATTTCTTTACCTTCCCAACTTCCATAGTCACTCTTCCTTTTAATTCTGTCCATCCTTCAAATACCATGTTATCATTTTCCCTTATCTTGACTAATTAGACTACCTGAAATTACTGTTTTGACTTCCTTACCAAGACTGTCTTAGACTTGGGACTCATCTGAATATCAAAAAACATGTTCATTTGCAAATAATCATAATGACAGCCTGCTTTCCAAGGAAGTATTTTTTCATATTCTGCTCAGTTTTGTGAAGGGTGAAAAGAATGATGGTTTGTTATCATTAAAAATGTCACAAGTGGTGTAGAATTTGTCTGATGTAATGAAAACTAAATTGATTTTAGGTTCTTCGGAGGTATCATCTTACTCTGTTAGCCTGTCAGAGTTTTCAAAATGGAAATAAGTTTGCTGTTCTACTTTACCTATTATTCTGTTTTCACAGCCTCTGTCCTAGTCAACATTTTCTCCTGAGATCATTGTAACAGATTTAAAGTTCACTACAGCTCCTTAGAAGCGGCATGTGTTCTACCTTTCAGTCTGAATTCTGAAATTAATGTACAATTTAAATGTTTACAGGCTGGGAGATGAGTTAGTGTAGTATTGGAAGTGCATCTTTGGACTACAGAGGGTGGAGACATAAAATTGTACATCTGCCATATCTAAGAGGCAAGGAGTGGGCTTGTCCACCACTTCCACTTGACACGTATTCTTGTCACGGAAGGAAACCTAAGATGTAAAGAAGGTGTAACAGCAAAAGGCATAGCCTTTTAAAAAGGATGATTGCCAAAGAAGAAGCAGATTTGCAGCAAGCAGCTAATTTCTCCCAGGTGAAATTAAGATGAATATAAGAACTCAGAAACAACCGGGCTGCACAAAGTGGGTCTGTCTTGGTTACTCTATTCTACAGAACACCTCGTAGGTAAAAGATGAGGCCTTTCCACATCAATTTATTTTCCCTGAAATGCATAATAAGTATTCTTCAGAACACAGTGATGCCAGAGAAACCCAAAGATTGTGAGTTTGCAGAGTAGGAGGTGAATCATATACATCCATATGTGGAATGCTAAATAAACACTAGAAGTGATTGGTCCATTGCCCAAGTATTAAGCCTGAGACTGGGAGAAGGCTTTTTTATACCACACAGGAATAATCCTAGTTCCAGCAAAAATAAAAGTTACATAACATAATGACTGAAAAGGATTTCTGAGGAGATCTGAAAAGGAAGGAAAGTGTAACCCTGAACAATTGTGTTTGCTTTGAGCTACCAGGTGTAAAAGCATTTTGCCCTATTATTTTTCATAATTCTGTATTTATTTCCTTTTATGTTTTATTCATTGATAGTAGATACAATACCAATATTATGGGAAAAGATTAAGAAGCAGAAAACAAGATGAGTCAGCTGACAGATGTAGATGGGGGGAAGAAAAAAAAAAGAAAGAAACAGCTGGACTCTTAAGACCTATCAATACATAGCTAAAGTGTTCGCATTTTCCTACACATATTTCCTGTGTTGGGAAAAAAAAAGAAAAAAGAAAAAGAAAATTTCTTCCAGGTCACAGAGAACATATCAGAAGAATATTAAGATTTCTGGGTAAGGATGTTGAATATCAGGCAAACCTGTCTGGCAGCCATTTTTATAATGAAGTAACTACTTCTACTTATTTGTAAGGATGTAGTAGTACAGCAGATATTAATCAAGGTCAAACTTTATTTCAACCTTGCACTGAAAGCCACTTGCAGCTGTTACTGCTAAAATAAGCAATTATTGTTCATCTTAGGAAGAAAAAGTTGGCAAGATGCCATAGTGGCAACATGACTCCCTTGTGGCGGATGACTGCAAGGACAGGTTTTGTATCTGTTAGTCTCCTAACCATGCTAAGGTTTGGGTAGACCTTCGATCTTGTGAAGTTATACTATCTAAGCTTTATTGCTTCAATTTAATTTTTTTTTTTCTCACATCAATTTAATCCATTCTAAACCATTTTTAGAACATATACACAGTATTTTCTTTCTAATAGTTTATAGTAAAAAAATCTATGAAGAATATCTAAACTCAAAGGACTCTTGTCAGTGGCATACATATCATATTTCATGTGGGAAGCAATAGTGGGCTGGTAATTGTACTGAATGAGGAATCTGGGATGCCACAGACAGCAGGAAGCACTCAGGGACACAATTAAAAGGGATGTAATTCATCATCTGGAAAATCCTCTATGCTGAAGGCTTTGCAATACTATCTAGCAATTGTGATATGCAGACAAAAGCAAAATGTAAATCTAGAGGAAAAAAAATCCCAATTGTACCAGCTGAATGCAGCAGATTGATTGTTTATTAGCATTTCAGAATGATAACATATGGCGTAGGAAGAAAAATTGTATGCAATATTTCCATTTTTAAGCTTGACCCTAATAAAACCACAAAATAGTAAAATGCTTATATTCTTCTCTAGCTTTGTTTCCTTTTGCAACTCTGATGGATTGATCATAAGGCACTCAACTCAGAAAATATCATAAATATGGACAATAACATACAGAATAAACTTGTAGAAGCGTTTGATTTCCCTCGGAGCAAATGGGATCTAGTTCTTGATTCTAATCCTCAGTAGACACACTTAAAAAGAAACTTTGCTGTTGACACTTTGTTATGAGGATTAGAGTAGCCTGAGATAATGCTTAGGTTTGCTACGTAGTGCACGGGGAGAGAGGTGTACTTTAGCATATCATTCACATCTTGGGTGCAAATGCTGAAAAAAGGAGACCAGTTGAAAACCTGGTACTTTTCAAGATCTGTCTGTTGAATGCTAACCCTGAGAAAATGAAAGTGTATTTTGTGCCTGAGTTCAGGAGAGGAAAAGCCATACGCTCAATAGCCTACAGATGTTGATAGCCAGGGTACATTTGCCCGAGAAACAGGTCCATGTTGATGGCCATTATGGAGCTTATTTTTATGTGAGTTAGACAGAGCTACAACAGCATGGGGTCTCGTGGTACAAAACCTTTCAAAGCCATGAGTATGTGATGATCATCCTAAGAACCACAGGGACCACAGAAGAGGAAAGGGAAAAAGTCGGAGCAAGGCCACAACTGGGATGGTGGTAGAAGTGTGGGGCTGGGCAACATGGTGAGGAAACATGGGAGGAGCGAGCAGGTGCTGTGCCAAGGCATGAGGCACCACACCTCAAGCTCCCAAGCCAAGTCAGCAAGTCTTCGCTGAGTTACTTCTGATGGCTCTGGGCTCCTTCTGCTTTTCATGTTGATGTTGTCAGGTTTGCCCAAGGTTTGGCCCATGCACAGGGAGGAAGAGCTCTCTGTACACTGACAGCTGGGCTCTGGGGCCAGTCCAAGCCACTAGGATAAGGGACCGGGTGGTAAAAAAGAACCAGGAGGTAAAAAAAGAGTTGAAAGCTCCCTTCTGTCAATTTTCCTGAGGCATGATAAATACTGTTCTCTCCAGTTCTTATCCTTAAATAAACATTAACCAAGTACGGTTACTAGCTAGTTCAAATTCCTGTTATGAGAGGTTCAAAACAGAGTAATATATTATAAGAAATCATCTTTCCAGCAACAGAAATATTACTTTATGTCAACAGATGATGCGTCTTCATTCCCTACAGAATCTGGCTAGACTGATAATTTTTTAACAGAACAAATCATCAAACAAGATTTGAGAACAAAGTACTTCTTTTGCAGCTAGGAGGCCTTTACAAGCTGCAACATTCTATGCACATCTGATATCAAATAAATCCCTTTTATGGATGAAATACAAGCTATATTTGATGTTATTTCACAAGCTTATTTGACCAGCTGTATGATATACATCGGTTATTCCATATAAAAAGAAAAAAACAACAACCCATCTACATTTCAAAGACAGTAATTGGGATAATTTACCAAATGTTGGCAGGTTCCTTCTATACAATCTACTCACACAATTTTAGGTTGAACTGTGTTGCCTAAACGCCTCACTCTGAATTGCACTCTTGCTTCAGCAGATGGGATTTATTGGAAAACTAGGGGGAAGGGGTCAGAACTACAAGATAAATGGAGTGATGAATTGGTCTAATAATAACAGAAAAGGAAATCATGATGATTTGACATTATCTTGAACCATTTTCCCTAGGAAGCTGGACTGCTGCCAACTGAGATTCACAAGGCCTTAAACATGTAAAAATTGTGAAAAACAACTATGCTATCTCAAAAAACCTAGATCACTAGATCTCAAGAGAATTTGGTCTACCTCTAAATTTAGATGCTCTTAGTTTTTGAAAATGAAAGCTAACACAAACCTGCAAACATTATTTGTGGTATGCAAAGGTTAATATATTATTCAAGTTAATTTCTTCTTACTAGAGGATAATCATGTTACTTATGATAAAAAACAATGCACATGATAACTATACTTTGTGTTATTCAACACTTCCAAGGCACTTAAAGTTTTGTTTTCCTGAACACTCTTTATATCATTATTCATATGTGGATAAAATTATGGCCATAAAATTGCCAAAACCAGTGAATTAACCCTGTTCCATTGATGGCTGTCCATACTAGACCAAACTTTTCTATTCAGTAACAGCTGTCATTTACTAAACAAACTCAAATATTCTGTAATTCACCTAGCTACAGCTAGCATCTAAAACCTTTTATGTTATATGACTATCAGGACTAGGAGCACTCTCACTATTACCTTTGTAGGTATAGCAGTTCAGAATGAGTAATTCCATCACAGAAACTTGCCAAGAGAAATGCTAAAAAGCTCTAGGTTAAATTTAATGTCAGCTGCTGCTAAATGTGTAATTATGTATAGATATTATAGTAGATATGACATATTATACAAAAATGCATAGCCATTAGTTAAAAGACTGTAACTAGTGCCCCTTAAAGTGCTACCCAGAAAATTTAATGGGCTTATTATATTTCTATACATTCCATATCTGAATAAGACTTTAAATAGAGGGAGCATTTTTCAAGGAAGTTTTGTTTTCTGTATGAGAAAGTTGTGAATGGTGAGTTATAATATCTGGAAATCAGATTGTTTATTATGCTATAAAATGTATCTGTTTTAATTTCAAGGCCCATTACATTAGGCAAGAGAATGCAACTGTCTTCTGTGTCTTCAGCTGTAG
>VYXH01011535.1:0-30640 GCA_013397275.1 Burhinus bistriatus | reverse complement strand
AAAAAAAAGAAAAGATCGTGATGAACACTTAATTGTTAGTTGTGTCAAAACTCCTAAGTAAATATATGGCAAATATACATTGTTTCATAAATTTGACTTTGCAATGTCACAACGATGCCTTCAAAAAAGTAACCTAAAGAAATTACTTTGTTATTTCTATACAAACATTTTTACTTCAGTATTTAAGTTTAAGGTTTTGGATCCTTGGCAGAAAAAAAATAATAAGATAAAAACAACTAAGTATTTTACTTCTGTATCCTGCTTAAATGGGACACAAAGACTGACCACAGGGAGTAGAAAAAGCTGCTCATAACTCTCTCGTAATTCTCTTTTTTATAAGACAAAGAGAGAAAAAAAAAAAAAGAAAGAAAGGAAAAGAAGTATGTGAGAACTTGACTCCGGCTTTATTTGTCTCAAGGTTCTCAGGTTCAGTTTGATTTGAAACATCTCTTAAGTTCAGCAATTAAGACCTAATGGATCCAGAGATGTTCTGTATAAAGGAATGGTAAAGTTCAGACAGTGTTCTTCCTGTTATCAATGTCAAATCAAATAATCCACTGAGATGTGCTAATCATCTTAGCCAATTATATGCTTATTTTTTCAAGCATCTAATGCATTAATTTTATTTAATTTGCATTCCAACCCAAATAATCCTTACTGGATTTTATCTCAAAGGCAACCATTTTACCTTTTGGATTAGATTAAATTAAAAGGGAGGTTATATTTATACTTAATGTTATATTTTAGCATCTGCTGCTTTTGGCAAGCCATTAGTCTGGGCTAGAGTTTGTTAGTTGACTTACAATATATTCCTCTGTGCAAAAGTGTCTTGTCATGTGCAAAAATAGTAGAAGAGCATTCCCTTAGTGATCATGCCAAAATGTCTGTTCCAACAGTTGGCAGTTGCAAAAGCTGCAGTAGGGCAACTTTAAAGTTGCAAGGCTGCAATTTTAGGAAGGGAACTGAACAAAGTCCATGAAAAATCTTTTTTACTATTGTATTTCAATCATTCTAAGTTGTAACTGACATTTCCCACACAGGCATGAGAACAGATACTTGTACGTGTAATATCTCTACAAGTATTCAGGAAGTACTTGACTGATAGGCAGAGTTCACAACCTCTCCACGCTAAGTTGCCCTCATCTGTTCAACGTTAGACTTTCACATCATATATTGATAGCATCACGTGTTTCTATCATTTCTCAGTCAGTGCTTTTACTTTTTCTCTTCCACAGGAAGAAAGGTAAAAATAGCCTTATTCAACAACTGCAGTAGAAGGCAGTGTTGGTGTTATGCGGCTGTAGGGGAAGTTTCTATGTCCATTTTTAGGATTTTCAGCTAACCAGAGTAATCACCAAAGAACGAAGGAACTTGTAAAAACTGAGGGCTCTGAGTGTAAGAAGTTTGCCAAAAGATGAGAATTGTAATGCTACTGTGACTTGATGCCTTGTACAATTCCTGCAATGTGTCCAAATTATTAACGCCTGGGAGAGGTATACAGATTTAGTCTTGGAGCAGCTGTTATAGAGACTAGAGAACAGCATACCACAGAGGTCCATAGCTGGGTTATCAGCTGAAAAATAGACTCATTTTGATGTTTCATTGGCTTTGGAAATGTCTACAGATGTGAAAATGTCAGCCACTTGGAAGGTATAATTTAAAAGGAGCAAAAGTTTGTAAGTGTCATTCATTTAAGGATAACACTCTTGCTCTTCCTTGCAGTTAGTACTGAGATAATTGAATGACTCTCACAGTTGCATGAAGTCTTCCTAAGCATCTACTCAGATAACACAAGAGTTCCTTATTCCATGTGCCTTTTAAAAATGATAGTTGTGACTGTGTTTTCAATGTGCAGTTTATATTATCTTATGAACTCAAACCAAGACATTTTCAAAGTGCATTTTCAAACCTGTATTCTAAGGGAGAGATAATGGTTCTTAGTTTAATTAAGAGTTCGTTAGCCCAGTATTTTTTAAGATCCAATTGATGAGTCTGTATCTACCCCCGTATTCAGTAAGGTAGATGTAATTATTTAAACTGCAGTAGAATGAAAAGAAATGCTAGGGCAAGTATTTCTATATTAGGAAAATGTGTGTCTGGTCTAACTTCATGTCCTGTAACCAACTGTTGGAAAGATAAAAGGAGAAAAAAGCAAAGATCCTTGACTGAGAGAAGATAAAACATTAAAAAGGCCATTGTCATATAATTATCTAAAAGTCACTCACTTGAAAATTCACATTATCTGAAACAAATTTGTATTTTCCTCACATTTAAGGAAGGAACCTGATACTGCTGTGGTAATAGATGGGCATGTATGTCTGTACAAGAACTGATGAGAAGAGGTCGAAAGGGAGGGGATCTTGGGAAGGAAATAGGAGGGCAGAGTTGAGTGTGAAAAAGCTCCTAGCACTGTTTGTAAACTGAAGCCCCATCCTGTGTGCAGGTTTCAGCATCTAAAAGCTTAAGCGCATAAAGATCACTGTAAACATTTTAAAAGTCAATATAGGAGATCAATAGCTGCCTACCATGCTCATAAGAGGTGAGCTAAGAGTGTGTTGGGTTTGTACTCAAATAGATCCACTCAGTGGCAAAGTTTGGAACTTCTTAAGAGTATAGAGACTAAACTAGACTTATCACATGAGCGTAGGTAGAGTATCATACAATAACTCCAAAGACTCAGGACTGATAACAGTCTTGCAGCAACATTACAGAATTTAGGGCAGGCTAATTTTGGCTGAATTGTTTTTCAGTCCACTCCTACACAAAGACTTGTCTGTGGCCTTGGAATGCGTTCAACCTCTACGCAGTGTTACACTAGTTGGCTGAACCTGTGTCAGATGTTCCAGCTGTGGCAGGCTCATGGTGGCACAGCAGTGCTAGTTCTACCATTTACCTTTAATTTCAAACTCTGCAAAGTTTTTCTTACTAGATATCTTAAATTACAATAATTAATTTCTTTATTGAAACTAAACCGAACAATGTTTTTTTAAGCAGAAGAAAAAATATATGTAAGCATGTCAGAGAATTTTGGTAGATGAAACATTTGCTTAAAGCATACCAGCCTTATAGAACTTCCTAAATATTAAGATTGAGAATGTCTTTCACTTAGTGTTTGGTCAAGCCCAAATCTTATTTGCTGCTTCTACATACTATTCTAAAAATTTGGTGCATTAGAGTTATCTGAATGTTCAGACATTTGATATTAAACTGCACCCAAGCTTTCTTGATTTCTTAGTCATCAAATTATGCAATAATAAAAACTTAATTAGAATGTAGAAAATTTCATTAAAATAACTATACAGACCTACTGACTGTTAAAAAGTACTTTGCAACGAGAACTACTTGTGATTAACAAGGTTCTTGTGAATCTAGGAGAAGCATCTATACCAAAAAACATAACCAAAATCTACATTTTCTTTTGAAGAACCTTAAAGCTCATGAAAATATCAACAAAATTAACTACTGGATTTCAGATCCCAGATAAAATAGTCAAGGAACATGATGAGAGTGCCAAAAGCGGAAGAGAGAGAAGCTTAAAGTGAGAGAAAAGGAAATAAGGCAGTAATGGGATAGGGAATTGAATATAAAAGGTAGATTAAAATGTTAGATGGTGAAAACTCAAGGAAATTATCCTCAAGTTTTACAATTTGTTTGCATGACTAAAAGTTAAGTTAAGAAGTTTAATCCAACTCACCTAACCATGTATGGTCTTATCTGAACATCTCTTGTTACGAAAGTGTGCTGAATATATCAAACCCAAGTATGTTTTACAACATTTTAATTATTTCTTAGATTTTTTCACTCATTTTTCAAACTATTTCCTTAATAGAAAGACTTAAAAATTTGTGTCAGAATGTTTCTCAATTTTCTTACTACTAAGAAAAAGTTTGTGGTTGGCTTGAGTTCTGAGCTGTGTTTTGGGTCAATTTTTATCTTTGAGTAACAGGTCACTGCCACTGAAAAAAGGTAGAGATTATTTTTACATGTTCTGCTTTTCCCTAAATGAACGAAGTGCTTAGTGTTAAGCAATGAAGCAGTACATTTCCATCTTTGCTACGAATTCACCTCTATTATTCATAGGAAAAAGAAATGTTTTACAAGTTTTATTTCTAGTTTTGGTAGATGCTAAAATGCAGCTTTACGTTTCCTGAACCATTAATAAAGAAGGTTCTTCCTCTGATGATAATATAAACTGTGACATCAAAGGGTGCTTTATCTTCACTACTAGTAAAAGGATTGAGACAATTTCACCACATACTGTTACTCATGTAACATTTTCCACTTCAAGGTGGAAACTGCCCCTTAGAAGGCAAGAGATTTCTTTTCTTTAGGTAGCTGAGTTCTGACAGCCACTAAAGGAAACTTACTGAAGTGCAGCTTTAACGATTACTGATGATTAGCAATATTTAATTAATACTTGTACAAATGATCAGAAATATAGTTCTGCATTGCACAGCCACAGAGGTGAGAGAAATAGTGATGGAGAACGCCTGGGGCTCTCTCCTCCATTATGCATCTGCTTAGAATCTTCATCACTAGCATTTAAAAACAAAACAAAACAAAAGTTTATTTTCAGCTGCTGTAAGGTATTAAATTCAGTGGATCTGAAAAGAAGGATTTGAATCTTAAAATTCTAGCTTAGAGTTTTATGTCATTGGTAAACTATATACTTTTTAAATTCACAAGATTTACAGAATATTAGGAAATGTCTGCATTATTTAGGTCTCCCAGGGAAGGTGAATCATTTGACCATCATTTTAATAATTTAAAGACATTTTAATCTGTAACATTGCCTTTTTTCCTCACCTTGTGGATAACAATATGAGGATATGCAAATAACCAGACTCCCTAACTCCCCACAGCAAATATAACTTTGGTTTTGCTCACTCCAGAACCTTTGTGGAATTCCTTTAAACGTCTTCAATATGTGCTTGATTACAAAAAAAAAAAAAGGCAGATTAGTGAAAAACAGAGACATGTTAGTGTACCACTTATTAGCAATAAACTTAGGGAAACTTAAGTGAAAGACATTTAAAACTGCTTAAATTTTAGCTGATAATGCCCATTTCTTACGTTTGTAATTACACTGCAGAAATATGATGACATTTTGGTATAATTTTGTACTTCGTTTTTACTTTTACTGTTTAAAGGTAAATGAGGTAAGAATGGCCTCAGCTTGTGGAAGTCAGTTCAGTTTCACTCTGGCTGGTGCAATGATGCCTACTGGATGAGAATCTAGCTCATTATTTTCTCAGGATTGTATTTTCTTTTACAGTTATGATTCTTGCTTAGACATAGTCGAGGTAATGCTTTGTGGGCTGGATATAAGCTGTAAAACTGTTATATCAGGTCCACTCTCTTCTCTCTGGTAAAGTGACTAGCCAGGGGTCACAGACTGAAAATGAAACTTCTCCACTGTTGTCATGCAGCTCAGGTTAGACTCAATCTGCTGGAGTACCAGGAGGGTTGGGGTGGCCCTGTCAGTAGTTGCAGAGATCTAATCACACAGCTAGTGCAGAAGCAGCTTGTCGTGTTACAGACAATCTCAGATACACTGACCGTCTCCCCTGTCCTCCGGTGGCCCACCGGCAGGCACTTTGCAGCATGTGCAGGCAAGTTGCTGTGGCTTGCACACAGCGCAGAGAGAGGGGAGATCCAGGATCAGGTGGACCATACCCAACCATTCTCACATGCAAGATGGGCTGGAAACATGGTCATAAACAGAGCTGAGTGAAACAGCGCTTGTCAGGATGAGGGAGGTGAGTTCAACAGCTCTGTTAATTGTCTGGAAGAGGGAAGAGAAAGAAAGACTATTCAATTTGTGAATGATACTAAATTTGGAGAAAGTACTGAGGACAAGAATATATTTCAGGAGGACTGTAAAATTATGGGCTGACAAGAAAGGAAAATTCACGTTAGAAACTGGAATGTAATATAACAGAACAACAAAACACCAGGGAAATATAGGGCCTCGTGGTGAAAAACCTGGAAAAAAAAATTGATACCAGAAGAGATAGGGGGGATGTGGGTAATGGTGAAAAAGTTAGATTGCTGATTTTATGAATCTGGAAATTACAAACACAGTTCTAATATTATTGTCCTAAGTAAGCAACTGTAGATTTTTTTCTTTTTTTTCTTTTTTTTTTTTTTCAGTTTAAACTCATCAGTCTTTTCATTTGTAAATAATAATTCAAATTAAAACACTAAACTCTGACACGAACAAAATTCAAGCCAAGCCTTTCCTCTACTGCAACTTGCAGGAAAATTGTACCTAACCTACACTCCCCTTCAGAACTGGTGGCAAAGGAAGATATCTAGTTTCTTTTCACCATCATCCTCTGCTCCATCAGTTCTCTGACTCTTTTGACATCTTCTTAGCCTGTCTGGATCAGTCCAAAATACATTGTTTAGATTTCATAATGTGGGAAGACTGGATATTTTGGCATCTGGGATGCCAAAGGATTAAAATAACTTTTAATCAAAAGGATTAAAAATAACTGTTTGAAGCCTGTGACACTGCAAGTCCTGGTAGTTCAGTAAGCATTGGTTTATAAACAAAGGAATAAAGTGCTACTATTTCTGCTTACCAAAACACATTGCACGACAGAGCTGGAAGGTAAAGTCTTAGGTTAGATGTAAGAGGAGGATGTAATATCATTAAATTGCTCAGAACTTGCACCAGAAAATCAGAGATTGAAATCTGTTTCAAAAGTCAAATATGAAATATACAACTAGAAATGTAACAGAGCTTTTATTTGTGGCAGTGAAGAAGCACAATATTTTTCACAGGAATTAATCATATACAGTGTTTTATTTTATATGTGAAAGATAACAGGTGCAGGTAATATAATAATACACAGTTTAAAAAAATTGTTAACTGTACAGTCTTTTAGTTTCATGCAAAATGTTCTGCAATTTCCTGCATATCAGGGATAATTACAAACTAATTTAAGCACATATATAATATTATGATAAATAATATTTACTTATTCAATGAGCAAGTTTAAACAGTAATTTCTTAAAGTTCAAATTTGCTAATTTATATATAACTTAAAATTGTATAAAGTAGGAGTCACTAAGCATTACGTTACTCAGAAGAATGCCTTGCTATTTATTTTTCTTAAGGGATTTACAGTAAGTATCAGTAGAAAATACTGGAGACAGAAGAGAAACTTACATTTTTTTGTCACATGGACCTTCAGTATGCATCCTTGTAAGAGAGGGCTGATTTGTCAAATATGTCAGCAGGTGGAAGTTTCAAGAACCTATCTATATTTTTTTTATATCCATATAGTCAATATAATTGGATGCTTTTTGACATTACCTTTAGATTATGTGAATCCTTCTGTCTTACGAACAATTTATTCCTCAAAGGAGATTTGGTATGAAAAAAATATGTACCTCTAATGAAGAGTTTCTATTTCAGCTGGGTCATGCTATTAAAGAATTTGCATGACAAATTTAGATTTTCCTTTTCTACTATCTTTCTTTAAAAAAGAAAATTGATTAACTGGAAAAGAAACAAACAAGAAAACAAAAAACACACCATATCACCTAGAAAAAAAACCCTATTTTATTGCACAAAGTGAGGCTTTCATTTTCAAAATAGGGTTTTTTTTTTTCAGAATTTTAATATCAATCTCAATCACCTTAATGAACTGATTTCAGAAGTACTGAATATCTATACCTCAATTATACTTAGGAGATGCTAAATAATTTTGAAAATCTAGGAGCAAACTATATTTTAGCCTCCTTATTTAAAAATATTGCTAATGTGGATTAATGTGTTTCACTTTGCCTTTTGAATCTAAATTTTCATCATAGAAACTAGTGTTCTTCAGGTTATGAATAGAAGTGTCAATTTGTCTCCCCTCTCCCTTATTTTTCACTGGTCTACTAATTACAAGTTATTTTTCCTTAATATTTCTTAATTAGATTTTTTTTTGTCCTTTCTCATGTCCCTGCAGCTGCTGCCCTATAACACATCTGTCAAAGCAGGTGCTCTGCATCCACATTCAACACAATTTGAGAAATTTCTTTTAGTGTAACTTTGTAGGTAGGAATTTACTGATTATTATTGACGTTTGTTATAAATCTGTTTCATCTCCTACTTGATGTTTTCCTGTGGTATTTATTATCAAGACATTTAGAAAACTTTTTATAACATTGGCAGTTTTCCAGGTTTATACCCATATGTTAAGATGATAACAGCACCTCCAAAAAAAGACTGGTCTTGACCTTTATATTTTAATGTTCATTAACTGTTTTCATGCTGGAGAAAGCAATTCCTACATAGCTATTATTTCCTCTTAGATATTCCCACCAGCTTGCATATTGCTGGCAGAATTTTGTAAATAGATTACTTTTATACAACCTTTTGTCTTCTAATAAAATGTTCACATCTGGAATTCCCAGAAGGTAGTTTTATACTTATTTTTTTCACAGTTGTTTAGAAAACCATCAGTGCTATGCAAGCATTTTCTGTTTGCACATTGTTTGAATCATTAGAACTACTTTGTCAGCAAAATTTCAATCTAATTTCATTTTGGTCAACATTAATAATGTTATCTTTGTGCCTGTCCATTAATTCAGATGTGTTGTTTTACTTTCACAGCAATTGTTGAAGATTAAAAGTTGTTTAGAAGATTAGAAGGCCAGATGGCCTGGGGCAGGACCATTTTCTAAGAAGGCCAAAGGTATTTTATATGGTGATCACTTAACAAGGAAAAAAAAGCTTATAGTAAAATCGTTCTAAAGTACCTCTATCTGTTACTCATATAGCACATCTGTAGCTTCTTGCAATATAAATTGAATCCCTTTCCAGTCCATAGATGGTTTTCTAAGCACTAATTCCCAGTAAACTACTCACAGGACTAGTATATCAGATGGCAAGATATGAAGAAAGAGACAAACAAAATAATCCCTCTCATGAGCATTTAGCATAGCAAAACTTAAAGGACTGGAAAGCACAAATGTATCTATAGCACCATAAATAACACGGGGCATTTTAGCATTCAGAAGCAAATGTGTACATTTGCCAAACTTTGGCCAAAAGCCAAAATTTTTGTGTTTGGCTTACCAATTAAAATGAGGAATGAGGCAAGACTTTTAAGAAATCTACTGTCAAAATTGTTAAGGATACCTGAAAGGGAAGAAAAATTGTATCTGCTTTGGGACACTTTCCAAAGAGAGAGACAAAAGGAAAGGATAACTGAAGCTGCGTTCTGGAATAATTTAGGATACCACTTAGAGCTTCTAAATAGACTGATTTTACTTATCACTGTTAATACAAGCAAAATCTTAAAGTGATAGAATTTTATAATATTTATCAATTTAATGTATGTATATAAATAGATATAAAAAACTGTCCAAAAATATTTTTAAGAATTTATGATGAGAAAAACTAGGAGTCTAAGGCTGAAATTCTGTCATCACTTTATTTTTTTTTTTTTAATGAGGTTATAATGTAATACTTTTGTTTCTAATTTTGGCTGTATACATCTAATATTTACTTACAGATCTTTGAAGTGTACAAATTTTCAAGTAGACATTGCACATGTTATTTGCAAATGTTATATGGAAGGCAGATTCTATTTGTTTGTTGGTTGGTTTTGTTTTTTAAGGGTTGAAAGAAAAGTATACCTTTGGTTTCTTGGGAAGAACAAATTTTCTCATAATATGATTTGTAGTGTCACTGCAGCCTTTGGATGCAGCAGGAAAATATAAGGTCTGAATTTAAGGACAGAAACTGACCATCCCTATCTGGCTGCCTATCTAATGTGTGTATAATTATCCCTATATGTGACAGACTTAACTCTTAAAAATTTATTATTTCTGCTTTTTTTTTTTTTTTGAAAATGTCCTGATAGTAGAGGAGTAAAATAATACAAATACCTATTTTCAGGAAATTTTTTCTTAATTAAACTTGCTTAGAACAACCTCCTAAAAACTGGATGAGACCCTGGATCCTTTCACAAGTGCTAAATATCACGATCTGGGAAAATCCTTTGTCTCAAATGAAAGAACAATTCATCTCATCTTCCAGTGTCTGGATTGTCTAAATTCCCAACACTATTTCATTACCTGTAACTATTTGACTTGTTTTTAATATTTATTCACTTAAGACTGCCATTACAAAATCTCTGAGCAGTTTGGTGTTGAAGTCTCTTTCCTTTCCCAAATGAATATTGAAAATTTCTTTTGAATGAATTAATTCTGATTGGCAAATCACATCTGGAATAAAAGAACTAAGAAATGTGTGCAGAAGACATTGTGACTTTTTATAGTAATTCTTTCACTTATCCCAGATCAAAACTGTATTTTATGAGTTTGTAGACACGTATTTCTCTCCTGCACTATCAATTCTATGTAATTAGTTTGCTATCTTAAGGTTAAATTGCTTAGCCAAGTGATATTGAAATGAGACATAGTCCTTGTCTGAAATATTTGTAGTCTTAAAATCTGTCTCCAGAAAGAAGAGGAAGACAATTCCCAAAAATACAGTTTATTGACAGGCTGTTAACCCATAGTTCCATAGTTGGTTTACTCAGGTAGGTTTTTTTCAATGAGAGCTTTAAAATAAAGTATTGTTGTTTGCACTCTGAATGGTCCTTCAAATTGAGAACAGTGAAGAGTACAAGGGTAAAACTTGGGAAAGCTTGCATTTTGATGGTAGCCTTTGGCTTCTTTAATACTGTTTATCAAAATAGTGAATAATTGTTTAAAGATTAACATCACTGAAATGTTCATTGATACAGAAAGACAAAAAATTTCAAGCAGTTTACTTACAGGGCAACTAAAATTTAAGATAATGAGGAGTTTGCACTGGATTGATATAAGTCATGTCACATAATTTAAGTCAGAAGGGTATATCGATCACATCAGAGTATTAAGAACGTAAGTGAACCATCGCAAATAACTTGAAATAGAATGAGGCCAGATTATTTAATTATTCTGTTGGTGCTACCACAAAGGAAATATAAATTATACATGTTGGTCAGTGGACTTGACAAGTGGCACGTTAAATACAGAGGAAACAGATATATGAAAACAGTACTCATTTTTCTTCTATTTTTAAATCAAGTTTTAAAAGCATTTATATCATGATTTCAGTTGTGCCCATAGCTCCAGTGATTCCAGGATCACACTCTTAAAGAATAGGTTGCAGAAGGGAAAGATAAAGAGCCAATGATTTTTAATTTTTTTTTCTTAAAAAAACCCCAACTTTGTGTTCAGGACAGTCATAGAAAGTTCATCTGCAAGTGAATATTTTTCAAAGATGGACATGTGACAGGATTTTAATGGTAGTCCTGACCAGAAGTGGTTAGACTAAGTGTAGACTTTACAGATAAGTTCATAGATATTTTTTGTACTGGCTGTGTCTATGCTCAATATCTTGACTTTGTAATCAGCAGAGAGAAATAAGAACTCTGGGGATGGGAAAGGTCTCAGTTTGAGTTACTACTTTAGGACAAGATGAATCATCTTGCAGAAATATCAGATTCTTTTATCCATGAAATCTAGACAACTAACTCACACACACTTGTCCATAATAGATATTAACTATTTGGACCATACAATAACTTTGCAACAACTGCAAGTTATTACAGTAACAGATATCCTGTAAGAACATCTTGTTCTAGTTGATAATGCAACCAATTTTCTCAAAGCCAACAAAGAAACAGAATTAAAACAGTAGGAAAGGAAGGTTTATTCACTCTTATTAATAAGAAAAGGAGGGAAATTTGTCATACAGAAAAACAAACAAACAAACAAACAAACAAACAAACATACATATCTTTTCAAGGAGAACAACACAGAATGTGGAAAGTGAAGCTCCAAAATCAGTAAGTATAGAACTACTTGAGCCCTTCCTCACACAAAATTAAGTGACTGCATTATGACCATGATTATCAGATATTATCAAGGTGTTATTAAGAATTTGCTTTAAAACTCTAAGGCAGTTTTGATTCTTTCAGGAAACTACTACGTAAGTTGCTGCATACATTACAAAAGGTAGAGCCTCAGGGAAGTTATTTCAGAAAATTAATAGGTTATTTCATAACATTGCTACTTATTGTTTGAACTGCTAAATATCACCATATTTCTTATTAATTATTTTGTGAAAATATTGGTTTAATTCTTTATCTGGACACATCAAAAGTGGTAGTTGTAAAGCACAACTTGAGGCCAATATTATGAAAGAAAACATTTTATTTTCTATTAAAAATGACATGGTTACAGCTTTAGAATATTCAGACAACTTCTGTTCTGAGATTTATATCCTTCAGGCAAATTAATGAATCACAATTTGATTCTCATTTGCTTAGATAATGCCATTTCAGATTTTAAAAAGATACAATTTCTGATTGTTTTCACTTTAAATTTATAGCTTAAAGAGCTTAATGGGCATTTAATGATAGCCTCTAAAAATATCAGAGTAAGAGTAGCTGCTATGTATGAATTACAAAAGTTTAAAAAGGGAATGCTTAACAGCACAGATGTCTCCAGCATCTCTCTTCAAAGATGCTCGCAGTTCCAGACAAGATCACTGATTAGGACAATACCATTGATTATTTATGTATTTATGTTTTTCAAACATTGTTTCAGGCAATCTTTGTATTTAGCAGCAGAAGAATTTTAACACTGATTTCAGTGGGAGTGGGATTGAAGCCTTCTAAAGAGCATCTATAAAGATGTATGGGTACACTTGGATGACCTATTTCAGAGTATTCAAACAATGGCACCAGACAGTTATAATGCAAATGTTTGCTGATTTATCTTATTTCTTGTCCTTTTTATAGTTTGACAAATGAAACAGATTTTAGTGAATTAAGAACTAGCTCTTAGCTACCAATATATAATGTAATTTAATCTTTGCAATAATAATAACGTTGATAACATTAATAACAATAATAACATTAATATTAATAATAACAATAATGAATAATTAGTCTCAAAAATAATAATCTGGTACTGGATTTTTACTAAATGTGTCATTACCACATGTACAAACCATCTCACCTATGCTAGAACAGTCTATTGCATTTTTGTTAAATTCAGCATGGCAAAATGCACTCCAAACCCACTCTGGGCATCATATATTTAGCCTTTTAACACAACAATCAGTTAAAACACTTGAATTGTGAATATCACCACCTCAGCACAATACCAGAAGTAGTAGGAAGACTTGTGTGCTCAGGCACAAAGGAAGTTATGAGATGAAAATTACCTTATGTTCTATGCATGGTGAAAAAACCAAGAAGTGCCGTAAGTGTGAGCTCACCTTTATGAGAGAATTTAAATACGTATCTGAATTCAGTTTTAACCAGTTGGCAGAGCAGGAAACATACAGAATAGTAATGACTTGTGATAAAATGGGACTGTATGTTTAAAGCTTCAAGTCGAGAAATAGAAAATGCAAAAGGTGTGCATATGTTGAGTTTACGTGGCAAGGTTTTGGTAGTTGGGGTATTACAGGGGTGGCTTCTGTGAGAAGATGCTAGAAGCTTACCCTATGTTTGACAGAACCATAGCCAGCCAGTTCCAAGGCAAACCCACTGCTGGCCAAGGCCGAGCCCATCAGCAATGGTGGTAGTGCCTCTGGGATAACAGAGCAGCAAAGACAAAATGTGATGAACTGACTGCAATCCCCGTTCCCCATCCCCCTGTGCTAATTGGGAGGAGGAAGTAGAGACATTGGGAGTGAAGTTGAGCCCAGGAAGAAGGGAGCAGTCAAGGGAAGGTGTTTTAAGATTTGTTTTCTCTTTCTTGTTACCCTACTGTGATTTGACTGGTAATAAATTAAATTAATTTTCTCCAGTCAAGTCTGTTTTGCCTGTGATGGTAATTGCTGAGTGATCTCTCCCTGTCCTTATCTCAGCCCATGAGCCTTTCATTATATTTTCTTTCCCTTGTCCAGCTGAGAAGGGGAGTGATAGACTGGCTTTGGTGGGCACCCGACATCCAGCCAGGGTCAGCCCACCACAGAACTACAGCTAAACTAACTACAAAGACTGCGTGACTGGTTAGACTGAAGCAAATACATTGAGGTATGTATCACATACACTCAAATCTGACACAGTATCCTCTTTTGCTTATTCTTTATCTATACATGCTTCCTAAACAATAAGGGGCTTTTTTGGTTTTTTTTTTTGTTTATTTATTTTGGGGGTTTGGGGGTGGGGGTTTTTTTGTTGCTTTGTTCTTTGTTTTGTTTGTTTATTTGTTTGTTTTTAATACAGATTACTGGGAAAAAAGCCCCACCACATTAATCATCCTGACTTCCTGCAATCTCTTTGGTTTATTTGTTGGTTTTTTTAACAGAACAATTTTCCTTTAGAGTACAGATCTGCACAGAGCTAAAAAGAGGATTTTACAAAAAGTATTGAGGGCACTAAGAATTATTAGTTTCATGTGTTAACTGTCCTGGTTTTGAGAGTTTCATAAGCAAATATTTGCAATGTTTCAGGGCAGTTTCTTTCTCAGTATGCCTACTAGGAGCTGAATCTTTGCTCATGACGGTTCAGAAAATTCATACTTTGGGATGATCCATTCATTTACCAAAGCTCAGGTTTTGTCCAGCACTAAGCTGTATTGAATCAAATTGCTTTTCCAGTGAAGCTGAGCTGGAGAAGTTTCTTCATTGCATACATTGAAAAATAAAATCGCAGCTAGAATGACCTTTGTAAAAGTCTATTTGATAAATTTGTTCTGTTAAAATGAATAAGTGGTAGATTAAATGTTTTAAAGTTATTTTATAAGAAGAGCACTACACCACAGTCCCACTACTGCTTCTTTCCTTAATATTTCATGTTTACTTCTTTCATGTTTTAAAGCTTTTCCCCTTGTTTTCTTCAGTTTTTTACTCAAAAAAAATTTTAATATTTGTTAATTGAACACACAGTTTTCCTTTCTTCTCACTGGTAGATGGTCAATGCCCTCAATGGCATTGAATTTAATATCTGACCTTACTGAGTTTATGCCCACAGTTACATTTTAATTTTTTTTAACTTTCAAATGAGAGTTAAGTGAAGACTACTTTTAGTCAATATACATTTACTCATAATACAACTTTTTTTAGTTCTTCCTGCTTCTAAAGTACACCAAGAAGTGTTATCAACTGGGGACCCTCATAGGCAGGAAAATGGGTAGTGGTCATTTTGTGACTGGCAGCATAATGGACTCTTTGCTAAAAATGAGTTATAAGCTGTCCTGTACTTAAGGTTTCAGATACATCCCTATCACTTGTGATCTCAAAGATTGCTATTGGACTTCCATTCTGAATACATGGGTAATCTCAGTAGGTACAGATCTATGGCTTCCACACCTTGCAAAAAAAACAATAAGAAACTGTGCTTCACCTTGTCTAGTCTCCTATAACAAGCCTTATCATACCTTTTAATTCTCTTTTAGTAATCATTAGTTCTACAACAGCCTAGCATTCCTCCCTTTGCTTTTGATATATATATTCCTCATGAGTATAACCATTCTCCTTTTTTCTCTCTCCTGACATCAGGTCTACAAGAAGTTCATTGACAATTTACACAGATAATCACAGTGGATCGCAACAAAGTACAGCTTGCATTCAGAACTTGGTCTCCAAGAAAGCTGCATTAATATGAAGACACGGAAGCCTTTGGAAATGTGAAAGTGTAAATATTTACTCAGTAGAGAATAAATGCAGACATGTTAATCAAAAAGTCTCTAAGAAATGAAAATGACATAAAACAGGGTTACTGTCAATCCCATATTCATAATTATTGATTGCCTAGCATGCTGACACTTGGAACTTAACCCAACAGTTAAGCTTAGTGCAACTAAAACCTCCTTCATTGCCAAAAATGTTTTGAAATCTCCCCTTTGTCTCTGCCGTATTCCACAAAATCCAGACCTCAAAGCCATGCTCTCACATAGGGCTGCCTGGTCTTGCTCTAGTAGATCAGCTGAACATCTGATTCATCATTCATAAGGATAGCCATGGTGTTTCAATCCAGTTCAGCACTTTTCCAGGATAACACTGACAGGTACAGTTATATCTTATTTCCAGTAAGATTTAGAACTCCTGGATCAGAAGAACTCCAAGACAGAAAGGTATGAGAACAGAGAATTTATTCTTTCAGAAAAGACATGTCATATTTCCTCAGCAATTTCAAATTTTCTGATTCCTCTGTATCTGTTACTTATTTGTTAGTAGTGAGCTACTTTGCTAGACTATGCTTACTGTAGTCATCTCACATTTTTTTGGGGGGCTGGGGGAAGTATTTGTATCATTAAAAAAGCTTCACAATAAACAGTAAAAATGTATCAGATAAAAAACTATCTAGAATGTATACTCAGGATGTATGCTAATTCTGTTAACAAAATTTATGATGCTTTACAGATATTCTAGTGCTTCCTTTACGGGCAAAAGAAGGGAATTCTTCTTTTAAACTTTCAAATTCTGGAACTCACATTTGTAATTATAGATAAAACACAGAGACAATTTTAGTAGGTCTGTTTTTTCTATGTTTTGTTCTGTTTTGTTTTGTTTTTTTACCTACACATTTTAGTTAGTTTCATATAGGGGAAAAATAATCACAAAGAAGATTCTGCAAAATCAGTATTGTAATACTGGTTTTATTGGGTAATGTTGGAATATTCTGGAAATTGCAAATACAGTGTAGACCCAGCCTTTGATCTTACCTCAAAAGCATGTGACAAGCTAATTTGCTAAATAAATCTCAACATGACAATACATCATTTTATTGATTGTGCCTGTGGCTAATGCTCCAGGATGAGAAAATGTCTGTGTTCTTGATGCTCCTGTGCTTGCCTCACTTGCTTTGTTTTGCAGGCTGCTGGACGTGACATGCTGCACAGAAATGTCACTTGATGTAGTGGTGCATGATTAGATGACGCTCATGAAATGTCAACACCTAGAATATAGGTGACGACCATTTAATCTCCTTTACCAGAGAGAAAGTTTATTTGTTTATGTTTACCAATTCTTGAACGAGGGTTTTTTATGACCATGGTATAGAAGGTCAACTCACCGAGTTTGAGTGGGGTACAGTTTTCCTCTTCTCCTGACTTAGGCAATTACCAAAGGATTTTCACAGAATCATAGAATCGTAGAATCATAGAATGGTTTAGGTTGGAAGGGACCTTAAAGATCATCTAGTTCCAACCCCCTTGCCATGGGCAAGGACACCTCCCACTAGACAAGGTTGCCCAAAGCCTCATCCAACCTGACCTTGAGCACTTCCAGGGGTGGGGCCTCCACAGCTCCCCTGCACAACCTGTTCCAGTGCCTCACCACCCTCAGAGTGGAAAATGTCTTCCTGAGATCTAACCTAAATCTGCCCTCTTCCAGTCTGAAGCCATTACTCCTCGTCCTATCACTACATGTCTTCGTAAAAGTCCCTCTCCAGATTTCTCGGAGGCCCCTTTCAGATACTGGAAGGCTGCTCTAAGGTCTCCCTGGAGCCTTCTCTTCTCCAGGCTGAACTACCTCAACTCTCTCAGCNGCTGAGTGTGCACTCAGTCCCAACATCCGCGTCACCAACAAAGATGTTAAATAATATCGCTCCCGGTACCGACCCCTGATGAACACCACTTTTCACTGCATGCAACTTGGACATTGACCCGTTGACTGCAACTCTTTGAGTGAGACTGTCCAGCCAGTTCCTTATCCACACAGTGGTCCATCCATCAGGTCTGTGTCTCTCCAATTTAGAGACCAGGATATCATGCGCGACAGCGTCAAATGCCTTGCACAAGTCCAGGTAGATGACACCTGTTGCTTTCCCTTTATCCACCAACACTGTAACCTCATAGTAGAAGGCCACCAAGTTTATCAGGCACGATTTGCCCTTAGTGAAGCCATGTTGGCTGCCACCAATCACCTCCTTATTTTCCATGTGCCTTACCAGAGCTCCCAGGTGGATCTGCTCCATAATCTTGCTGGGCACAGAAATGACAGTGACTGGCATGTAGTTCCCTGGATCTTCTTTTTTACCTTATTTAAAAATGGGGTTTATGTTTCCCCTTTTCCAGTCAGGTTAAAGAAGAACATTACTGTGTGAAATTTACGGAAGCTGTACCTCCTTATACTGGAATTGACTTGGTACTTTCATGTGAGCCTTTCTTTTTAAGTCTAGTTTGTACATAATCACAAGGCAGTGTATAAAAGATAAACCATACAATTAGAGTTAGACACATATTTGCCTTAGTACAGAGTACTGATAGCACTGTATTTCTGATCCACTGCAATACCTTTGAAAGCCACAGTAAACTATTTTCCCTCCTCTAATTTGCCATTATACAATTTGCTTCAAATCAAAAGCTTAGTGAAACGCTCTGCTGAGTGGGTATACAACTCTTCAAATTTTTTAGCTTTGAGGCTGTTTTATGCTGAGATGAATTCCGACCACAAAAATCCTTTAAGGGTTAATGAACTTTATTTCTACAGACCTAACACAGGAACAGCCAATTAGTTTGGTTTTAATAAGCAAACCAATATTTTTCCTCAGATCTCTTGTTATGACACATGAACATGTTACATCTAGATAGCAAGTTATTGTGGATCACCTCGTCCTTGGTAATTGCCTATGTGTACAATTTTACCCAGCAGTAACCTGCAGTAAAGTAAAATACCATTTTCCTACTGTAAAGATTGTGCGGTTATTGCAGTTCAGCTAATATGAAATAATGTATTAAGCATGTCTCAATAATATTTTTGGTGCAACTTTGAAAAGATTTTTTTTTATTTCTGTAAACATAAATGTAACTAACTCTTTTCCTGTTTTACATATTCTATACAGATATTGTTCTTGCTATATCTAAAAAAGAAGTGTTGATGTATTCCATGAAGAATCTTAGGTGTCTTGCATTATGTAGACTCTTCTCTCACTCTTCTTTTCTGTTGTCAGTGCAAAGATTATTGAGGCAAGATGCTCTGATGTTGTATATAGGTTTTATTATTGCTTCTAAGCCATGTGCTTTAAAGAGACGTCCACTCAAAAACTTCTTTCAATTTTTGCTGAGGTTATGATTTGAGTGTACAAGGATGTTCTTTTATACCATTTACTATATTCTTAAGAGTAGAAAAGAAGAATATGTGTGATGGAAAAAAGAATATGGAATATTGTCCTCTATTCTTTCTCTTCAAAGATAGGGAAGGAAGACAAGAAAAGTAAGACAAGTGCAAAGAGCAGAAAAAGTTGAATCTGGTGTCAGTTTGAGCTGAATATTTAGATTAGACCTAACTGGGTCATGCAAATAATTTCCTGACGAAGCCTGAATTCAAATTAAATAATATCAGTTATTTTCATTGATTTTGTTGCTGTTGGGATTCTTTTTTTTTTTTTTCCTTTTTTCTTATGAATACCACTCGCCTTACTCTAGGATATTAAGTAGAAATTAGGCAGACACCTAATATACAGGCATATTCTATCACACTTTAATTTTAAAAAATATTCAGATGATAGAGACACCTCAAAACTTAAGAAGTATTAGAATTAAAACTGTACAAGAGCATTTACTTTTAAACAAATTTTCAAATTCTCTTAAATTTGACAGATTTGCCCTTACACCAAACTCTACTTGTCCAATATCTGCTGATTCACATAATCTTTGCCATGAGATATAGTAGACCGCACAGATATAGAACATTTCTATAAGCTGTTTATCCTTAGTTTTCAGCTTTATTCTCAAAACGTTTATGTGTTCCTTAATCAACATCTTGCATTAAAACTATTTAAAATACTTTGTGAACAAATAAGTTTATTATTTATTATTTTTGACACCATTTCAACAGCGATGTATGGGGCTTAGTTATCTCTTCTTACTTAAATCAGGGGACTGCCTATGTTACTATTTTCAAAAAAATCAATTAAATATAAATCCCTGCTTTGAGCCTTAAAATGTACTACTAAAAAATACTGAAAAAAAGAAAACCCTAGGTAAATGAAGCTACCTTGAAGAAAAAAAAAACAGAGAAAACAAATGCACACACAAAAAAATCCAGTAACTATAAATGTTTGCAATGTACAAAAAACATGAAAGAATTTCTAAGACTATATATATTGTATTACTCCTTTGTTTAAGAAGTGTATCTTAATGGCAGAGGTATCTTAGTATACACTGAAAAAAGACTAAAAAGCAAAATGTAAGAACTTCTGTGAAACATTCAAGGATGGATGCTTAAAAATTTGTATCTTTTACCATTCACAAGGGTAACCAGCTTCCACTATGCTGAGACCATCCCTCAGACATTTAAAGGACAAGAAATTATAGCTTTCCAGAGAAAGGTCTATATTGCGGTAGTATAAAAGGTTCAACAGAAAACAATTAAAATTGTCCTCAAAAAATTTAGTTTAATCCCACAGTTCTTGAGATTATACTTTGCAACTTTACGATACAGGTTTAACTGATTAATATGGTCTAGGGGAAAAAAGTTTGGTATCATTTACCTAAAACCCATTGTTGCCCCAGGCTGACTATTTACTCTTTATTTCTAGTGCTACACAGCTGTCCAGTTGTTTTAGGACAGTTATATACCAAGCACTAGAGGAACATAACAGCTGCAGGGACAAACTTCCTTACACACTGGTGTGCTAAGGGAATGAATTGAAAAAGAATACTAACACATCAGGGAAAAAACGTAAAAGAGCAACAAAATATGTCAAGAATTAAAGGAGATGCTCTTCTGAGAAATCTTTACCAAAAAGGTTCAAAGGGTTTGCTCAAAAGAAAAGAAGGAAAAAAAAGTAGGATTTGTTCCACAGGGAAAGAATATAATTCATGTTTCCAATTTATAGAGTTATACCTGTTATTTTTCTAGATGTTCCTATCCCAAGAAACCTAGCTGCTGTTTATATGGATAAAATTTAAGAACTTTAAACTTCTTTTTGTTCTGAATGTCTCTTCTTATACTTTACTTCTTTCCTAGTGGTAACTTCTGTTGTTTTTCTTTTGTTTGACTATTGCACTCTCAGCTAATTAAAGCTTAATCTTGTACTTTATTGTGTTTATCTTATTTCTCTGTCCTCCCATCTTGACCATCAATATTAATTATAAGCAAAATGATGTACAGACACACATCAGAGAGCTTGCTCTCTCCTCTAAAACTTCAGACAAACAATACTCTTCCCTTAGCTGTGCCCAAGTTTTNTCATGAAGTTCAACAAGGTCAAGTGCAAGGTCCTGCATGTGGGTCAGGGCAATCTCATGCACAAATACAGGCTGGGCGGACAGTGGATCGAGAGCAGCCCTGAGGAGAGGGACTTGGGGCTGTTGGTGGATGAGAAGCTCAACATGAGCCGGCAATGCGCACTTGCAGCCCAGAAGGCCAACCGTATCCTGGGCTGCATCAAAAGAAGTGTAGCCAGCACGTTGAGGGAGGTGATTCTGCCCCCTCTACTCTGCTCTCCTGACCCCACCTGGAACACTGTGTCCAGCTCTGGAGCCCCCAGCATAGGAAGGACATGGACCTGTTGGAGCGGGTCCAGAGGAGGGCCATGAAGATGATCAGAGGGTTAGAGCACCTCTGCTATGAGGACAGGCTGAGAGAGTTGAGGTAGTTCAGCCTGGAGAAGAGAAGGCTCCAGGGAGACCTTAGAGCAGCCTTCCAGTATCTGAAAGGGGCCTCCGAGAAATCTGGAGAGGGACTTTTACGAAGACATGTAGTGATAGGACGAGGAGTAATGGCTTCAGACTGGAAGAGGGCAGATTTAGGTTAGATCTCAGGAAGACATTTTCCACTCTGAGGGTGGTGAGGCACTGGAACAGGTTGTGCAGGGGAGCTGTGGAGGCCCCACCCCTGGAAGTGCTCAAGGTCAGGTTGGATGAGGCTTTGGGCAACCTTGTCTAGTGGGAGGTGTCCTTGCCCATGGCAAGGGGGTTGGAACTAGATGATCTTTAAGGTCCCTTCCAATCTAAACCATTCTATGATTCTATGACCCAGCATTTAATGGTAGCCAAAATAAATATGCTAATTAGACTTGCCACCTGAATCTGGAACCCAGAGGGATCATTAATAGATTAATATGATCAATTGTTTTTAAGAAACTGTGTTTTTCTGAATTTACCTTGAACCGGAAAGTCCATGCTTCGTTTGAATTTCTTAACAGTTCTGTCTTGTCTGCATATTATACCTATCTACTTACTCTATTCTAACTATAAATCAGCACTTTTAGGTTTTTTTAGCTGATCTTTGAAGCATGTTAGAAACAAACATTTTGGCAGGAAAAAAAAAGAATTACAATTGATTCAAAATATGGAAAACATCTCATCTGTTATTTCAGTTGTCCCTGACGATATGCCAACATCCTTACCTATTCTGAATTTGAGGTGACTGTGAGAATCAGTGAGGGCAAAAGAGAAAACAATATTTATCATAAGTTTTATTGATGCACCCAGGTCAGATAAATAATAGTATATAGATGTTCACAATTCATAAAAATCTTTATACTTTACATTTCTTGAAACATGTATTCTAGAAAATTCCTGTCCATGTTCTATGGGTTAGAAAAATGAAAAAACGATCAAATCCATAACATCAATTGTTCACTGAAGACTGTTACTTAAAATAGCTATGTTTACTTTTCCTAGTCCTAGAATCTCCTAGTTCTTTCCTGCTTTTAGATTCTTATTTTACTTACACTTCCTCTTCTATTGGTTCTGTGATCTCTCTACAATAATTTGTACTCTTTCCTTCCATCAGACCTTGATCAGTTTTTTTCTGATACAAGAATATAAAAAGAACTCAACTAGATAACCCCACTGTCCAGTGGATAAGCTCCATACCAATGTCCAGTCTTGGATAGTGGACTTTTTAACAGTGTCCTATATAAAACAAAGCGAACAGTACTGTTACATCCCAGTCCTATCGTGGGTCTGAGGAGCGGTTCGTAATAATTCCAAACGTGAGATTAAGACACAAATGAGGTCAAATGCCATTCACTAGGGCTTTATTGTTATTTCCCAGCAATAGTCACTGACATGACCAATAAAGGTGGAAGTAGAGAAAAGGTAGAAAGGAGAAGCAGTATCCTCAAGTCATGATGGTGGTGAGGGTCTTGGGGTAAGGCACAGCACTCGTTTATAGTCTCTGCTGACTTGTATTTCAGCCCATCAGTGCTATGGTCACCTTTGCTCAACAAATCATCGTTTGACATGGTTGCCGTATATGCTTCTCCTGCCTTTGTTGCTTGGGTAGCACTTGGTACAGCACAGCCATGAGAAACAGGGTCTGGTTGCTCTGATAACCAAGTATGTACTCCCTTTTTTATCACGTATGGCAGCAGGCAAACTTTGAGATATCTTGTTTTTCTGTCAGTCTCCTATAAGTACCTTAGCATATTCTGAAAGTTTGTAGGGATATACAATGAGAGATTAGAGCTATTACTAAAACATGGATTCACAGTCAAGTGTGGTACTTTGTTTTGCAGAAAAGTGGAATAAAGCAGCTCCTTATGGCAAACATTTACTCAGTGAATAACTTTTTTTTTAAGCACAGCATTTTATTTTCCTTCAGTTTCAATCAATTTTTTATTACTATGTCCCTATTTTCACTGCTGTCCAGCTCTATTCTTTCATGTTACAAGGTGTATTTTCTTTCATGTTACAAGGTCTATTTTCTACAATAAAATATTACGTGCTAGACTATAGAAATATTTTTCAATTACATTAAAAATAAACATACCTCAGTTTCCCATGTCAGTTTTTGATAAACTTAAGCCTTGAAGTAATGCAAATCCAACTCACATTTATTTCAGTATCTTATAAAAAGGATTCAATCATATTAGAGTAAATTGCTATGGCCACTGAAATTTTAGGGTATTCTAATAGGTTCAGAAGAATATATACATGTGGTATTCAAGAACATAATGGAAACGATAAAACCACTACAAAAATCCAACCAATCTAATCTGTGCATAAACAATCAAAAATAACACTAACAAAATGGGGAGAAGAATTCATTGCCATAAACCAGCTTAAGCTTTTTAGCACTTATACCACTAAATGTCACTGAATTACATTATTGTTGGATAGCCTGAGACATCAGTAACCCTGTTTCCCAAATTCCTTGTATTCACAAGGTATTTCTATAATCACCATTGCATCTGTGATGATAATGGGTTTTTGTTTTAATTTTCTAGTTCTAGAAAAGGATCCAACGTGATTTTAGTGGAATCCAGCATTTCAGACAAAATATCTTATTTTGGATTACATGATAGTTAGATATATTTAAATATTGTATTATTTTTTCAGAATAAAAATGAAATAATATAAGAATAATTTTAAGCTTTAGTTGATATTTCAGTAGAAATTATTGGAATAATACAACTTAATAAACACAGAAAGCATTTAAAACTTTAGTTTTAGACTAAAGTTTTTAGACTGTTAGTAGAAAATGTTTTGCCCTGCTTACAAAATAAATATTTACTTAAGATGCAAACCAATTCATCATGAATGAATTTGGTTCTCAATTTTAAAAATAGGTACATGGTCTGAAATTTCATTAAACTGATATCTGGAGTACATTTCAGTTTCAAATAGATACACATAGATACAATGGCTTGGGCTTTTTCCTTTCACTTGTAATCTGAAGCATAACCCTATTGTCTACAGAAATCTCCAAGGACTGCAGTTTGGGCTAATGAAGCAATCTCACATGGAAATAGTAAAAGCTTTATTTTAGCTAAGTGTTAGTTTTTTGACTATTTCAAAATCATTCTCATTATCTGCCTGCTCATTGGAAAGGTGTCACTCAACAGCTGATTCCTTAAGCATGTTGACAAATGTCTACTTTGAAATACCTCCTGGATGGTCAATGCATCAGCGAGATGTTAAATTATGTTGTCATCTGGAAAAAAGCACTAAACTGCTAAACTAGCTGTGAACACTGGCTGCCTAGTGACCTTTGCATAAAAATAGTGCTTCTAACCATAAATGTTTTAAGGTCATGGGATTTATTCCAGTTCCTCACAAAGGCTGACATTTTGCAAAAGCCAGGAGCAACTCTGTACTGATTTTTGTTACCTAGGAAATATCTCCCTTTGGTATCCATTAGTATGGGTCAAACTAATTCAGACTGTAAGGCCATTAGACCTGATAAAGTTTCAGAGCAAAAGGATTTCTAGTGCTGCAGATGGTGGAGTTGTACCAAGAATATTTTTTTCCCTTATTTTGTTTTATATAGCTGCTCATGAGAATTTATACCCTGAATACTTCGATAATCAAAATTCCTCAAAAATAGGATGTCACACAGAAATCTAGGAGCTTGTCCTCCACTCCCTGTCACTTTGGTCTTCTGCTGTTGGAGCAGTAGCATATTTCACTTGCAAGAAAACTGGTCAGAATCAAAATAGATGCTACAGAAGGGCCGATATGTAGCTGTGCTCCTACTGCTCAACAATAATCCTTCGCCACTAAACTCTTCCCCACCTGCACTTTGTGTAAATTCCCTCCAACTTGCGCATCAACTGTTATGGGAACGCTGTTGTTTCCTGATGTATTCAGATTTGCATCCTGATGCATTAGAGTATCAGAACTTTACCTTTGCTTTTTTATGACACAAATAGAACCTTTGTTTAAAGATTCCAAACACAGCTAATAAACAGTGAGTTGTGTATATATTAACCCAAAAGCAAATGCGTCTGGAAAAAAGTGTATAAAAATTTTTAAACTGTATAGAACCTAAACATTGTTTATCACTTTTTTTACATATCCTTGTCCATTTAAAAAATAATGCTCCAAATATTATCGGTTAGTGTTGAAATGACAACCCAAGAGAGGTGTGGAAAAAAGCCAGTATTTTGATTTATCAAAATCAAAATTAAGTTAAGAACATAAACACAAAACACCAACAAATTACTTATTGACATATGTAAATAAACAGAAACATGCACACACAAACTTATATGAAAAGCTGTATATTTGAAATCAGTTTATGGTAGACTATATGAGAGAATACGACAAATATTCGTAAAAGTTTGTCTTTGGTATATATGAGATCCTAAGGCAAAGTGTTCTCTTTTCTATTTTTTTTTCCTAATTTTCCTCCCTTTTTTCTTTTCCATTTCTCATCATTCTCCATTTTTGTTATTAGACCAAGTAATACGGTGAAGGGTATAGAATTCAATACAGTTAGAATGGTCCTAAAGTGTCTGACCCTGAGTTTTGTACTGTCTGAGTTTTGTAATCTTATTAATGAATCAAACAGAGGACCATAAAATAAACTTGTACAATTGTAAGTTCATGTAGAGTGCTTTACAGCTCACTTTGTAAAGCTGAATGTTAAATGGGAGACTAATGTCATTGAATATCCTGGGATTAATATACCTAATATTCATAAAGATCTGATAAAAATGGATCTTGAACCCCACATTAGTCTAAGGGCAATGTGATGCTGAATGTCAAGAAGATCTTACCCTTTGGAGTACAACCAATATAGTTCAATTTAATATGTTAGGACACTGCATACCTTTAGCATTGTTGATACATGGACTAAGATCACCTTTGAGCTTAATAAAAAAAATATGCAGAGCTTCTTCAGTATAAAAATTGAAACTCTCTGTAATAAATCTCAGCCCAGATTCTTGCTGTGCACAAAATCTCTTCAAATACTTGAATATTTGAAACTGGAGATTCATCTTGGATGTATTTGTAATAAAGATTTTACTGTTAATCTAGATCTATTCCCTGTGAAATGTACTACTCTATCATTTTTAAAAATGGAAAAGTGGTTATAAAACACCACCATTACGTTTTGTCGGATAAGCCCCCAAGACACTTTAACATCTGTTCTTTGTATATTTTCTGCATTTCTGGGTAAATTCTGATATATAGATTTGTGATATACAGATTTGTGATATACAAAAATCAAATCTTCTTGGAATTAGTCATAGAATTTTAAGTCAAGATTGACATCTGTACTTTTAGCCTAAATTAAGTTAACATTCAGATTCCATGGAAGTGGAAGAGCTCTTAAAATCCCTCTTCCTAAAAGTTCTGCATTACAAAATTTACTTTGTGAGGTACCTTTCCTTTCCTGTAAAAATATTTATGCAATAAAGCTGGGTTTTTTTTTTAATTGAGGTATAAGATAGACCCACATTTGATAAGAAGAAAACACTGTACACATATATATATATGCATATTATGGTGTTAAGTATATATAATATGTATGTATATGCCCAAATCTGATGGAGAAATTTTTGTTGGTTTTTTTTTTTTTCTTTTTTTTGTTGTTTTACTTCTCTGCTCATATTCTACAAAATGTCAGACTGGCTAAGAGAAGTTTTGTTAATTCTGAAACCATAGACACAAATTCTTATGCTACAGATATGGATCTCTAATCTGTGAGATTTAAGAAAAAACAGATGTTCATCTGTGTTGACCAGCTATTATTTCATAAACTTAATAAACTTTACAGTCATTCCATTGAAAAATATTTCTCTTAAAAAACAGTTTTCACAAGACAGTATGTTATGCATACACTCATAAATGGAGAAAGAAGTGAACATGACAAATTAATTGCAAATTTAGTTTAAATTGTAAATCATTGATCAGCATGTTTAAAAATATTGGGTGCTGTACATCTAAAAATAAAGCTAAAGAGGCCTATTGACCATTTTAGGTGCCATCAGAAAACCAGTAGGTTTTTTATGCCATTCTGCAAACTTCTTTATGCTGATGGAGGACAGACTTTATGAAATTTTCTAGCATTTTTGTGGACCTGACATGCATGTGGATATGAAATGTTGTCGTATGTCAAAATGAGTTTATTGTATAACTGTTATCTGATGCAAAAGGTGTGGTTCAAAACCTTGGAAAGCAACAGAAAAATTATTTCTCATTTTAAAGAATTTTTCCAGAGCACAACTTTAAGTCTAACATGCATGAATTCTGGTAGGAGAGTAAGGTGAAATGACTTCAGAAGCCTATAACCTTCTCATACGCTTAAATGAAATGAAATTATTAATATTACATGTTATAATACAATATATTATGGTATAATGTAATATAAAAATGAAACATCTGAACAGAATAAGAGCCTGTTAAAAATGGAATACTGGTATTTTTATTATGATAATTTTTATAAAAAACAAATAAACTTCAACATGTGTATTAGGTTCTTGTTTACAATTCATGAATAGTATAAATACATTTGCCAAGATGTAATCAAATGAGGATTGGAGTAAAAACAATACTATTCTTTCTTAGTCTATTTTGAAGCAAAATCAGTGACTTCTAAATACAACGCTTATTTTTGTTTCTTCCAGATGAATTTTTTTCTCATAATGAAATTTTCTGTTTGCTCCAATGAGGGAGTCATATGCTTCATATCTCCTCTTATCACTCTGTACAATTCCTCTTTCAATTCTAATGGTTTCCAGCTTCTTTCTAAAAAGAGTATTCTTGCTGAAATTTATTCCTCTTGCTAAATCCTCATTACTTTCCTTTCTTTTAATCCAGAGTCAGCACTGATTTATCTGCGGTGATCTCAAGCAAATCAGCCGGCCCTGTATGGTCTCCTGCAAAGTCAAACATCAGAGGCTCCAGGCTACAATTGGAAATGACACCATAGACTTTCCAAGGAGTGGGTGTAATGCCCGGAGGTACTGTGTGCATATTGCAGAATTTCAGATGTTTCCATGTCTTTGGCTATTATACATGTATGCTGTATTTCATATTACTTCAGGTTTAAGCTAATTGTTTTGTTCTTGGCACAGTGAATTTATGGTAACAGAATGATTCTCAGTGGGACAGAATTAGTAACTAATGACAAATTAACATAATGCAATTACAAAAGTGTTCTTGTTCAGCTGTCTTTATTTTAATGGTATACTGAAATTGAACAATAGAAAAGGAGCTTTATAGCAGTTAATTTCAATTTATTAGTAAAAACTTTGACTGTTTCATTCTAATGTAGCAACCTAACATTTGAAAATTTGAAATATTCTGATATCAGTTCTAGAAAGACAATTAAATGCTAGCAATCACAGACAACATCATTAGTGGTACATTATTACAGTTCCGTATCTTAGAATTCACTTCTGACGATTTCATAATTTCAGGTATATTTTCACTTTGCAGAGAGACACTGCCAAAAATTGCTCGCTATCTTCCTTTGAAATAAAGCTAAACCAAAGAAAACCTAGAAACATTAATCTGCTAAATTTGTGGTGCTTTGTTTGAAAAAGTCTCATAATTTTCTTTAGTGTGGTTGTATATGGCTGAATCTCTTCCAGTGACCTAGCTTCTTATTAACAACAGATGAAAATGTTTTCAAAACTACAGTAAAAAATGTAATATAGTAATAAAAAAGAATAGTGTAGTGGAAAGAAGTTTTGAAACATGAAACATTTTTGGAAGCTTGATTGTCAAGTTAATTTTTTAGTGTAGGAAATGAAAAACACAATAAGGAAGAAGACACTATTAGGTCTTAAGACCTAGGAAAGTCTTAAAATGTTAATTGATGTTTCAGTGCTTCCAGAAGCAGGGAAAGTTTATTTTTAAAGATTTAATTTGTAAACATACACTGCATTGAAATGCTACCCAAAATATATATAGCAAACAATATAGTAAAAAATAAATACATACACAAATTAATTTGTATTTTAATGGTCAAAAAATATCAGTGAATGCATATCTCTGAGTATTTAAGGTGCCTTTATCAGCTGCAAGTTATTTAATATTTAGAAAACTATGCACAATGATACAGTTAGAGTATCATGTAGAGATGCGTACTTCTGATAAAGTACCTGCATAGGCACATATACTAAGATTTTTGCTTTACATTTCTGAATAAGCATAGGAAAATTAACTTTAGTTTTAGTTTCTCGAATCAAAAGTGTTAATGTTTTTCACTTACTTCTGAAAAGGTTTTTTGTACTTAAGGTAGCACATTGCTCCCTGTACTGTTTGAGAGGTTAAGACCCTATGTACTTATATAAAACCTACCTGTCAAATGCATGAAAATATTTTCTAGAGAGATTGTTAAAATTACTGTCAAAATACAATGCCTAAAGATAACACAGAAAGAAATACTAGATAAAAGTAAAAGTGATATCAAACGCAAAAATATGCAAATTAGTGCAATCTTTCCTCATGTGGCTATTTCAAAATGATATTTATAAAATTAATTTTAAACTTTTGATAAATTTCATTTATTTTCCTGCACTGCCACGTACTAGCATATCCCCTTGATCGTAATTCGTTTCCCATTAGTCTCTTGGCTTCCAGAACTATATTTTCTTCTTCTAGGTTGGAATTTAGGAATATAATATGTATGTCTGAGGTTTTCTAATTAAAACAATCTGACTCAGTCGGCAGTCTTTTATTTCACTAACATGTAATTGGCCAACCCAGTGGCATAGAAGACATGCATTGGATTACTAAGGGACAATGCAAAATTTAGGATAGGTGGCAGAAACCCATTGTGCAACTTTATACTTACAAAGCATCCATCATTGTTTTTCATGGGTAAATGAAGATTACAACACATACATGAAAATTTTTACTCACACATCGAGGTCTGCTGATTGTGTATAAGGACATTTTCTTGGAAGCAGGAGTTGTTTGACCTGTTTTTAAACCTTTTGCATTTATTGTAATTGGTTGCATTTAGCCATAGAATCATAGAATGGTT
>VYXH01011532.1:0-67561 GCA_013397275.1 Burhinus bistriatus | reverse complement strand
CGAGTCTGGAGATATTCCAAACCTGCCTGGACGCCATCCTGTGCAACCTGCTCTAGGTGACCCTGCTCTGGCGGGGGGGTTGGACTAGATGATCTCCAGAGGTCCCTTCCAGCCCCTGCGAGTCTGTGATTCTGTGAAAAGATTATGGTTAGGATCTGCACAAGGACAAATAAAAGCTTGTTAAAACTGTAAAGTTCACCTGTTTTTAATGGACTAACCGGTGACAGAAGCAGGGAATGTCTTGATAATCTGGTTGGAGGGTGGGGGGTAATATATTTGTGTCATTGAGCCTAAGCCTGACCAGATAACACTGCTGCTGTGACCAGGACCAGACGGTTTGAGAGTATGGCATGTTTCAGGTTTAGAGGTATGCAGAATTTGGGCAGGAAGTGTTTGAAGACCGTTGCGTACAGTGATGAATGAAAACCGTGGATGCAAAGTCTAATAGCCAACTTTTTGTTTGGTTGGGTTTTTGTTTGTTTGTTTTGTGGAGTTAGTTACAAGTACAGTGAGGGTCAGTGCAAGAAATACTGAAGCTGGAGTTTGCCAAGTCCTCAGGAATGGATGAAGGCTGATGTTGATAGGATTCTGTGGCTTCAGTAACTCCTTGTTCATGGGGATGAAATGAGACATGAGTTAAGAATGAAGGACGAGTAGCCATGCAAGGAGGGTCTAGTTTGGGAGAACTTCTGGTACTGGAAATTCTTGTTAATATGTGGCGAAATTTAGGGTTAGCATTGAGATGGAATAAATTCAAGAACACCTTACTGCTGAATTCTAAAAAACTGCAACACTGGAAAAAGAAACAATGTTTTAGTTTGGGGTGCAATGGGTGCAATGTGTTGAGAAGGTCAAGCTACTGATTGGCTTAGGTCTAGACAGTAACTATAAAACATTCTGGTGCCAGTTGCGTACAAGGTCCTAGAACAACCTTTGACTCTGATCTCAGCACCCATGGTACAGCAATGCTTCAGGACTGTGCCCAGAATAACCAGCAGCTATGGTCAACCTGCTACCAGTACTTTGTTACTTGGTCAGGGGAGACAAAAGTTCAGTCTGATTGCTTCCTAGGCCTAGGCTTCGTCACAGCATGGTGTCAGTGAAATAACCACAAGCTATAGGATCCTACTGAACGTAGTTCTTTAAACTATCCATGGAAGTCTTTTAGTATGTAAAACCAACTCACATTCTCCTCATTTTTCTTGCAAACCTTGATACTGCATCGTAACTGCTGAGACCCTGTGTCTTCTAAACAACACCTTTGAATGCTACCGTTCTCTTGTTCTACTTCTGCAAGCCATGGGGGCATAATAAGAACTGGTCATGGCCCATACTTGTTTTCCAAAAGAAAAGCCTAACCCCAGCTATGCTTCCAGTGTTCAAGATAGTTTGATGTTGCAGGCTCAGCCACAAATAAAGGACAAGCCCAGGAGCCCTAGCTGCAACTGTTCTTGTCCACTTGTGCAAATTTCTGGGATTCATCAACAGAAGGAGCTCCTAGTTACTTCCTATCCCTAATCCTAACTTTAATAAAAGGCTGCTAAGGCACTGTGTCCCTGAAAGTAATCAGGGCTTGAAGGAGCTTTCTGGCATGCAGTCACAGCTTACTTTTGGAAACCTACATTCAGGAGACAGGCTGAAACTCTTTCATGCTTATATTTTGGAAAAAGAAGTATAAATCCAATCTGAACCCTGGAGTTCACTTAGCACTCAAATAGGCCTCCCTGCAAGCTCGGCAGGAGTTACCGGGACTTAGCCACAACAGCCTCATTATGACTGCAAACCTTCTGCTATTGCAGTAAAAGCTGTTTATTCCTACCTCCTAATGCTAGTCTAAACTGTGGTCTGCTAAAGCCCAATGATCTCAAAGTGGTGGTAGCTCCTAGCTTGTTGCTGATATCTACCCTTTGGGATGTGTCTGTGAATGCAACTTAGTGTTGAGTAATTTTATTCCTAACTTTATCTTTTAGTGAGAGCATGGAGTCATAAGGCTGCTTTGAAGTTTGGCACAGGCAACAGGACCCTAAACAGAACTGCTTGGTGTCTTGCCACCAGAGCCAAAGCCAGGATTTGGGCTGGGATTAAGATTTATTGTTCTGTCCTGCCTTGCCTACAGGGGAAGAAAAAGAGCTGGTTCCAAGAGGGGGCAATGGATGTCTAAGTCCCAGTCAGGACAGCTTGAGGTGAGGCTAGGGTTGGACAGCATTCAGGACAGCAGGAGTCTAAAAGGGATTTTGGTGGTCTATTCAGGGTTTGTAGTATTAAGATAAAGATGGGTGAAGGCCTTGGCAAATGCATGAGGCTTAATGTGGGAAGTAGCCACTAGACTAGGTCTAAAACTAAAATCAGGAAAGAAGGATTATTAGGGATGGACTTATCAGTGAGCAGGATATGCAGTGTTCGGATGAAGACTTGGACCAGTAGCACTACCCTGAGTGAAGAGATGGCAGGCAATGTAGATTCCTCTTGAGACCTTCAGTATACTCTTTGTGTCGACATGAGTCTTAATGTCTGAAAAATTCTCTTTGAATAAAATTCATGGTATTCGTTTCCAGAAGGAAAAAGATCTCAGCTGAACACAGCACTCTTAGCACCTTATCCTAGAATCCCACACATTTCTATCTTCTGTTTAACCATTAAAGAGCCCTTCCTGCCTGCTCCTACATGATTCCCATGAAATACTCACCAGAGCAAAGCTTGTTGTGATCTAAGGTTTCACCTCAGCCACAAGCTGATATGATCTTTGTGTGGAAATTGCACCAGAACAGCTTAGATGGCGTGCTGCAGAGCCATCAGCTGCTGATCTTGTTGTCACCATTGTCCTACAGTTGAGACCTGAAACTGTTCTTTTATGAGTCACACAATGTATCAAAGCGCTGAATCTACTCCTTGGAAATCAAGAGTCATGCTAGGTAATAACTCACAGATGTATTTGATCATGCCTTATTCCATTGATATGATGATATTTCAGGATAAATCCATTTTCCATTTTTGAAAATGTCATTGCATTGTCTTTTAGCAGTTTTTCTCCTTTCAGAGATTTTTCTCCCTTCCTCACCTCCCCCTACTCTCAACCGGTCTCAAACTAGGGACTTGAAGAAGAAGGAATGTGCAGGCAGTGTTGTTATATGGGATAAAATGTCCCATTTTATCCCATATTTAGTTGCAGAACTAGCAGCTTGAAATGTTCTGATCTCTTAAAAATCCAGGGAGTGGGGCACTTTGGCAGGAATTTATCTTTTCTCTTCCCTTGAAGGTCTCTGACTTCATTAGGCCTTGGAAAGGAGAAGGAATTTTGAAGGCCTTTGAGGAAGTTGCTTTCATACAAAAGGGGCTTGAGTTCCTGTGATCTGTGTGCGTGAGGATTTCTTTCTTGGAACCAGTTCGTCAGACCCATGTGGCAGACCGCCTTGTCGTCTTAGTGCAGTAATACTCCTTTCCAAAATGCTCCAAGGGGGGTTGTTTTGGTTTAAAGGAAAGAGGAGGAGGAGGGAGTTTCCCATGTGCTTGCCAAGGTAAGAGGCAATCCTCTTCTGAAGATACTGCCAGGCCCTATTACCCTCGAGTGCTTCTTGTCATCACCTGCTATTACCAGAGAGTTTATGAATTCCTCAATGGCTCATTTCAAACTAAAGTATCCATGTTCCTTCTAGAGCCTGCTGCTTATCGGCTCCATCCCAAATGGAAGGGCATGGGAGAGACTCTCAGAGCTTCAAACTTTAGCTATAAACTCTCGGTGTATTACATTAAATGCTGCCACCAGCTTCAATCAGGGAATGCAGGGTGCCTCTCAGCAAGAGGAGATGAGAAGCTGGTGTAATTGGGACATCCAAAGATGTGGACTTAATTAGGCAATTTTGTTCATCTCATCTGGGGATAGGAATAATCACTGCGAATAGCCAATGGAAAGTTTTATGAGAACACTTAAGTATCTGCTGCCACTTCTTGTGCTTTCCCACGCAGGTTGGAGCTCTTTAGACTACTTTCAACTGATGCCAGGCTTTTTTATCATTTACAAGCACTGCTCCCATCACTCCTTCAGCAGCCTTGTGCCACATACTGTTCTACTTGGCTGTTTCCCCACGGGGACTGTGCATTTCCCACATGTGATCCATAGAGGAGGGTGGCAAACAACTGGGTCAGATACCTCCTGTAAAGGTGAGGTGATTCCCCAACTCTTCTCATCCCAGAAAAACTCAAAGGTTATACCATCTTCCAAAGAGATAAAGGCTTGCTTTCTTTTGTAATTTCTTCTCTTTCAGGCAATAATCTACAATCACTTTTTTGTTTAAAAGAAACAATGTTTTTGTTTCTTGTTGAAACGCCTACAACTTTTTTTGTGAAAATTAATAAAATCTGGAATGAAAAGAATGAAGGGGATATGTGCTGCAGATTTTTTCTATTTTTCAGTAACCAAAAATCTTCAAAAGAAATCTGTCACACATTGCCCTTCGTCTCTAAAAAAACTAATTTCTTGTCTAGCCCCCGTGTTTAGGTGAAACACCTTACCCTTTCCCCTCTCTAATGTTAAGATTTATAGGCTTCCTTCCTGACTGCTAGCCTTTCCTCCATTGAAGGAAAATAAAAACAGCAATAAATAGATTCCCAGTACTAAGGCTATAAATTTCTAAATTTGGCTGCCAAAACTAATTCTTCATTTGGACATAGGCACAAACTCCGATAAGATATGGACCTGCAGCATTCAGCCCATTCCACAAATTTTTATTTAGTTACTGTACTTACTCCATTGGGAAAAAATTCTACTTAAGCCAAAAATTGGTGGGACATTTCCCAACTAACACTCCTATAGTGATATCAGAGGTGTTACCTACCAGGCCACCACGTGACAGAGCTGTGGCTGTTTGGGAGCATTGTTCTGTTGCTCTGTATTTAGTTCAAGTCTCAGTACTGGGTATATAAATTTGAAGTGTGTTTCTCCTGTCTTTCTGCTCCCTCTTCATTTACAGCACTATAAAAATCCCCTCCCCCCCCAGGTCCCAGTAAATATTTAGCTGTCTTTTAAATCTAGTGATAATCTAGACATTTGTGATAAATAAAACAACATCTTTATGTAAACTATCTCATTCTGCTAATGGGTGCTCCCTAGATTAACTTACATTACTAATGTGTTAGGATGTACATTTGTATCCCTGCTTTTCTGTAATGCCTTTTCAGGAATTTTAAAGAAATTGGAAGTCTCCAAGTCTATCAAACTCACAAAATTATTTTTCAAAAATCTCTTCATTAAACATACACATATAAGTTACATTTTTAGAAGAACTGTATGAGATAGAGTATGAACACTGTGGTCCACAGTAAGCCTCTTGCTGTATTTAATTTCTTTTTTGCAAATAACATTTAGCTTCCTTACTTCTGATCTGACCTGACCTCATGTGGTATTCACTCTACAGCAAGCATTTATTCTGGCATACTTTGGATTTAGCTAAATGAAGATGCATTTTCTTTTATGCTCAGGGAGTTTCTGTGAAAATTGGTAAACTAAAATGGCTCCCTTGGGGTCTGACTTCAGTGGTAGTGGGGAGAGAGGTGGAGGTAGGGCCAGGAACGGAAGGAGCCATAAAATTAAAAGAACCATTTAAGAACCTTATTTCAAAAGCCAAGATTTCCCCAATGTAAGCTTCATCTCTCTAACTTTGGGAACATACCTGAGGTGCCTAAATTGATAGCCTAGTCATAGTTGAAAACCTAATCTGAACTGGGAGCTGAGCCGTTCAGTAGCTAACGAAGACAGACTCAGATTATAGATTAGGGGCACTCCTCAGGGCTGTGCGTATCTCTCTATCCATTGCCTGCGGAATCTGAAGGTGGGCAACTCCGTTACACTTAGCACACACGGTTGCCCTTCCCTTTGATTAATCTCAAACTTAGCTGATTCTTTCAAATTTCAACTCTTGAGTAAGATCTGGAATGTCTCTTGGGCTATACTCGTTGCAAACATTTGTTGGGATGTAGACCATATCTGTGGTGGTGATGGGGGAGAAAAAACGGTATGTGGAAACTTCTCTCTCCACTCCACCCTCATTGTCACCAATCCATCTCCATGGTTTAACATTTCTGATCTGAAGAATCTGTTCCCCAGGCCCTATTTCTGGCTCACTCTGCAAGTTATTCTATTTAACAGGCCTTGCCAAAAGTGGTTGATGCTAGCACGCGGAAAAAGTCTAATGGCTTTCAGCTACAGTATTCACATTAAACCGCTGCTATAGAGCTGACTTTAGAGTTCAGCAGTCATTTCACTTAATGTTCTCATCTCATTCAGTAGAACCTGCTCTCACTGAGGTGTCACATCCTTCCCACAGTGGCAAGGCATGCCATGAAACTGCTGAACATCTGCAGATCTTCCCTGTTTACAGGATTATCTGGCAAATGTTTTTGCTTTGCTGACTATACTGGAGATGTGCTGTTTCCACTTCACTGAAACTAACGGATCCCAGACTACTAGGGTTTCTTGTTTTATTTTCCACTATAGTTGGCTTGGATCTAGGAACCACAGGTAAACTATCAGTCATGTCCGTGATGCCTGACACCAGGCAGGAAAGGCTATTTCAAGCGCTATCAAGTAATGATTGTGAGGAAACTCCAGAATTCCTTGCTGAAAGCAGGCTGTTAGCCATGTTGTTTAAAACTGGAGAAATCGGTAAGAAAGCCATGAGAATTCATTGCTGGGAAGCAGAAGGTAGGGGTGGGGACAAGGTCACATAAGCACTGCTAATGTCTCAGTTCCCTAACTCTTGAAAGCTTCGGTGTTCCTAGTGGAAATCCAAGGGGCAGTTTCAATGATAATACATACAGTGGCGTTGGTGGGTGGCTCTGCCATGCCACTGATCTCCGCATCGCTGAGGTGAGCACAGAGTCAGCATGTGCTGGTGAAAGAGGGATGAATGTTACAGCTTTTGTAGGGACTATAAATAGAACTAGTTCACGAGTACTTCATAAACACATGGTTAGTTCCCACCTAAATTAACAACTAGTCACATTTGTTCAGCTTTTCCCCTACTACAGTAGCTTTCTGAGCATCCAAGTTTTGGAAACCGCACTTTTCCTGACAAGTCCACAACTAAGGAGAGCAATTTTGCTGCTCTAGTAGGGTCTAGATCTAGTCTCGTAGCTGCTGGCCCATGAAAGGGCAGAAAAGTCAAGCTTTCCTTCTGAGATCCTTAGCAGACCACAATTCTGATTAGTTGTGGCTGGACAAGAACGCCAGACTTCATTAGAAATTTCATCCTTTCAAAATTCCCCAGGAGCCAAGCAAGGATAAAAAGAGTATCTACCAAATAGGGACAATAATCAACATGTAGGCTGCTGGCAACAACATGCAGAATGAGGTACATCCTGGTGCTGCTCCCTAATATTCTCCATTAACAGCCCACAGGCATCCTGGGGAAGGAAATACAGCAGACCAAAGGCCAGGGAACAGACAAAACAGGAAAGGGACAAGCACTCAAGACCCCTTGCAAATGAATCTGATTTATTAAAATGCATCCCACCTTCAGTCAGAAGCTTTATCAAGTGCCCTCCTGACCCTTTGTCCCTCTGCCTCTGTGCTTCTTGAAACCTGTTTGCCCTGTACGTTGCCGAGCTGTGAGTGCTGCCTCAGTGTTTGTACCCATCCCATTTTATCAAAATTTCTTGTTCTTTGACCAAATCTGTTTCTCATGCCCCTTCAATTGAGCCAGCTGAATTTTGCTTGGTCTCCTGTAACTATTTCTTTTTTCTGCTCTCAGTGAGTTAGGGAAGGGAGGAGTTTGCCTTCTTTTTGTCATTTCTCTAACTCCTTCCAAGCAGCTGGAATTTATTTTAATAAAGTTCATTTCAATAGAGCCTGGAGCCATAATACATGAGGCTGTGATCTCACAAGAGCTCATAAATTAAGTAGGGTCAGCTCTGGTCGATGCATGCATATGAGACCTCCAAGGACACCCTGTGTGCTGATCAGCTTGTGCCAAGGATATAGCAACTGCCAGACTGTGTCTGCCCAGTCGGCTGTCTCTTTTAGTACGCTATCTCTACCCACTGCCAAATGCTTCAGAGGAAAATACGTGATCCCTGCAGTGGGCAAGTTCTTCTTAAATGATGGTAATATCCTTCTAGACCTTTTTCGCATGAAGCTGTTGGTCTGCTGTCTCGCACGTGCAAGGGCAGTTGGGAGGCACTGGACCCTGGCTGCTTACACAATGCCTGGACCACTCTCTGACACTTGTACCAAAGGCGTTTTTGTAGGCTGCTCTGCAATCAGCCCTGTTTCAAACTTCACTGCCTGTCCTGAAGGATGAATGCACCACAGAGGTATCTTGACTTCACGAGGGAAGTAGCCAGCTTGAATTTTTGGAATTTTTCCCCTGAAGCTAGACAGTAAGTGTATTTTTAAAAGATATATAGTCTTGTCATAAAGACTCCAAAAGATGGTGACCTCTACAGCTATGCTGTTGTAGTTCTAGCTGCCCAGAAATTACATCTTATTTAAATAAGATAGAATTTGTCTTGTTGAACTTCCAACTGCTGGCTCACATAAGTCTTTGTCAGAAAGACTGAAATGCCTGCCTGCTTGCCTCCTCCTCCTAGTAAATGCTTTTCTATGTGTAAATCCCTATATTCAGCAATTATGTCACCTCTAAAACGTCTCTTCTGTAAGCTGAATTAATTGAATAGAACAAGCCTTACATTCGAAGTCTTGTTTCCCAGTTCCTGTGGTCCCTACTACAGATAGCCCCACTCAGCAATAAAGGCTGTGTGCTTTGAAATCCAGTAGTGTGTTTTTAATTCAGGTTACAATAAAATCCACGGATTAACGATAAAACAATCCTTTAGGCTATGTTTGACAGTAGTTTTTCTTCATCAGTGAAAATACTAATTTAACCTTTCCCCTCCCAAGTCAAGGAAGCTTCTGAAAATACTAAGCATTTTTTTCGAGTAAATGTTAACTGCTTTCCTACTACCTTGACCTTGACTTGGTGGCTGAAATCAACTATGAGACCTGGACTCTGTTTTCTGGAATGACATGATGTGGAAAGAGTGGCCGCCAAAGAGTAGGAAGGCCTCCAGGTCAGTAACTTTCAAAAGCTGTCCTGTGACCTTCCCATTGTAGAGGGATGTACCAAGCTCAGGAGAACCCTCTTCCCTTCTTTTATAGTCTCTGGTGGTGTTGAGTGAGATAGGACTATTTGTTTTCCTTCTCTTGTTATTCTAGTCCCTTTTCCTTTTGCTGTAATGTGTCACTTCACCAGCCTTGGAATTGGAGTTTGCACAGAGCTATTATTCACCAAAAGATTAAATTCTTAGCACTGCTCTGCTTCCCACTTCTCTTCTTAGTGGCTTCCCCCCCCCCCTCCCCCTCCCTAGTTTCAGGATTTTCTCAACATTCTAAAGCAGAAGCAGCAAGCTAGAGCCAAACAGTGTTAGAGCAGTCATTAGGTGGGCTTTTTCAACTGCTAACATTTCTCATTTCTGACCAGGGTTTCTTTCTGTGGTTCCCTTAGGTTTTTTCAGTCTAGGGTGAAAAATCTGCTATGTGGCTGGACTACTTAGTGTTTCAGGTTTTATTGTTTTGAATGTGAAACACATCAGCAACAGCTTCCAGATAACAGGCAAGCAGATGCTAATCTCCAAATCTCACTTGACTTGAGTTTGTTGGGTATCTGAATCTGAGTCTCAAAAGGGGCTGTGACAAAACACAGCATTAATTGGTGTTGCCAATTACCTTCATCATCTCCTCAGTGTCTGTCTGTGCCATCACCTGAGTAATGCTCCTTGCATGATGTAATCAGAGTGGCAAATATTCTGGGTTTGGATACCAGTACTAATGCATGCTCCTGAACTTTTGGCTGAGCAACAACAAGGATTCAGCCAGATGGTTTTGCTTGTAGCTGACTGGATTTACTCTGTAAGGGCTGAGTTGTATTTTCTTCCTGCAGCAAAAAAGATACTCTTCACCATACAGCCTGCACTTCAGTTATAATTTCTCTCAGGTTCAGTTTCCAGGGCCTACTGCATACGACTGTATATCCAATATCTCTTGTATGTTGTGCTTTCAGTATCAGGAGGCTGTCCCTTAGGTTTCCAAGGCAGCCTTATCCAATTTCAGGAGTGCTACAGAAGCCTCCTTAGTAGCTACTAGGTGCCATGAATGACAAGGTTGAAGTCGCAGAGGCTGTTATGCTACTTAAATGGTTGATGTAGGAGAAAGGTATACTTAGTAGAGTCAAACTGAATGGAGAGCGGGAGGAAATTTAATCAGAATTTCTAAACATACAGTGAGAAGGAAACTTCAAACATTTTTCCTTTCTCTTTTGCAGAAACAAATATAATTCTGTAATAACCTGTGATATGATGTGTTAATGGGTGTGGATGTGGGTGTCTCTGTTTCAAAGTGTGTCTCCATAAAGTAGTACAGATTTTTTTTCTGTTTGCTTGTTTGCTCTGAACATTTCATTCAGTTCTTCTGCTGAGCTGGTAAATAGTGATCTGCGTATTGTTTTCCAGATCATGATAAAATAGCTCATCTTCAATCGCTGGGCACTGATTGATGGAGGTGTAGCATCCACTGATTTGAGATTTACCGCCTCTTGAGATTAGGAAGAGCTGGAAAAGGAAGAAAGAATGTGGTACCAATACTAACACATGCATGATACCTTTGTGGTGATACAGAAGAGTTATTGGCAGTAACTAGATCTCGGGGCCTCCCCTATGCCAGAGCCAGAGTGCACCAACAGGCTCTGCAACCTTTCTCTCCCCTCCCCAGAAAAGGCTGTGGCTGCCTGTGCCCATGGCCAGCTCTGATAGGCGCCGCTGTAACCCGGGGTTTGTCTGCTGTCAAACAAGCTGTGTGGAGCCTTGTCAGGGTCTCCCTCCCTGGAGAGACCTTGGAGAGTGCTTGGGAGCCACTTTTAAACTCAGGCCCTTTGTCCTGAGCTATGTTGCAGATATGCCTGGTCCCTGACCCAGTGACTTGAATTCATGGCTTGACTTCAGACCTGCCTTGCCTTTGTGGACTTGTTTGGCAACTGCTGGACTGAGGCTGACCCTGGTTAGAGTCACTGAACCTGCTCTGCTTCCTTGCTCGTGTACTGTGGGCCTGCACTCTTGTTGGTGAGGGCAATGCCCTGCTTGCCCTGCTGTCACCCTCAGCCCCTTGCAGAGCAGCCCTCTCTTGCTGCTCTGACACCCTGCATCTGGCGAAGCTATGAGTGAGACATGCAGGGCATCCCTACCTTGTACTAATAAAACCTTTACAATGTCACATACCACAATGCATTTTTGGAATGCATCAGAGAGGTTAAATGCTTGGTTTGGAATACTGATCACCTCCTTTCTATAAAGTCAAGTTCTTTTGGTACCATCAGTTTAGCTGTCCAAGGTTCAAGGGGAAGGAAAAGCCTACATAATAAATTTGGGGAGAGTTTTAAAAGACAAGATAGACTTTTCATACATAATTTCACAACTTCAAAGTCCACTAGCTAGCACTAGTAGCACACGATTTACTCCAAAATAGTTCCATGTGCTAATGTATTTTGAGAGGTCATCTATGCCTTTTATGGGATTGTTTAAATATATTAGGTTTATGGAAAGTTAGTTAATGGCAGTCCCAGCCTCAATGGATTAATGAACTATAGAGTGCATTTATACAGATCCAAACCATACAATAGGTACAGTGTCTCACATCGCTCCGGACATGTATCACAGGGTTCTGCACCACACAGAGTGTTTTCAAATACAACGTCTTTATAGTTTTTATTTCCAGTGTAATCAATAGCGCTGACAACACTTCAGAGATCTTTCAGTTCATCTGAGAGAAGCCTTTGCCACACTTCCAGCAAGCAATAGGGATTACTCTGGTCATATTCCATGTGTGCTGGGCTGAGCTTGTTTTACCACAGCCTTTAGGATAGTGTTTTCCATCTGCTCCTTTATTATCTGACCAAAGAGACTGAAAACAGAGGCTGGAATAAAACCCTCTTAGAGGCCACTGGAGGAGATACAGGGACACCGTGCGAGGAGGGATTTTCCGGCTGTGATTCCCTTTCTTGTTTCCAAAGCCCTTGCCACATTCTGCATTCCACCTAATCCCCCGGATTCAGATGCTAGCACCGCTGGAGCAATCTGTGGGTCGTTTTCTAGTCAGAAAATGGAGCAGCTTGCTGAGTGCAGATGACTGACTCCTCATTGGCCAAAGATTCCCTTGACTGCAAAGAGTTCCCATCACACTGACTGAATGAGCTTTGCTTACAGTAATAGGCCCTGACTTCTAAGATAAAGCCAGTAAGGAAGGAAGAGTACACCAACCAAACTGACCCACAACTTCCCAACATGTAAGTATCCTAAACTGTGGGAACAACTCATCCATGTTTCTTGAAGTCTCCACAATCCCTTCTTTGTGTCCTCTTCCAGGGCCAAACAGACAGGAACTAAGTGAGACAGCAATCAGCCTGTATACTTAATTAGTGCCATTTCCCTTGAGTGGCCTGTTGCTTTTAGGCATAGATGTAATCTGCTGTGCATGACATCCATATCATAGATATTAGAAATAAAGGGGGGGAAAAGGGTCTCCTGTTTCTGTACACTATCTCATCCATTCCCCTTTGGTCATTGAGGGATTGTCCTCTATAGTCAAAACAGGACTGGGGAAAAGTACTGATAGGATCTCAAAGGCACAGCCTAATAAAGCTTGCTAAAATAACTTCTTGAGGAAAGGCAGAGGATCTCCTCTGTCTCTGTAGACCCTCCATGCAGCAGAAACTGGGCAAGTTGTTCTGGGTTAGTGCAAGTAGAAGGTCCATGCTTGTGTCTACAAGGAGGGTCTACATACCAAAAACGTGAGCTTGGAAGAAGTTTTCAATTCCCTACAGAAGCTGTAGGACTAGCAATTCAAGAAGCAGTTAGAAGCACATCTGTGAAGAAGAAAATTTATTATGTAGTGAATATTGTACCTGTGTAACATTGCTAACAAAGCCATAGCAAGATATCCAGGCACTTGAGATACCTCCCAGTTCACCAAACCCACTTGTCTTACTGTACCTGCACTGCTGCAGACCCTCAGCTGTTCCCCTGGGCAGCAGTGGAAGTCAGCAGAGCGTGAACATGTATGTTCCCTACTTGGTGCCTCCTTGCCCTGGCCTTGTTATATAGGCCTACATACCAAAGGCCTTTGGGATTTCTGTGCTTTTTTCCCTGTTCGGCTTGAAAAGGTGGCACCTACTGAAATTTGTCTGATGCCTTCAGTAGCTACACAGCTGTATTCTAACTTATTTTCTGACAATCTCCCTCATAGCTGTTGGGACCACTTAACAGTGGGGGCATCTATCTGTGGGCCACTATTCCACGCATCTTAAGACAGAACTTGTATCATTAAAATTATTTTACCATGCCGTGCTCTGGTCCCCGTCTACAGGATAATCACACCAGGCTTTGTCATCTTCAAGTCTAGTGATCTGGGATCAAAGCAGGTCAGATTCATCCTGCTCCGGTAAATTAGCTCCACTTGGCCAATGCTCAGCAGAGTCTCGTTCATTCAGTCAAACTGCATTTGGACATGGGGAGTAGCACAGCAGCTCCTGAGTCGTGTAACTGCACTCTAATACAGTCTACATAGCCACCTATTACTGTCCGCTGTGGCTAATCCTATTATATGATGTAAATTGCTCTGCTGCTTTTCTTATCTAGTTCCTTTGTTCCTAGCCACATTTCAAAAAGACGGCTTCTTAAACTGTGATTCCCCCTTCTCAGTTACTGCCATTTCTGGTTCAGGGAGTAACCCGCATTGTCATAAGGAACTGTTGAAAACTCAAGGGGAAGCTTAATCAAAACTTTCATTTAGAAACCAGTAAAATACGAGTGATAGTTTTGCTTCCCCTGGGGATGAAGAAGAGTTAAAAAATTTCAAGACAGTAAAACATTGATTCAAAATGGGGCTGCAGCCATTTCAGATGGAATGTTCTTTCTTGATAGGTATTTGGATGGGAGGACTTAGAGTCTTCTAAGTAGCAATTTGGAAGATAAGTGTTAACTAGTGGTTAATACTTTATTAGAGTGCTAGAGGGCACTGTACTGTTGAAGGTACTGTTTATGGATCAAATATAATAACTAGGAGCTAGACAGTTTAATGGCTTGAGATTCCTTTTCACTTTTTGTTAGAGACATGTTAATCCTGACAATGTTGTAACTCAAAATGATTGCACTCTTCCTGTCTCAGACACGCTGTGTTTAATTCTTTGTTGTCCTGACCCTGTGGACTCCTTTCTTCTGAAGATGTGCAAGAAAATGTAAACTGCTGACATTCTGGATTGAAAAACATTCGGCATGCAGTTTGCACTATCGCAAATGCCTACATGTTGTTCAGGCAACATGAAGTCTGTAATGTCTGGAAGGCCATTAGCATTTGCTTGTGTAAGTACAACTGTGGGCAGCATTGCTCCATTAAAATTGTCTCCTATCCGGTTAGATCAGCTTTACAGTTGATAGATAAGGATGAAATGTACTTCTAACTGCTGTCAGTTTAGATAAACAGAACTTAAAATCCTTTTTACAGAACGCCACCAGTTGTCTTCTAACACTATCACAAAGCTGGTGTCCATCTCTGGGACTATAAACAGTTCTCACCTTGTGCACTTCAATGTTACGTGTTTCTCTGGGGAAAATTGCTTGTTTCATCTCCTCTGCTGGACTTTGAAATTGAAAATAAAAAATAGCGTCACTATCTGACAAATTCATACCTTGTCTACAAAGTTCTTACTTTTTGCATGTTTTGTTCATACTGTTTTTTCAGAAAATGTTGTTTCATAAACAAAGCATTCATATGTTTGTCTAAAATATTATGATAGTTTTGTTTTTGAATCAGAATTCAATTTCAAAGTTAAACATGAATTTTTGCTTTTGAAAATTTGTCTTGGTTTTTTATTCTCGCTTCCATTGTTTCTTACTAGAAAGGGAAAAAAAGGAAGCTGGGAATTTTACCTGCTTTTTGAAAATTTTTGTAATTACTAAATTTCCTACAAGTATTTCTTTTCTTCTTAAAGTTTTGAAACCCCATGTTTTCAATTAGAAATGTCTCTTAAAGTAACTTGACTAGTTCCCTTTTTGAACTTCAATCAGTGTTTATAATGTAAGTTCTTCCTGTATATACAAAACGTGAGGAAAACTAAGTTATTGCTCCTTCTGGCTGATTCCATTACTCGAAATATCAGTCCCAGACTGTGATATCATGACAGCAAGCAAGTCTTGAATGATGAACAGTCTGCGTTTGTACATGGCCCCAATTAGAAATCCACATGGTTAACAGATCCATGAAATCTACTGTCCAGAAGATCTGTTGCAATGGGAGAATGTGCCCTGGGAAAGTGCTTTCTGGCACTTTCTGGTTGTGGGTTTGGAGCTGGGTCACTACCCAAGTGCAGTGAAGGGGTAGCATGCACCTGGTGGTCAGGGAGACTTGAAACTGTGAGGGTAAGCACCAACACAGTAGATGCTGCTATAAAAATAACAGTGAATTTTATTGCAATTTTCTTTTTTCTTCTCCAAATTGTGGGAATTAATGCTGAAGAAAGAAGATCACACTGGACACCTGAGCTCTCTTCAGTGGCCTTTCCTGCCCTACAGAATATGGCTTCTTTCTCCATCTTGCATAGCTGTGCCTGCAAATCCCATCTTGCATGTTCCCAGGCGCCTGTTTCCAGTGCAATTTCTGCTTGGCAGTGAACTGCTATTTTTCCTGCTTCCCCTCCCATCCCCCAGCTCATGTTCTGAGCAGCTGTGAGCTGGGCTGATCCTTCTTGGAAAAAAATCTAGCTATTGGCCTGTCCTAGGAAGAGAATTAGCTATCCATGCTGCCCTACATCCCATGCTTCTTTCTTCTTCCTTCCCTTTCTCTTCTCCTCTCAGCTTCCCTTTTCACTCTCCTGCTGATACCTTATAAACTACAGTTCTCTCTCATTTTAATCTCTCTCCATCCCGTCGTCCCCCCTCCACCCCCCAGTTTAATGGATTGAAGACGTCAGAATCATATAGCAAATTATTCCAAGTCCTAAGAATTCTTTCTAGAAGTGGCTGGGAATTTTTGACATATTGGGTTTTTCTGTGGAGATATTTTATGAGTGTTCTGGGTTTAATTAAAATTTCAGCTCATATCAGGAAAGTGAGAAAGACTCCAGTTCTCTCTGACAGTCACCTGGAAGGTAGAAAAAGAACTTGAAGCTGGATTTACAACATTTCAGGAAGCTTCTTCCAGGTTGTATGCATCTCCCTCTCCAAAATATGAGAAATTTCAAAGATGTCCACATACTAGAAAATGTTTCCCTTACTAGCTGTTGCACATCTGTGATTAGTTTTTAAGGGTTTAATTTTGATCTTAGCGCCTTATCCTCCAGTACGCTGAAGCATCTGAGTTGGGGTTTTTTGTTTTGTTTTGTTTTGTGACACTGCCAGTGGCTAAAATCTTTATGCACAAAATCCTTCTTGCAGAAGATCTCATTATTTTGTGTAGCAGTGGATGGCACAGTCTTGCGTGCTACAAGATCTTGCAAAGCTGCAAAACTACTGGACTAATCCAATGAAGTTTGCGGCTCATAAGAAAGCCTCAGGTAATAGCGACTACAAATGCTCCTCATTAACGGATACATGCTCCCGCTTTTCTGGCTTGCTCAGTCCCCTTACAGCACAGTTGCATGCTCCTGGGTGCCGTTTCTGGTTTATGCTTTACCCTTTTTTCAAAATGTAGATTAAGCATGGGATGGTGGCCAGCACATAGGGAAGCAGCATAATGGCTGAAAGCGGGAAATAGCCAATTAAAGGATCAAAGTCAGGGAAATTAAGCCTTGAGAGGAAAGGGCACAAATAGGGTGGGGTTTGGAAGAGCGTGGTAATAGCAGCCCTCAGAGGAGACACCAGAGTAGGAAATGGGGATCAGAGAAGCAGAAGAAAAAATGCAACAGCTATCCCTTGCAGGGATTGACTAAGAAAGGAGAGAAGCAGCACAGGCGGAGAGAAATGGAAAAACTGTGTAATATATACAGTGATTTTGAAAGCTCTTTAGCTACTGCACTCTCAGTGGGGCCTACCTGTAAGTGGGGCTGTGCAAGTAGAGCTTCCAGTATGGTTCGGTAGCTCAATTAGCTGCCAGTGAGGGCTCACACTTTTCTTCTGAGCAGCCTCCTGGCACCACTGCGCTGCCTTTCTCTCTCTGTCCTTGCTGCCAGTGCCTGGGTCTCTCCTTCCCCTAGTTCCTCAAAAGCCCCTATCATCTGACCTGTACTTTCGAAGTAATGCTTACTAGTATCCTTTACTAATATGCCCCTGCTTTTGACAAGCTAGATCTTTGTTTTAATGCCTTGACTATATGTAGTTTGCTAACTAAACCAGGTATTTTTAACTTGGCGCAGCATGGCATTAAGAATATTCATACTTTGGAGTAGGGGGAGCCTACACTTACTCTGCCTAAATCAACATGAGGTGTCTTGAACAGCACTAATACAAGACATTCCAAAGATTAAATAAGTGTCCTTCCTGATTGGGCTTTACTGAGCTTCTTTTTTTTTTTTTAGGAATGAGCTCACATTGTGCATAGACTAAAGTTGCCCAAGAGACACTTTTGTTGTAAAAGGTTTTTCATGGAAAATGAGATGTTTACAAAATAGGGAAAATACTGAAATGTTTGTTTGGGTTGATTTTTCCCCCTGAATCATTTTAAATGGCAATATGCAAAGCAAAGTAGTTTTTCTTGTATGTCACACTGTTTCATTAAGGCACTAACATAAGACACTTGATCTAGAAATTAAGATAAGTTGGTTCAATCAGTACTAAGTAGCAGGTGCCCTTAGTGATTAAATGTAATAGAGCATTTCCATTATTCTATTAAGCTTTATGTCAGCAGTTGTCATAGTTCCTCTCATATCCTGAAATACTATGAAAACATGTTCAGAACAGCATTTCAGAATCTTGGAATGAATGCTTTCTGAAAGCAAGGAATATAAGGATTTTCACTTCATAGAAAATTTATAAAATTTGTGTTTGGTCTATAGCAGATTAATAACCAGGAATTGAAATACTGTCTTTTCCTGTGAAGGATAAAGTATTAGGTTTGATAGTACAATGTATTGCTGACACAGTCTAGGTGCTATTCTGCTTCTTTATTTACTATATTATTTGTGAAGAGCACAAAAGCCCCTTTCTGCTGAGTAACGCGCTCTTTCCCTGCTCTTTGGTGCTTCTCACATGTATTGAGGGTGTTGGGGAAAAAACCCAACACCCTAAACCCATTCCACAGCAAGCTCATTCATTATAGCAGCAGATACAGAAACAGAAAAGCAATGGAAAAAATACTTGAATGATGATTAGGTCAGAACCCTGAGCTTTTAGCTGCCATTTAAATTTAAATATGCACTGCAACATGAGGCAAATAGGCCAAATGAGTCTACAGAGAGCGTTGGTAGCATGCAGTCTGAGACACTCATAGCAATGTACCTTGCAAATTACTACGGCCTGGCTTCTTGTGGTCAGCTACTGGGAGTGACTAGCCTGTATCACACACTCCTGCATAAAGCACTTGTGTGGAACAAAATATAACTGTAAAAGCTGATAAAATTGTAAACAGTACCTTGAGGTGGGTTATTGAGGCAACAGCAACAGCAAAGGGGCTCATGCTTGGTGCATTGAGCGCTCCCAGTCCTCTCATTCACATCTCGTCTGCATTTAGGTTTGACAATATCTTTTCTGGGTGTATATTACATTACAGAACTTGACAACTGTAGAATTCCAAGTCTGACAATCTTGTAAGTTAATAATGGACTTTTTTCTCAAAGTAACCAGGAGGGAGGCATAGACAATGACTTATCTACTTAATTGAAATCTGAGGAGTTAAGTTCTGTTTTCATTTCTGTCAGCACAATCCCAGGGAAGTCAATCATATGGAACCAAGTGTGCAATTTAATCCTAAATTGTTTGTTATATTCAAGATGCCTGTTTCCACACTGGGTGGGATTGTACCAATCCAAACTGAAATAATTTAATTTCTTTCTCAGTCAAGCTTTCACTGACTTTAACAAAAACACATATTTTTCCTGACAACTGGTGCAAGATGGGTGAGGTAGCAATTGTGTAGGAAACAGGGGTGGGTTATGTACCCTCTCCGACAGCCTAGCCTCTTGCAATGTGGGAGAGAAGTGGGGAAGGCTTGTGATAAGACATGGAACTGCTTTTGATTCAGCTGCTACCAAAATAGTAATGTGATTCCGTTAAAATGTCTAAGGGCCTGGTTCTACTTTGTCTTACATCAACTGTTTGTTATACTAACGTGTAATACAAATGTCGCCAATTCTGAGATAACAGCTCTAGTTCAGTTTCCATTCTGGCTGCATCACTGCTCTGAGAGACATGCTATTTGCCCAGAAACTTTAGTGAAAGAAACCCACAGGCTGTGGTCAGGAAAAATGGCATTCTTTGAAAAGGTGTCTCAAATCTCCAGCTACGCCCATGCTGACTGAGATTGAATAGACCTATGTGTAGGATCTTGGCTGCTCTTCCGCATATTCAAAACAAAAAGGCAAATTCAGTGGTCATCTGATGGCAGGAATAAGCCCAGCTCCTTCCATTTTGCCTGGCCCCCTCCGGGGATGCTGGCCTACATGCTGTCAGGCAAGACCTGAGTTGCCTGCAGTACCGAGGAGCCCTCAGGATACGTTCTGTGTGCGTCAAGCGTCAGCACTCATCTGCAGCACTGATTTTTGATCTCTGCAGTTTGTGGCGGAAAAAACTCTATAAGCAAACCAAAGGTATACCCGGCCTTCCTGAGTCTGATGGGAGCCTCATGGGTGCATGAGCCTCTCAGGCCGCAAAGCAGGGAGAGAAACTTAAGCCAGGTTTCCCATATTCTCAGGAGGTGGTTTTCCCGGTGGACCATTAGGAGGAAGATAGTACTATAGAAAGTCTAGTCTCAAAACACAGGTATGCTTCTGGCCTGAATGCAGGATGATGAAGACTGTGTTTTCTGGAAAAAGTCATAGACCCACTGAGGTCAAAAGGGACCTCTGGAGGTCATCCAGTCCAGCCCCGCCAGTCAAAGCAGAATCAACTTTGATTAGGTTACCCAGGGCTTTGTATCCACTCAAGTTTTTAGTATCTCTGAGAATAGAGATTCCTCCATTTTTTGGGGAACCTTTTCTAGTGCTACAACATACTCCCCCATTATGAATATTTTTCCCCTGATACTTAGCTCGAATTTCTTGTGTTGCAATTTATGTCCGTTGCCTCCGAGACTGTCACTGTGTACCTCCGAGGGAAGTCTATCTCAGTTTCCTCTATGGATTCCCTTTATATAATCAAAGACAGCAATAATATATCTCCCTAACCTTCTTCTATTGTGGTGAAGAAACCCAGCTCTCAGCCTTTTCTTGGTCGTCAAATGCTCTGGCTCTCCTCTTAATTAATCTGGCCTCTGTTTTACTTGCTGCAGTATGTCAGTGTCCTTCTTGTGCTGGGGTCCCAAAACTGACACAGTACTCCAAGTGTATTCTCACCAGTGCCAAACAGAGGAGAATAATCACCCCTGACTATCTGGCTCCGCTCTTGCTAACAGCACAGTACGTGGTTGGCTGCCTTTGATGCGAAGGTACATTGCTGGCTCATGTTAGATTTGTCTTCCATTAGAATCCCCAGGCCCTTTTCTGCAGAGTTTCTTTCTATCCAGCTGGTGCCCACTGAGTGAAAGAATTCCCTGGCTGTGGCCAGGACAAATGGCATTGACTGAAGTATAGATGCTCAAACTGTTGCTCTTGCATGGGATTATCCTGTACCAGCTGCAGGACTTTGAATCTGTCTTTCTTCAAACTCCATCAGGTTTCTCTCAACCCATTTTTCCAGCTTGTCAATGTCCCTTTGAATAACAGCCCTGTCCTCTAGCATCCGAATTTGGTACCATCCACAAACTCGCTGAGGTGCACTCTGTCCCAAAGTCCAGTTTATTAATAAAGAAAGACAACACTTGACATTAAAAAATACTGTCCCCAGTAATGATCCCTAGGGACCACTTGTCATCACACACAATCCTTTGAGCCTGGCGGTTCCTCCTATTTTCCATTTACTTCATAGTCCACCTATTCAGATCGAATCTCACTAGTTTGACAATGAGGATACTATGGGAGACTGTGTCAAAGACATTTCCGTACTCAAGGGAAAACAATATTCAGCACTGTCCTCTCATCCACAAGTAGAGCATACAATTTGCTATAAAACGGTCACTTTGTGATCAAATCCAGACACCAGTCCTTAGGGAGAGGCAGTGCTGAGCATGTTCTCAGTGTTCCCTGGCTTCTGCCTTCCCTCCAGAGGTCTTCCATGTATGAGAGTAGTTCCAGCACATAACTTCATTCTTCCAGGCCCCAAAGCTATACACTAGTTTCCCATGCAGAACTCAGCTTCCACATGCTTTCCTTCTCATGTTAATAAGAAAGGAAAGATGCCAAGTACTTGGGAAAGTCTGTCCCAAACCACAGTCACACGCAGGAAATCTCCTTTTGGCCTCACTTGATAGTGTTTTGTTTCCATCCAGTCTCTGCACATAATCTGAAGATGATAATGTCCTTCAGTGGGGAAAGCATAAATGCTCTGTCTCAACCTGATAATCCCAATTTATCTTGCACACCGTACTAGAGATGCTTATTCCTCTAGCTATCTCCTAGCATCCTGGTAAGTCTATCTCCTCTTTGTCTCTAATGTACTAATCAGTGTGATCTTTAGAAAATACATTCAATTATCATTATTACCAAGGTGTCTGGAGATGCTGATGAAGTTCATGATGCTGCTACAGGAGGTCCTATCCAAACATACTTTACTCAGACATTTTTTAGCTAAATAAGAAAAAGGAAAAGGTGAGAGGAAAACAGAAAGTAGTGCAGCAACTTGCACAATATTTTTCAAACCAGGAGCAGAACCAGGATCCAGGGATTAAAAATCTGTTTGATCACCTGCTAGACCACAGTTTCTGTAAATATGCTGTGGTTGTTGTCCGCATGCCTGGGTTGCTAGTCCAGGCTGTAAAATGCCTTTTATATTCCTTTAATTCCTTGTTCTTTGTCAGGGCCCCAAAGTTACCCAGCTCTTCCTAACAGCCACCAAACCTAAGTGCACATAATTCACCTCACAGGAACACAGGAGTTATGTATAAACCTTAATCCCTGCTCTTGCAGGCATTTCTAGAGCCTGTCCTATGCATACCAATCTTTATCTCTGAGTCCTTTTGTTTGTTTCCCTAGACTTCTGGGTTAAGATTCAACGCCGTGTGTCTCCATGCTATGCATACCATAGTTTTCCACTGGTCTCAGGAGAAGCTGATTCTGAAAACGTGTGGAGTCTTTGGGATTTGGCAGGCCAAATCTTCCTCCATTACCTGTAGAAGAATGACTTCTCTTCCTGGTCCTGCAAGTACATTTTTCTTCCCCTCCAAAATTTAAATTACTGTAGTCTGCCAAAATTTCCCTCAAGAAAAGACAAAAATATTCCTTGGACGGTGCGATTAATCCCAGGACCTTTTGCTAAGGTGTGCCCTCTAGACATCTTTCTATTTCCCCTGCAAAATCACCCTGAACATGGCAATAAATGCATCCTGCATTCAGCCACTGAATTTGTGCCCATTAAACGCTGGTCAGGGGAGCTGGAGTGCTCCTGCTCTATGTTCATTCAGAGTTGTGGGTTTGGATTCTGCAGGACCTAGTGGTGGACCCTGGCTGGAGAAAACACAACCCAAGAACATGCTTCTGCTGCTGCCACAGCCTTAAGGGGCAGGAAAACAAAAGCAAGGAGGAGCCCAGGCTGGTCTTGAAATGCTGAGTGTGGATTTTGGAAGGAAAGGAGAGGATAAGGTGATTGGATTGTTTAAACAGCTGCAATGATTCAGCAGCTCTCTTCCCCTGCGCAGCAGCCCCCTCCATGCCAAGTAAAACAAAGTAATCCCAAAAAGTGCAATCTACCACAGTGCAGCCGAATCACACTGCAGGACTGAACCAGCCCACAAACTAGGGAGAAAGGAAAGCGATGTTTTCAGATGAGATATGAAGCTGATGTGATAGTGGATTTCTTAACAGGAACTGCAAAGGATATTTGTACCATCAGCAAAGGAGAACAGAAGAAAAAACTGAGGGGGAAACATAGGAAATGGAAAGGGCCAAACTTTGCTTTGCTGTAAGCAGGGCCAACCGAGTTAATCACAGTGAAAGTTCTTTTTAGTTACAGCAGGATGAGATGTGCTGCCGCCGCCATCTGTAACTTGCGGTTCCTGCTTTAGCTGGTTACCCCGACCAGCTAACAAGCTGCTGGTAGCTAATGTGGCAGCTTCTTTGTCCTGAGTCAGTAGAGCTCTCTGGGAACTTACAGCCTCTGGAGCCCTACTCAAGACACAGCTGAAAAGTCTGGAAGCTTGTAATAATCATACAGATTAAAGTGGGAGCTTGGGGCTGCTGTCCCACGTGGATCAAAGCAGCGTTTTGAGGAGGACCCCAAATATGAGGCTCCATAGGAAATCAGTACAAGAAACAAGTGAGTGAACATTTCTAATACTCAATATACAGTAGCACTCAACTTATTGCTACAAGGCATCTAATCTTCACCCTTCCCCCCTTCCCAGCCGCTCAGCTCAGGTTTTTGTCTGTTAGGCCAGTGCCCACTTAAGGATAGTTATTGCAGGGAGTGCAGTTCGAGTCTTTGTAATTGCTCAGCTGATGGTGTAATGGTCTCTCTAAGGATTCAGCCCAGCAACAGTAATGATACAGCTGGCCTGTCTTGCCTGATGGGATCATTTCCACTTTATTATAACTGTGATTTTCAGCTCAATAATTCCAGAGTATTTTTAGACCCTTTGAGATGAAAAAATGTGCTGAATTTGCAATGTTGGCTTTTTTGTTTTGTTTTTGTTCCCTCTTAACTGGTGACCAGGAGAAAAATAAATTGCCAAGCAAAGTCAGGCAGGGATTCCCTAGTTCAGCTTTCTTCCTGCACCCTTTCCAGAAGAGAAGGGAACTCTCACCAAGCTGCTGAAAGAGGTCGGTGCAAGAGGTCAGTATGTTTCAGGGAATGAACTGGGAGCCCAGGCATAAAATAAAGTGAAGAGGAATTTCAGCTGAGACTACCTTGATTCTGTCATCTTATGGAAAAAGTCTCCCACAGAGAGGTGAGGGTTGAACTTCACTTGTTCATTTAAAACCAGACCATAAGAATATCTAACCAGAAAACTGTAGGAAACAACATAGTCCTAATTGTCACTATGAGCAGCCATCCTTTTCAACCTCCAATTGTTAGAATCACCTCAATAGCTCTGTCCTTCATTTGTGTCCCATGAGTCCCAAAAAGAAAAAGCAAACAGTTGCCCCTTGGCAGCTCCCAGAAGATTCTTCTTCCTTCTGGCACAGGATGGAGCACGACAGCTTTAACTTGTTTCTCTTGCACCTGTTTGACGTGGGATAAAGCCATGCCCTGCTACATCTGGAGAAGGAGGATAAAGCCGTGAAAGCTACTTCTCCTTTGTCATGTATAGATCAGCAAGGGATACCCTGTCAATTGTCATTTCTGTGTATGTCAGCTTCATGTTCTGGTATTAAAACCCAGGGCCTCGGGCATCTATTGGATTTTGTTTAAATGCTTTATTGGATTTTATGAACCTCATATACACCAGACAGATCATAGGAGACGTGTCCTGATGATATCCACAATAACCAATTAAAATCCCAACCATGTTTTAACTCCATTTTCAATGAACTATGGAGACACAACCCTCTTCTCTATAGGGTGAACAGAGATCTCATTAACTACATTTAATTGAGAGTGGCAGCTAGTGGATTTTATACATTAGGGAGCACTTCTGTAGACGTCGTATCTTTCAAATGCATACACTGAAAAATTATAATGAATCCCATGATCGATACAGAATCATCTTTCTTGTTTCCAGTGTTGCTTCAGTTCCAAGGGTACTTGAATAAATGAGCTTCAGTTAATAAAATTCACATTTTCTTCGCCCTATAATATGTTTTTCAAACTGATTCTTATTTTTTATTTTCCCTCTCTTTCGGCATCATGTGTATCAATTGGTCCTTCAAAATAACCTAAAAATTTCTTTTTTCCCCTTGCTTCTTTTTGAGGATTTCAGAGATCTCAGGAGCTGCAGACAGTACTCTTTTTAAGTGTATGCTATTGTTTCTATTTTAGAGAAGGAAATCAAGGGAAAGTGCAGTTAGGTGTTTCTCACACCCTGTGGCACACAGGAAGGCAGTGCTTAAGCTGTGAACTGAGCTCTGGAGCCCCAGGACTCAGAGCGTAGCACTCATACTAAACCATCTTTCCTCCATAATTCATTAGAGATTCCAGGGAAGGTGTGTGAGCTCCTTCATGTTGCTGAGTGACAGAACCCACCAAGAATGTCCTTTGAGGTCAATAATCCACTGAATGCAACGAAAAGGTGGTGGGAAGAGCAGCCATATGGCATGCATGCTTATATGCATAGACATACACACACCCACATAGATATGCTTTCCCATACCCTACTGTGCCTGAGTCACAGTAATTCCTCACGTCACCTTCTCTTGAAAACTGTATGAATGGGAAAGTATATGAGAAGACAGTATATTAGAGACTATTTAAGATGGTGACAGCCTTTCTTCAGTGAACTGTGCTAACCCAGTTAATTCTACAAGAGTCAATCATTATTTCAGTCATTTGGTACATAGTCTTTAGAGAATCATATTCATCATTGTAGGTCAGCTTCACCCTGTGGATTATCTCAACTTACAGATCTTAATTCCCTTTTGAGCATGATAGCTTTGTAAAGGTAGTTACATACTTCCTTCAGGAGTTTCTAAGTCCCATTTTGATGTATGTTCAGAGCTTTGAAAACATCTGCTTTCTGACTAAAATGCTTCAGGCTTGGTCTCTGTTTGAAGTTTAATTGTTTTGGAAAGTTTGAAGAAATTCTTTTCTACTGTTCATGTTTTTGGGTCAGGAGAAAATGAATGTCTGCTTGAGAGTCTAGCAGTAGTAATAACAGTATCCTACTGGAGATGTGCAGGTAGCAGATTCCCCCTGAGCAGGGGGGGGACCAGGTTGCCCCTTCTGTCTCTCTTCCTGGTCCTCTGTGTCTTCACTGTCTTGCCACCTCAGAGCAGTGACAGGAGTGCAGCTTGTGCCTATGAAGAGCTGGAGGTAGGGTGGCTCCCTGGCAGGAGAGAAGTGTGAGGCAGCTGCCAGGCTTTCATGCCATCAGCTCAAGTGGCTAATTGTTTGCATAGCTTTGCCTTTCCCAGTGATCTTCCCCTGTGTCCTGTGTTCCTCATGTGGTTTCCATTAAGGTCAGGATGGGGGAAGGGAAGCATGTGAATTATTGCAGCATTTACTCTCGCTTATCATGCCAAAGCTTGGAGTGCTCTCTGGTATAGAGGCTGCAAGCAGTGCACAAAGACAGTTTTTGAGTGTTGTTAACTGTACCGATTGAAAGACAGAAATCTCCCTCTCCCATCCCTTGACAAGACCCTGACCATCTCCTTTTCTTTCTGTAAGCTGCACAATAAGGAACACAAAGTTGACTCAAAAGTGTGTGAGAACTAGATCCTCCATCCAGCTGAAAAGAACATGACAATTTGAACAAAGTGATAATCCGTGGAATATGGCTACCATTTCCAGGTGGGAGAGATTAGGACTGCCAGCAGAACCAGCATGAGCTCACATCCACAGCAGGGCAAGGGACTGATCTCCCTCTGTCTCTCCTTCTTACTTTGTGTGTGCTCTGTGGCTGGCCCAAGGACCAAACTGCCCAGCTGACCTCTTCCTGAAGTACTTCTCTGGCAATTTGTGAACCTCCCAGAGTATCTCAGTTGTCATCTGGCCCCTTCTGTTGCATAAAATTAACAAAGTCTTTCAACCCTGCACGTGTAAAATTACTTTCAGGTAGTCCAAGTAGGTTTTATTTCCCCCCTTTTCCTTTTCTCCTTTCTGTTGGTGGGTATTCCTTGCCTTTAACGCCAGTGGTACGGGTAACTGGCAAAGCAAGTTGAAGTCTGGCACTATGTGCCTGCGGATTGGTCACTGCCTGTTCCTGGAGATGCTGCAACTGCTGGAGTTGGGCAGACAGTCTTCTCTTAGGACGGACTCCGATGATCCTTTTCTTATATGCGGCTCCAAAGTATGCACCTCTCTTGGTGTTTCGAATACTCTTCTGCTAAGTAGATTCCAGATTAGAAAGGGTACTGGATACAGATCAGAGACCCAGAGCAGCTTGATACTGATAGATGTTAAGAACACAAAAGCTTGAAAGGGAGATGGTTACAGCCTGACAGCTCCTGGCTGGGTTTCCCCAGGCAAACTCCCCATCCTCCTCATGCTTAGTCTTTCCTTTGATGGATGAAAGGGCAACATTATACGTATGGAGTAATTTTCTTTCTGTTACATGGACAAGTTTCTGTTTGGGGTTCAACAAATTGCATGAAAGAAAAATCTGCCCAGAGCGAAGATGATAACAAGAAGGAAAAAGCAGATCAAGTGAAAGCTCCCCCTTTGACAGAGACACCTGAAGGAGTTGGTCCTACACAGGCTTTGTGTGTATTGCAAACCTCTGTAACACAGGGGTTGTTCCTAAAGAGGAGGCTTTGTGTCTCCCTCCAGCTACCTCTGGGCATGGTTTACAATGGGACAACTCATAACTGGCCTATCTCTGCATAAGCCAGGAAGAAGAGAGAAGGAAAATCAAGGAGTGGAAGGCAGAAAAGTTCAACTTCTAGTATCTGCACGGACTAGAAATGAATCATGAGGCAGACACAGCTCCAGAAGCAGCCTACGTATTGTCTATTTTGTATCATGAACTGCAACTTATGATGGCAGGAATATCCTGACATTTTCTTTGGAGACTGAACTGTTATGCAAGTCTTCACACTCTAAAGCTAGAGCAATGCAGTGCTCTTTGTACCAAGATTGACCTGGAAGCTATTCACAAAAGTGGCAGCAAGCCCAGAGCAAATTGGTGCTACAGGTCTGGAGTACATCTGGGACCGGGCACATCAGTGCTTGGATGTTGCGCAATGGTCGTGTGCCAGGGTACAAGTACAGGGGGGTCACAACCAGGTGCATCAGTGGGGCTAGATTGTACCTGTGGGTGTCAAAGCCAGCTGGTTCATGGCGTTGGTTTCCAACTAGACTGATTTCATGGTCTTAACTTTTTCAGCAGAACTATGATCCTCAGTGCAATACCACCCACATGCCGTGTTATGCTTAGTAGAAATGAGTATGTGTGTAAAAAGCAACCTGCTGTAAACAGCTTTAGCTGTAAAGGAGAACAGGTGAGTCTCCAACAGGCAGGAGGGACAGTGCAGAGTACTGGAGGGGTAGAAGCCAGGATGCCTAGGTCCCAGTCTCGGATCTGATTGTGTGAAATTCCTTAGTTTTTTTGAAATAAAGATGCCTACACACTTTCCTAATAACTGAAGAACATCAGTCATACAACATAAAAAAATTACTAAAAATATATAGTTCTGTGAAAATCTGTTTTTAGTTAACATTACAGTTTTGAAAAGCAATCTAATGAAACAAACTAATAGCCATGTTGGACTAATGACGTCTGGCTTTCTGTGATTCGCTCAATAGTGACAGAGCTCTCTGATATGTGATAAGTAGCTTTCAAAGATTTTCTCACAGTGGGAGCATTTACAACAATATGCTCTCCCATAGTCTCTGGTATCTGCTAAGTCCCAAGGTCACACTGCAGCTTTACTTTAGCACAGGATGGGTGCACTTAGCAGGGTTTCTCTCCTATACCCAGACAATGATTTTTTCTGAACTTGTACAAGCTGCATATTTTGGGGCCAAACCACCCCCTTCAAGTTGGTTTAAACTGGCCAGCAAAGTCAAAGTTTTGATGGGATGGTAAAGAGGCAAAAGGAGAACTGGGTTTCTTATGCCTTGTTTCCTTAGTAAACCAGGCTAAAAACAACTTTGAATGAAAAATTCCAACCGGCTCCAGTCACTACTTGGCATACCATCAAACGTTGCTCCCTTGCTGTAGAGAAATAGTGCTTCATGGCTTCATGAAGCTTAAAGAATGGGCTATATAGACTATATTGTCTCAGATTTCTATTTGTCAGGGTCACCAACAGTAGGGTAAAAAGACAATAGCTGGTAACAGGATTTTCTGGGAATATTTCTGAGTCTGTATTAGTGTGCTGGGGTGGAAGTGGGAGGGGATGAAGGGGGCAGTTTTATGGATTTTCATCTTCCTGGATACGTAGACACCTGCAATTTGTTAGCAAGTCAGTAAAGGTGGACTGGCAGGTCTGACATTTGCTGGAAGGTTAAGAAAGAAACCCTAACTAATCACAATCTGTGGGGAGGACGTGGTGATGGTTTGTCATGGACTGGGCCTGTGCCTTTCAGCCTGAGATTCTGCAGCAATCCCAAATTCCGGCAGCTAAGCCTTGCATCTGTCTCACACATGATGCATTTTCCTCCCGCATCTCCTGATAAAGATTTGCGTGGTAAAGGAGAATCTCAGAGACAAGACGTTTGCTTGCAGGTCCAAACTTTCATAGGAAAGAACTCTCTGCACATCATTAATTTGCAGCAAGCTGAGTGAGCTAACCCTAATGGTATCCCAGTCCTTTTCCAGTAACCACTTGATACATAGATGGGATCATTTTGCCATTCACCAAAGTTTCGTCTATGTCTTCTTCTTGCAAGTGGAAGCAGACTTAGTGTGTTTTAAGGGACAGTCTAGCATTGTCTCAAGACCAGGCTCCCTGACTAAGTAGTGATTCTGCCAAGAGGGCCCCTGCTGTAGAGGCGGCTGTTCTGGAGAGCATGTCGCAGCCTCTTCCCAGTACCTTCCAACAGCATCAGACCGGCAGAGTGCAGGCTGCTAGGGGGGGGACTGTAATAGGGGTGGAAGATCACTGGCTTGCTGCGAGTCAATTACATGAAGATATAGCTACCATTTCTAGATGCTAGGCATGCTTGAAGAGATCCCTCAATATACTCCTACATAACAAAAATAAAAAAGCTTTACACTTACATGAGGAGTTTTTTATTTAGTGATAGACCATTGATTTCTGAGGGAAATACTCCAGTTGTTTTTCACCAAATCTTTTGCCTTTCGTGGGTGCTGGAATTTTCAAGGATGCTGAACGTTTCGATGAATTTAGATGTAATCATTATAAGACATAGATCTGTATAACATATTTTACCCAACCAGATCTAAGGCAAATTTCTCACATCCCTGCCTTCACCACTGCATGCTACACAGGATTTTGAGTGACTCTTGCTGGATGTTGAAAGTTGGATCAACTTCTCTGGGTCACTCAAAGTTTGACAGTATGTCAGTACGTTTTAGGGGTAGTTTTTTAAGCTGTTCTTTCTGTTTTCTAGAATTAAGAAATCTATCCACATTTTTTGTTAAAGGGACTCCTCCCTGTCCTTTTTTAGCCGGGAGGACTCAGGCTCACGTTAGCCTCAGGAAAGGCTCACTATTCTATTCCTTCCTTTTGGAGCAATGCACTCTTACTGGAATTCAGGCTATATGCAATTTCTCTGAATTTTAATTTGGGATTTTTCTGTGCAAGGTTCCTGTGTTATAAGCTTGCTTCAAAAATAAATGTTATGGGTTAAGGCAAAAATGACTTAAACATCTATAGGCAGGGAGAATTAAAAGAGTTTGGATGGAGAAAAATATTATTTTTCTGCGAATCTCTAAAGCTTTCCTGAAAACATTCCACGCCATTCAAATGCCACTTTAATCTGTCAGTCCTGGAGAAATACAGTAGTTTGGTGCAACAAGCTGCTTTACAAGTTGTTCAAAGCAAGGGAGACTGCGTCTTTCTCTGTGCTTCACAGACACTCGTGTCAGCTCTCTCCCTGCTTCTTGTCACAGCTGCTGAAGCAGTCTGTGTATTCACCAGCCATCAGAAACAAGTTTTAAGCCTCCTGTTGCCAAACCCAAAATGTCGTGAAACATTCAGCAGCCAGGGAGGCAGTAGAAGTGTGAAACAGCATTTCACCTCTGGAGCTTTGGGATTAGGTTCTGACAAGGTTATGTCAAGAGAGTTTGTTCATCTGATCCTCTCAAAATGTCCTGCTGGTGCAGACTCCTCCACAGACTTATTCACACTATTTTGCTACAGTCAGTAACTTTTACTTTGCTGAGGTTTTGGACTGGAACAGAAACAAGAGAGTTCAGGACTGAATCTCACACAAGACAAGACAGCACTGGCATAGTGGGAGGGTCAGTCCCAGAACAGGGTCAGTCTGTGTGCATTGGCTGAGCTGGGGCACTGGGCACAGGGGGTTGTGGGGCTCTGAACTAGAATAGTGAAAGTTGTAAGGACCTGAAGTGCTTAAGCTGAACTGCAGAACAGAACCAGGCGTGATCAGTCTCTGATTCAGCTGGGCACCACGTTGAAATCATCTTTGCCTTTCATTCATTTGCAATAATGCAAGGTTTTAAATGAGAGTCCAGGGTGCCCCAGCTCCTGAATTGATTTACAGCAGATGCTGGCTCAACTCTGCATGCAATTTACAGTATTCTGGCCCAACAAACAAAGCTGTTTTGCTGTTTGGATGCTAATGTGATGTCTTGGCCACCTGAGTGCTTCATGGGCAGTCTCCTGCAAGGCTCACAGGCTTTCATCTATGAGCACAGCCTGTGCAGCCACTGCCATCTTTCCTTGGTTCAGTTCTCTGCCACTCGCTCCGAGCCTCCCTCAGCAATCCTGCTGTGGACACCACAGGCAATCTTGTTGCTCCCAACCTGTTTTGCTGCAGCTTCCATTAGAGTAAATATTCTCAAGGCACTTCCTTCAGAGGAGCCTTCTCTGCAGTTGCCCTCAGCACTTGCAAAGTCTCCCCTCCTCACGCATACTCACAGGACTTCCTTTTCATTCATTTCCTTTAATTGGGGGAACAGCTGGAGAACTCCAGCTGTTTCCCTCCACGAGCAGTTTCGGAAATGAGGTGATAACCTCAGCCCTTCTTGAGCCTTGAGGTTAGCTGGGGGAGGGTTGCAGATTAAATTAACAGTCTGCAAAATATTTGAGGTTAAGGGCAGAGAGGTTGAGAACCAGTGGAATTTTCCATCTTGCCTGGGCTGTATCCCTTTCACCCTTTGCTGTTTGTCAAGCCTCAAGGGCGCACAGCTTGCCTACTTTTTCCCAATTATTTTAATCCTTTGGTAGTGTTAAAATTGGAAGCCGCCTAATTAAATCTGGGGCCTTGCACATGAATTAACCCTTAAGGGCCAGCAGGGTGCACTGTCAGAGGAGCAGCACGTTGTCGGCGGGGGATTTACTGGGAGATGATTTTACTCAAGCACAACCGCTTTGGACTTCTCTCAGAGCACTGCTGCCGAGGAAAGGATTTGCAGGGCTACTCGCAGGGGAGGATATGCAGGTTAAAGGAGATTTCTTTTCCTGTGTACGTCCAAACGCCCAGCCATGGAAATGGCCAATGTGCACCTAATCTACACCTAGAAAAGACAAAGAGCAGTCAACAGCCCATATTAAGGCATTGGGCCTTCTGCTTTGACTCTTCTTTTGTATGCTAAGAGGTAGTGATTAGCAAGGTTCAAAGAAAATCATGATAAGGATGAAATAAGTAGTTTTGGAAGATACCTTATCTGTATCTAAGATGTCACCAAAACCAGAAGAAGAAGGTGATTTACTGTGTTTTCTGTAGTTTTTGATGGCTGTCACAAATATATTTCATCTTCTAGAGGTGTAAGGGATGGCATCATCTGTCAGCTGATGTCCTGCAGTTCTTCAATATACACTGTCGTTTCTGGAGTGGCATGAGGTCAGGAAGCTGTTTTGTACCATCTAATGGTCTGCCCTCTCTTAAGGCCATGATCACTACTGTTGCTGTCAGGTGTCAGATACTGTGGTAGCAATTTATTATCCTTGATGCCTTGAGCAGTAGCCACCCCATCTGTCCAGGCTGTTCTGCTTTTGGGAGCTAGCCTCCAGATGACTAGCAATGACAAGAATCTGTCTGGAGCAACTTCAGCCAAGCTGAAAGTAGCCTGATTTTTCCATGACTGTGGAGATTTGTGAGGGAGGTCTACTCTGGTTACTTACTTGTCAAAAAAGGTATAACAGGTGGTAGCATCAACTGTCCTTCATGAGGGCAGTGAATGACTAGACAGTGGTTTTCTTGTGGTCATTGAATTGTTCCTTTCACTGACCACTTAAAAGTTAACTAAGAAAGCGAGCCATCTGACTTATATTTGCTATGTAGGGAAATTAGATAGCGGGCTGCAAATTAAATATCCTTTTCTTTGGCTTTCTGGAATGTGCCTTAATAAACATTAAGTGGAGAACAGGTCTGCCTGCCATGTCATCCCTCTTACCCCATTTTTTGAGAATCTGGGATAAGTGTTTGTGTTCATACAGGAGAAGAGTGCAGGGTTTAAGAGCGGTGCCAACCGTGATCATGTGGATCTGCAACATACTTCTGTTGAATGCCTCCGAAAGGGCTCAGAGACAGTTTATTGAGCGTATGTATTGTTAATGGCCCTATGACTAGGAACCTGACTTTGAACTCAAGCACCAAGTTGTTTATTTGCAACTGGAAGTTCCCAAGGTGTTGGCTGCCACAGACATGGAAGAAGAAAGACCCCGGCTGGGGAATCCAGGCCCACAAAGAAAAAGACCAGAGGGATTTTTGCTGAATCATTGAGAAAAATCCTGCATTAATTGATGGCAATGCTCCTGTCAGGCCAGTATTACCATTACATGAGTTCAGTCTGATCCATATTTTTGCCACTAATACAAGAATTTATTAATGAGGGTGATCAGCAGGAGGCAGGACAGCAGAGGAGATTGGGAATTCTTTATCTGTAACTTGCCATTTCAAATCCAGTTCAGCTCAGCACTGACTGATAGTTATTAGTGTCTGATATTTCTTGGTAGGCCCTGCATGAAATAAATTAGCAAATCGTTAATTCGGTTCCCCCTCACAAAAACATCAACCATAACTGACATTAATTAGAAGCCTCATTGGCAGTCTTGCAAGGAGAGCAAAAACCGATAGAGCCCATGCTCTCATTTTTCCCCTGAGTTATCAACACGTTCAGAGAAAGGGTCCTTGCAGGTCAGGCTGGGTGTGTAAGGGTGACCTGAGCAGTAGACTGAAAAAGGGTATCCTGATGTAGATTTAAATGGGATTTTGATACCCTGTGCTCCAGGGAGACTAGCATTGCTTGTAATACACCAAAGGATTTGTTTGGCTAGAGAGCTGGCAAGATATCCCACTGCAGCCACCTACTACTGGTGCCAGCTCTCTGGGAGTCTGGACTGTTATTCCAAGAATAACTATATAGATGGTGAGCATCTGTTTCTTCTCCAGGAACCCAGCTGGCTCAGAGTCTTAGCCAGACCAAGGGACCGTTGAATATTTGTTCCATGGAAGACAGTCAGGCAGTTTCCAAAGGAGAAAAGGATTTCCTATCAGAGACCATGAGTACAGCCTCAGAGGCTGATAAGAATGTTTTGGGGGTTTTTGTTCTTGAGGTGATTATTGAATGAAGCACAGGACAGTACTTCACCTCATCACCAGAAAAGGTGGAAGTTTGGAATTAGCTACCAGCAAGTGAAGATCATTTTTTTTCCCTTACAGACATATTCCTCCTTACACTCCAGCATGGTGGTTTGCTTATTTCTTTGGCACCTTGTTCGTTCAATTGTAAGACCCCTTGGAAAGTCTCCCACTTACACACCTTTTCCCCAGGATATAAGTCCTTTGGGGAGGCTTCCTGCATACTGTTTGCTTAGACACCTGTGCACTATAATGTATGTCTAATTGAAGTTGCATTAATGGTATGATTCCATTACAGGCAAGGAAGATGCTTGCTGCAAGAACACCCCCAGCGGGCCTTGAATCAGCTACAATAGATAATTTATAAAGTGCTGTGGATCTGCTCAAAGCTCCAGTGTTAAGTACAGGAGACACAGGGCTATTCATTATTAACAAGACATTATGCTTTTTGCTCAGCAAAAAGTGTGGGTCTGGGATGAGCTAAGCTCTATCAAAGGTGAGATTTGAGACTGCCAGTTTGACTGAGCTATTACTCAGACACTGCCTCTAAGTCTGTGCCAGCTTTTGAACTCTCTTTGAAAGATAAAGTTCACATCTCTGTTCTGACCTGGTATTCCAAGAGTTTTGTAGGTTCTCTTTGGATTTTCTTTCTTTGCCTTGTAAGTTTTATGAAAAGACTGGGAGTGAAAAGAACTAACAGCTGCTTTGAGGTAGGCCCATTGTAAGGCAGCAAGTCGAGCTTCTCTGAGCCCAGTCTTCTATTATCGCAAACCCGGGTTTCTCTCCTCACTTCCACATTTCTGCAGGTATTTCCTAGTCTGAGTCTTCAACAAGCTTTTGCTATCTCAGGCATAGGCTACCACTGTTCTGCCAGGAAGAAAGTTGTGGAGATGGTGGCTTTCTGGTGTGATGGTAGGGTAGTGAAAGGGTATTCATCTTAGGAATGGATATCCAGACTAAACTATAGTCCCACACCATAGATGTGCCCAAGTGGGAGGAGGGGGAAAGAAGATGTGAAAGAAAGAGGGTACCGTCTGCTTCTGAATCTTCAGCCCCCTGTTCTTCTTGCTGTCATTCTCCCTCCCCAAAGCCTGCTGCCATACCTGCCTGGGCAACGCTGCTCTCTTTGGCAGCTCCCCTCTCTGACGCAAAGCCCCAGCTTCTACCTTCGGGGCAAGTTCAAAAACACAGACATGGGCAGCACTTACTGAAGAATCTGTGTTGGCAGAGATCGTGAAAGGAAGATATATACAAGGGAAAACTAGATGCTGATGTGCCCTCTCTTCAGTCTTACCTCCCATATCTCCAGAACTCTGCAAACACACCCATTCCACTACATTTTCTATTATTTTTGCTAGTGTCCCGTCTTCCTGCAACAGAGCACCAGCAGGATATCTTATCCTTTTGCTCTCAGTTCTACCTCCTGTGGGTGTTTTTTACTGAAGTGTATAAAGGTATAAAGCTGTAGATGTGGTGCTTAGGGACAGGTGGTAGATTTGGCAGTGCTAGGTTAATGGTTAGACTTGCTGATCTTAAAGGTCTTTTTCAACCTAAATGATTCTATGAGTCTGTATTAGCAACCAGAGCTGCTTCAATTTGGAAATTAAAGCAAAAATCAGTGGAAGCTGAAGACTTTCCAGAAAAGCTTTGCATGATATTGTGAATATGCTCCAGATTATTTTTCCTCTTCTGAAAAGACTGTAGGAAACATTAGCTGTTTTAATCTTCTAAAGGGAGCGAACATTTCTTTGCAAAATTCTCATCCTCTTGGCCTTGTTGTCATTAACTGTACTAGCAAGTCATTAGCAGTTGTTATTACAACAAAATTTGAAGTCAGAGATGGAGAATCAGTATGACTTTCTTATTCTTCACTGTTCTTCCTCCATTCTACTATACATATGTAGTCAGAGCTACCACCAATGTTTTTAGTAATATTTTATTTTTAACTGTGCATTTGAGAGGAAAGAATGGGACGTTCTTTTGGCACTGAATCCTCCAAGTCTACACAGAGCTTTGGGTCTCTTGGCAGGAAGATGTGCATTTTTAAGGGGTCACACATTGAAATTGTCGGTAGAAAGTTTGCTCTCTAAAAGAAGAAACTTAGGAAAAGTTGTGGGGTTTTTAAATTCTTTTTAAAAACAGAAGGAAAGTGCAGGCTCCAGAGTTTGAGAACTGAGATCAGACACACACCAGGAAGTGTGGCCTTTTCAGTTATTTATTGGGTTGCATTTTTCATTTGTAGAGATTGATGGTTGATCTTTATGAACTCCTTCCTCTCCTCCCACTGCCTTTTCTTCATCTGTCCTTTACACAGCTTGAATACTTGTGGGAGCAGCTGGATTAACAGCTCTAGAGACTTGCAGGGAGAAATGGACATGTGCATTTGACGGGTCTAGCAGATGAGAATCTGATGTAGACTCTACCAAAAGTCATGGAAGAGAAGAAAGAATCAAAGCAGGGACATAGGAACTGCCATTGTGTACAGTGCTTATCAGGTCTCTCTGGACATACAGCTGCACCTGCAGAAACCTATCTGCTGGCATCCTACCTCCCTAGAGAGATCACTAGGGAGTGTGGCTCTATTATATTGGCTGTCTAATGTTGCATGCTGCTTAGCTTGCCAGTTTGATGCTTATCACTTTGGATTTTTTTTAAGTAATTGGTGGCTTTTGACCTTCTGCTTTGGTTCTTCACATAATCTATCAACACCAGTGGACTGAGCAATCAAAAATCTCTAATAAGGTCAATGTGGCCCACCCTTACCACCTGTCCTTGAAAAAAGCCCAGCAGGGCTGCTATCAGCACAAACATCTTCAGAGGTACTTTCTCTCCTCCTGCTGAACTGTTCTCGTTTCCTCCCTCACCTCCAGGTGTGAACATGAACCAATGGGGAAATCAAGACAGTAGGCGTGACTGTGGGTCTGCCTGCAGCCCAGAACCCTACCCTGGGAAGAAGTCTAACAGCAAAACTATTTGTCTTCTATGAGACCAAAATCTGTAAATTCTAGTGGTTCAATCTGAAAAACGTAATCCAAATGCCTGCCTTTGAGTTTTTTAAATGAAGCAGACTTGTCCAAATGGCTCAAAGTTGCCGTCACTTTCCTTTCAGGCTTGGTGCCACACAGCTGAGATTCTAGCAGTCCTAGTTGCCCTGGCTCAAACAGGGCTCCTTGGCTTCCAGGCTTCCTGCCAGGAAAATCTTTAGTATCCCAGCTGGAGCCAGGTTTGCCAGGCTCTCAGTTCTGCTCACTGACCAGGTACACAGGAGAACCTGTGAGGAAATGGGCAGATTTCTGCCAGAAAATTCAATTAAGCAAGTACATTCCCATGAAATAGTTTGATTCTGTTAAACTGGCATTTTTCAAATGGAAAACTCTTCTATCAGAAAGCTTACGTCCAGCTCTGCTCATTAGTGCATCCATCCATGAACAAAAGGTAGGTTGTGCCGGAGACCAATAATTGAAATGCCTAAATCCCTTCCATCAAGAGCAGAACACAGAGTAACACTTTGGTGTCTGGCTCCATTTTAGCACTTTAATGTTTTCTGCAGGCATCAAATCTTACAAGACCCCTGTTACATAGGGATTACTATTCCCATTAACAGATAGATACAGGGATGAGATAGGACAGGGAACAACTTGGTCCTATAGTGAGTCAGTAGAAACTCTGCAAAAGCTTCCAGTCCTGACAGAACTTTCTGCATCAACTATGCTAGCTTATAGAAACTCTTGCAAAGTCAAATGGGTCAGTATCGTACGGGATTTCTGTTACAGGATACAGTTCACCTTCATTTATAACACTTTTAGAACAAATTCATGCCTAATTTTAAGCTCAAAATAACAGCGTCAGAAGACCACAGGGTAGCAGACAGCCCTACAAAACTGTATGGACACCATCCACTTGAGCCACATGACATCATTCTGCAGTCCAGCTAGCAAAAACTACTAGGAAGTAGCCTGCAAGGTTCTTAGCACTGTATGTATTGTGTGTGCTGAACAGACAGTAACACACGCGAACCATTGAACCATTGCTTTCCACTTGCAGTCTGTTTTCCTATGGCAAAAAAAAAGTTTATTTAATCCTTTGTTCTGGTACCATTTGAACCAATTTCAGTGAAATTTTTCAGAAGCAGCAGTATCAGAGATTGTTAAGCTAGAACAGATTTTTTTTGGAAGTGGGACAGTTAGAAAGAAGTAAGTGTCCTTTCAAGAGGAATGGAAATATTAGTTCACCTGCTATTAGACATCAGAAAATCCATATGAAGGGAAAGACGCAGAAAAATAAAAAGCCTTAATTAAAACTCTAACTACGGGACAAGCTTTAACTATATTTTGAACCTTAGACATGAAAGCCAATCAACACCAAGTCTCTATAGGTAGCCAAGCTTCTTCATTTCTGGTGCCTGTGAGGAAACCAAAATGCTGGCATGAAATACTGGATATGAATCTTCTGAAAATCACAGCTTTTATTAATAACAAACATCTCTAGAACAAGAGCCCCTTTTCTTTGAAGGTTCTTCAGGAAGTCTTCTCATGGCACTAAGAAAGATAGGTGTTTTTGACAGTGGTATTCAGAAAGAGTCTTGGCCCACCCCCTTTACTGAGGCCTGAAATTGTTTGTGGCACACTTTCCATCCAAATCACATTTCCGTACTGACTCTCCTGCTTGATTCTCTGAGCTGCCTCTGTCGTTGTTCGCTGCCTTTACACCCTCCAGTGGAACTGGATCACACACTCTCTTGTGCTGGGTCCAGAGTGAGAATTTGAATAGGAACAGGAAAGCCTGAGCCTGTAGCCCCTGCTGACATCCCACTCAGCACTTCTTCTATCACTAGCTGATTTAAGTGCTTCTTGCTGGTAACCAGCGCCTTCCAGATTAGAACTTGGAGACATTTCTTAACCTATTCTCCCATTTCATCCTGATTGATGGAGCCTTGCAGCTGAAGTGGATGCAAGCCATGGGAAGGAGGGGTTTGTGAAAAGGCCTTCAGACTAAATTGCATATGTGTAATGAAACTGTTTTTATTCTTTTAGTCAGATTTTGTGCTGCACCAGTTAACAGTGGCATATGAATTCCTCACTGGTGCAGAGAATGGAGAGATTTAGCGTTACAAGCAGCAAGACCCAACAATGTCCAAGATATAATTTAACAGGCTCAAAGGTAAAAGGCAAATTCTTAGCTGGGGTTGCAAGCAGAGATGAGGAGCGGGACAGTTTCATTATTTAACACTTGTGATTTTTACATTGATACAAACTGCTAGCATTCTTATTTAATATCATCTTACAGTCACTTTGCAACTGTTGTAAATGACTGCTGACAACAGATAGTTACACCAGCCACCCAAGTAGTAAGAAAGTGCAGACAAGTAACAAAGGATTCCCTTCATTTCCTGCTGTCTGGAGAAGAGGAGAATAAGGACAGAGACCCTTGAGCTGAGAAAAAGAGTCAGTCCCACTGTACAGTAGGTGCTTTTTGAGGACAAAAATGAAAATGGGTTTTGCTTAGTGTGAGGTTGATAATTTCTAATTAGGATTTATTGGCTGGTTACCAACGCACTGTTAGAAATCAAGACATTTAGTTTGGTACAATTGGATTTTAATTGAGCCTCATTGCATTTTTAAGTAGGCTTTAAGTGGTGTGTAAGCCTTGAGTTAGGTTAAATTTCCTAAGTAGGATATATCAACTCAATACTTTTTAGCAACAAAGCAAAGTTCCTGTTCAGGGAACAGGGCTCTGCAACATGTTCACAAAGCTTTGTTATTCCTTCTACAGAGAAGGGATAACCTTCCTTACCACTTGCTGGTGTTCTTGTACCAAAAGTTAGACAGAAATGTTTTACCATTTTTTTCCGCTTTTCCCTTTTCCTGCTTACCTTCTAGGGAGCTTGCTTTATAAACAGTAATAGAATAGGGCTGGGAGGCCTTCTACACACAGAGAAGTGGTCCCAGTGAAGACTGTCTCCTCCATATGGCAGCATATGTTTCTGTGCATTTCCTGATAGAGCAGCCATCTCCCTGTGGCATTTGGGCACAGTATAATTAGCTGTGTACAGAAGTAGAGTGTTGATAACATTTTGCTGGAAGAGTGCCATCAGCATGACTGTTCTTGGTATTTGTTGCCGTAAGTAACACTGTCTTTAGAGAACAGTCATTGGAAATCTGTGGGCTGTTCTTGCACACCCCAAGCTCTTTCGTGATTTTATCATTAGTGGTGCCTAGAGAATAGTCCTTTGAGTTTTGAATGTTTAACATGAGAGAGGTTCTAGCCTGTTTGTTTAGCTATGTATCTCCTTGATTGCAGTTTGACAGGATTAATCCCAACTGCAGATTGGTATCATGACTGGATATACAGACTACTCCCTGTTCTGACATACTTGCTCCCTGTTTTCTCCCAGCTTTTCTTGTCAGTACAGAACACAACAAAAAAAAGGAAAAAAAAAAAATCCGGGAATATTTCTCCTTAAAAGCTCAGTCCCTTGCAGGATCTCCTCCCTGCCTTCCCTATAATCAAATTTTCCTGCCTTTTTGCCATCCCATGCAGACAGAATCCAGTGATTACAGTGGACCATGGAAGAACTACCTGGAGTGATATATGAAAATATCGTATACTTATATGAAAATAAGTCTGTCTCAGAGAATACCCAATAGAAGAGCTTCAGAGAAGAGTGCAGAAAAAGTAGGGTGACCACTGATGAGTAGGACAGGGCAAGATCCATCTTCCAAGTTCCATCTTCCTGTAGGGAATTAGAGATTGGTTTGTGGGATTATAACTTCTTTATCCATTTACACTGTTTACAGTAACCTTGCATGTCCCATTATCCATGCAAGTATCCTTTAATCTTTTGAGTACTTTGAATCTGTTGACTTCTGTGATAACTCTAGAAGTGAGTCTCGACAGTTAGTAATATGATGGTCAAAATATTTTCTGATCATAAATGTACTGCTTTCGGCTTCCTCTTCTCCACTTGTAAAATTTCCTTCTGTGCTTAAATAACGCTCCATTTTCAGCAAAGCTGCTGAGGCATGTCTATAACATCTGTAGGGGAAGAGAGGAAGAGCTAGTCCTGAGTTCTGAACCCATAAGTCTATGCAACACAGCACAGCTCTGTGATGGGTTCCCTGTTTATTTGCTCACGAACAGCACTGAGTGATGTGGCTATGTTCCTCCTGAACCCAAGCTAATTCACAGCTTTGATGCCTCAGCATGATACACTCTAGTGCTTTCAACTCCAAGAACATCACACAAGGTGTTGGCTTGGGGTCACAGTTCCCACGGTGCATTTATGTCCTGCTGGTAGCTGCTCTGTGGCCATGATGGATGGCCAAACACAGCACCGGCTCCTCTAGCTGGATATTCTTTAGCAACACAGGTAATATCAGTTATTTTATTCTGCAGATAGTAGGGCTGTATAATCTCACACACAGTCAGAGCAGGCACCCTGCTCAACAGACATTCTTACGTACTACGACGTCACTGAATAATGCAAATGGATTTTTCAAAAGGAACAAAAGAAGCCAAAACTTTAGACTGGGAAAGGAGTTCTCTGTATTTCCCTGCCTTCGCTTGGGGTATGTCAGGGTGTCCAGAAGAAAGCTGAAGACTCAAACTGGCTGTTTCAACTCAGAAGGGTTGACTGAATTTGGAGAAAGGAAGGGTAAGTCTTTGAGGCATGGTAAGGTGATACAGCAAAGAAGATTTTAGAGCAGAGAGTCCTCAAATGTATTTTGCTGAGGTACTACTGGCAAAGACAACAGCAGCTCTTGCTTCTCCACATGTACTGGAAGAGGCTTTTTTTTCTGCTCAGTAGGTGTTTTTATGCAAGTTTAAAACAACCTGTGTATCACACCAGAGCTTGAAAGCCCAGATATTCTAGGTTACATATGGAAAGCGGCAGTGGCAGGGAGCATATGCCTACTTCTCTGTATTTATCTGATTTGAGTCTGCAGTCTAATCCTTGGGGCAGCATTTATTTTGACACCTTGTTAGGTTTGAATTTGAAGAAGCTGTAAGGTCAAAGTAATGAGTGCATTTTTTAAGTTTGTTCTGTGTTGCTTAACACCTTCTGACTGGGTCATCACCCTGGAAGAGCAAAGCTTACCAAATATTTTTTCCATAGCTGCAGGTAGATGCTGAGAAATTTGTTGTCCTGACCTTTTATGTTTCTGCATTTTTAATAATGGTTTCTTTTTTTCTATGTGTGCAAATCTGAGTTTGGCTGCCTGTATGTTCTACGTGGTAGGTACCTTTGCTGGTGTTGTGTGATAATCCTAGAGTCTGTGTAATTTTTTTCACTTTACTCCCCAGCCCTCTTGTAACTCTAGAAGCTGAGCAAATTAACTTTTGGAGAAGGTATGGCTGCAATCTCAGTAACAACAGAAAAAAAAATGTTGAAAAGTATAAAATACTTAATTTTCTCAGAGGTTGTCAGTTCATCAAAAAAACCCAGGGGCACATAAAATTCTGCCTTTTCCTAGCAAAACTGCTAAAGAGTTGCCTGGGATTTGTGAAGCCAGAACAGAGAAAACCAATGTTTTGGGATTGTCTGCTGGGACATTGACTGCAAGGCTCAGGAAAAGCAAGGTCAAGTCCTCCATGTGTCCTGTGGCTGTGAAGCAGGAATGTTGGTTTGTTTGAAGTAATTGGAAAAGCAGTCTGTACCCCAGCTCCCACCCTCACCCGTGTTAGTCTGAACTACTGGTAAAAAACAGCCACGTGTGCCCATCCACACTTACGGTATATTCTCTTCCCCACACAATCCCACACCAGAGTGCAGGGGCTGTTGGGCTCCATCTGAGTTACATTTCTTGGTCAGAATTTGGCAGTCACAGAGGTACAAAGAGATTTCCGGCTTTTCTGACCTGCAGTCTTGACAGGAAATACAGTGGAGGGAAAGATAAAAACAAGAAGGGAGCAAATGAGGTTTTCTCAAGCCAGGGCTTTTCTGCCTTGAATTGGTGCAGATAGATGAATGGGAGGAAGCAGCCTTTGAGGGCTGCTTGAGAGGCAGGCTTCTATTAATAGCCTTGTTTATGTGATCCCAAGGCATTGTTAGAGCAATTTCTGCAGACTGCAAGTTTCTTCTGTTGTTGCTTGGGATTTACCCACCTCAATTTTTTATTTTACTCTAAACAGAGAATTTTTAGAGAACACTTTTTTTGAGGAGACTGCCTTTATAGCCCTTTTCTCCCCCAGTCGTTGATGTCCTCTAAAAAGGCATGAAAATCCTCACCTTGCCTCAGACTTAAGAGCCTCCCGTTTTAGCCACAGTCCCAGCTGAGAAGATTCCCTCCTTTCCGCTGCAGAGCAAAGAATGTTGGCTTGTAATTGCAAAAGCCTTTCCGTGGCAGTTCTCCTCTCACCTGTGCTATTCTCAACTAATATTTCCTTTAAGCTCTCCCTATTTGTTCCCACCGTAGCAAACATTCAGAAAGGAGTCGTGGGTGGTTGTTCCACATCCTCATGAACTGCCATTGTTTGAAGCAGCAGTGGACAAAGGCTTGGAGAGTTTAAAAAAAGAACATTCAACAGTAATCTTTGGCAGTACAGCAGAGTTGGAAAGTATGCTTTTAGGCAGTGATGCATACTGTTTATTGGTATATATTGTAAAGTAATGAGTTAGGGCCCTCTTTAGCCCTCTCAAAACAAGGCATCTGTGATAAACTGTCCTGCTATCCCTTTATTTCCCCTTTTCTGCTCTCCCCTCTTCACAGAACAGTGCTAATTTCAGATACTTTCCTGTGGTGATTACACTATATGCAGAAAACCTTTCAGTGACACAACAAGGAGATGTTCTAAGCAAGTAACAGGGTGTCTCCAGGTCACAATTCCTGAGGAGCCTGGGAGTGTCCTTTATATCTGCTGCTATCAGACCAATGCTTCCACACCAAAACAAAAGTTTTAACCCTTCCCAGTGAGAGCCTGAGGGGATGTGGAGGTGCACAGCAGCTCTTGAAACTGAGCATCTGAGCTTGGTAATAGGACTGAAATGTTCAAGCTGTTGCTGAAGAACTTTGAACACAGCTGGAGCAGATGGAAAAGACATTTACTTTGGTGCTGTTAGGATGGAAGAGCTTTTCTGCAGGGTTTGGGGGTTTTTTTAATCTTTGCTTTATATTTTATTGAGATTGTTTCTATATTAAATTAAATGGGCAACTACATTAATTCAGGCATGCAGCTTCCAGCAGCAGTCCCATAGTCACAAGGGTTTCTCTCTGCATTAACATATCTATGTTTAAAGCTAGACCATCTCAGCAACATACAGAGCAATGTACTTTATAGTTTAACAGAGAACAGAAATGGCACAAAACAAAGAACTATGGTATGTGAGAGAAGGGAAGGAAAGCATATCAAGGAAAGCCTCCAAAACATTACCTTTTCCCCAAAGTCTACCAGAAGAAAAACCTGCAAGCCCTACAGTCTGCTTATAGTCCCCAAAACCCAGCAACCATGTAAATCTGTGTTACTTTGAGGTCCACTGGCAGCAGCTTCCCTTCAGTTTTGAGAAATTCAGAAATCCAAAGGCTGATACAGCTGTCTGAGAACTGAGGCAGAAGCACACTTGCAAGACAAACATGCTATATAAAGTACATCTGTATGGTCTGGTGACCAGGCTTGTTATCTGTGGTTTGGTATAGTGTGAAAGGTGAAGTCCATGCGGTGTGAACTGAAGCCAGACCTACAAAGTTAAAATCATGTAGTAAAGCGGGGGGGGGTTTTGCCAGCTGTCTCCAGCTGCAGCCAATACAAAAGATTTTCAAAGGAAGATAAATATGTCTGAATGCTGCCTTTGACTCAGCGTAGTGGGTGGATGGCAGATATCTCAGGAATTCTTCCACAGTGATATTTAAGATTATTTTAGAGTGCACCTGTAAAGATCTGAGATATCAGAAGTCTCAGGTGTGTCCTGCCATGTGCTTTCTAGGAATCCCCCACATCCTAAAGGAATTGGCTGGCTGAAAGATTTACAAAAGACCCCGTTCTCTATGGCCTCTGCTGTCCTCAACCAGAGCGACTGTTCTGCTGGTATTCTCTGTGCCTGGGCCCACTGGTAACCTATAGGAAAATCCTGCCTTCCCCCAACTAGTAATGAGTAAGCGCTGGAGGCACTTTCCTGTATGTATTGATGCTATGTCTTTTGAAGCTGAAGCTCCCACAGTGTATAAAGGCTGTATCCCTCCCTTTGATGCCAAATGAAGGCTAGGGTCACTGTATTTGACCTCAGTAACTCAAGGTTTGAAATGGAACAAAAAAGAGTCAGTAACCACTAGAAGTGGCCCATGAGGGCTGATCTTGTGTAATACAATACTCCATGACAAGAGGTTCCACTGTTGCCAGAGCAAAAAGAGTGTGACATACAGCATGGGAAACCTCAATTCTTCACAGCAGAGAATTGGGGCAAGCACATCTGTAGAGACTCAGAGATAAACATCTCCTCTTATCCCATCTGTAAATCCCTCCAGTGTGATGAAATTGCCACCGCTGGTCTAGTAATAGAATGTATAAAGCCATCTAGCAAAATTAAAATGAGTGAGATTTGCTTCTTTTTGCAACGGAAATGTCCAGGCACCAAACTCCACAGTGTTTCTAATCTATTTTAGATGGGAGAGGCCTGTAAAGGGCTCCCTTCTCCAGCTTCTGGTGTAGTAACTAGCAGTGCTGACTCTCATTGCTTGAATCAATCATTCTCATCTGGGTGATGATGCTTCCCTGGGCTGTGGCATGATGCCATCCCATTTTCCATAAGCCAGCGTACAGACGCAAAGAGTCTGGATTGCTGGCCAAGTGTTGAACAAGGAGAAAATCAGCAGGTCTAATGTTGAAATTATTGATATTGTTTTAAAGTGCCCTAGCACATACAGCGGAATCAGCGAGCAATCAAAGCAGTCATTAAAACTTAATAAAGTTGAGTGATTCATCTTTTGTTGTAATATTTTAAAATAATTATCCTACTTAAGAATTATACTCCTTGAGAGTGTAAACTCTAGGTAGAAGTGAGAAGAAGGGCTGAATCTGAATCCAGTGCTACCTCCTGCCCCTAAACTTTGTACCTTTTGTTCCTGGTAATACTGCTTTGCAGTACTGAGAGTTTCAGGTTCATTCTTGGTGAACACTGTAGATGTTCAAGCAGTTGCAAAACCCAGATGGATACTTGGCCTAGATAGTCCAGGAGCTCATCTCCAACAAATCCCCATCAACCATGCATCCTTGTACCCTGCCGGTGGCAAATGTCCAATATCCAGTGCTTCTGGGGAACGTCACAGTTCCATCAAGCACACAGTGATGCAAGGCACAATGCTGCACAGTGACATGCAGATGTGGAAGCTAGCCAAGTGCCACCTACAGTGTGGACTAATGCAGATTTTCTCATTTATTCTGTCTGGTGGTGTTTACTTCCAAATGTTGATTAAAACTTGGAACAGCTTTCTGCCCAGGAGAGGTTATAGCTGTGCACCTTGACTCTCTGGTACAGCAGATGGTAACAGTGGCTGTGGTGGTGTGTTCAATGGTTACATGTTTCCAGGGCCTCAGGTTGCTGCTTTGCTTGGCTGAATCCCTCTCCATGAATATTCACTTTTGAAAGAGATTTATTTAGAAGGGGGAAAATATGGCACAGATAACTCTGATCACCGGAAGAAAGGAGCTTAAAGGCAGGTCCTTATTTCTCTCTGCAAGGGCAAAAATAAAAAGACTCAGCAGGTTAGCTATTATATTTGCGTATTAAATAAAAGGCATTCACTATGAGCAGGGAGTGTACACAGTTACTTCAGTTAACAGCTGATATACACTCATTAAGCTGTAGTAACTAATTCACTTGCAATTGTTTGTCCAAGCCCTAAATCAGAACCTTTCAAACTGTGTTAATGCCATACCTTCCTTTCCCTGGCATAGAAGGAAGGGCTAAGACACTGATTTATCAGAGTCAGGAAAAAACAAACTTGGCTAAAACCTGAACAGTTAAAAAATATACCTGAGATCCCAGCTACGCATTTCAGCTTTTTCTCAGCCCAAAGAGGAATTGACTTCATAAAAAATTTTGGTCATGGTGTCAAAATATACTTCCCAAGTTTTTCTCAATGTTATCCTTGGTGGTGGATCACTGGACAATGACCTTATGTCTATATCTATCTCACTCCTTCCACCAGAAGGAATCGTATGTGCTTTCTTTGTGCCCAGGCTGAAACTGTATTTCTGGTAAGGAATCTGTCAGTAACATGAGCTTTTTAACAGTGAAAGTCTGCACAGTGTTTACCAAGCAGGGGGACCAGGCATCTTGATAAAGACCAGCTAACTTAACTGCTCCACAACACCCCAGAGTGGGCAAGAGTCAGGCACATCACAGAATCACACAGAATCACAAAATGGTAGGAGTTGGAAGGGACCTTCAGAGATCCTCTAGTCCAACCTCCTGTAGGTGAACCTGCTTTGGTAGGGGTGTTGGACATCCAGAATACATCCAGACAGGTTTTGAATATCTCCAGAGAAGGAGACTCCACAACCTCTCTGGGCAGCCTGTTCCAGTGCTCTGTCACCCTCAAAGTAAAGAAGTTTTTTTTCATGTTGAGGTGGATTTTCCTGTGTTCCAGTTTGTGCCCGTTGCCCCTTGTCCCGTGGGCCGTGGGCCCCACTGAAAGTGTCCAGACCCTGGCGTGCAAACCAGCATTGTAGTAATGAGTCCAGCTACTTTGATACTTATAACATAAAAGGGCTAAGAGGTGACTGAAGAGCACATGGAGTGGCTTGTTCAGACCCCATCTCAGCCATTCTGCTGTCACTGAGGCACCAGCCTGACTGGGTATTATTAACCACTTAAAGCTCTTTCCTTGTGCTGATGGGAAGTGATTCAGAACTGCGTTGCTTTCCTCTGAGTGAAGCAGAGAAAGTATGTGGAGAAAACAGGCACCGCCTTGTTTTATTTCCTGATGGCTCCACAAAAATTGAACTGCCTGTGAAAAATGTTCTACTAAGAATGAGAGAAGATTTGGCTTTAAGTCACCCTGGTAAGGTGCTTTAAATCCCTAAACTAGACAGTCAGATGTATCTCTCTTACCCAGGGCAATCAGAGACTCAAATATGAGGTATCTTTCTTTAGAGCTGTGCATCCATTCTGCCATTCCATGATTATCTCATGTTTGTGGTATTGGGACTGATAATGCAGAAAAACACTGTTCTCTCACAGGGAGCATGTACTTCTTGACCATTAGCCAGAGAACCTGGCTTTTCACCAGGGAGACGGTATCTTTACGGGTAGGATGGAAAATCCCTTTCCAGGGAAAACTGGTGCCTGAAATTTCAGACCTTTGTGCTAAGACAGAACTAAAATACATCCATTTAGTTCATACAGGAAATTAAGCAGCACTTAAATGAATTGTAGTTATCTAGCTTTCCCGTGATGAGTTATGTTCATTTTTGGAAAGCGCTGCATTCAGAGTGAAAGTCTCTTAAGCCAGCCTCTGAATGCATGCATTTCTGCATTTTCAGTGCCTAAATATTTGCCATTTCCCACTTGGGGATGCTGACATGGCATTAACTTTCTGCAAACATTCCCTGAAATGGCAGTCTGGGGACATTCAGCAAAAGGCTTAGTCTGGGTTATAAAACTGAGCATGCCTGTGCTCTGATGCTTGAATCAGCAAGAGAAAGGTTTAGGTCAATTGTCCCCACACAATTATTTTTTTTTTTACTTTGTACAGCATGTGACTCTGCCAACCGGTTGCAGAGTAAAAGCTGTTCTAAAGCAGTTTTAGGGTCTGCTCTTCATTTTCAAATGTAGGGAAAGGCAGCAAATAACAGCTGAAGATGTTTGTCCAACATTAGAACTTAGGATCAGCTTCTCAGTTCATATTCAGTGAAGGGGATTTGCTGGGTAGCTTGTGTTCTTGTACCTTGATTGTTCTCCGTATGATGGCAGAAACACCTAGCTCCCATAGTTCTGACTTTGATGCTGTCCCAGCCCATTTTGCTTTCTTTTCTCTCACCAGGAGACAGAACATCTTGTTAAATGGAGATAATGCTTTGGTTTGTTTACCTCCATTGGGAGGTGGGTAGAAAATGCAGAGTTGGGAGATTCAACAGGAATAGCAGACACCAACCCCCTTCCTCCTTGGTAACCACCGTGGAAGGGAAACAATCTTGACCCCATAGATGAGTGACTGCATCATGCAAAGTGCCTGGAAATCCTTGGCCAAGCAACAGCAGAAAGGTAGCATAGAAGCATTCCTGCTGTTCTCTCAGAACTGCCCCCTGTGAGTTCGCCTGTTTTTTTCAGGAAGCAGAGGCAGCTCTGTGTGATGCCAGAGAATTTACCCAGACAATTCCACAAGAACAGAGACAATTGTATTAGGAATTACATACCCAATATTTATATTGCAGGAAGAGATGAGAGAGACCTTAGCAGTGCTCCTCACCCCTGCATCTTCCTGTATGCTGAGCTTCCATACAGTGGTGTCTGTTTATTTGACCCAATCCAGAAAATGTAAACAGTTAGTTTAAAATTAGATGGAAAACCTCTAGGGGAACAATGAAATAAAAACATTGTAGATGGCTGTGCTTATGATATATGATATATGTTCACGTAGTAAAGCACAAAGATGAATGCAGTGGCTTGTTTATCACTCACTAAGTATGTGAACAGCTTGATGAAGTGATATGAGCATGGTGTGCCACATGCCAGCATTCTGCAGAGGCTGCCCACTCCAGTATGCCATGAAACCAGTTATTTTCATGTAAGAGGCACGTTGCACACTGGATCGTGTGGTCTACAAAAGCTACACTTTTGTATTGTGGTGGCTTGGCCTCAGCTAACAGCCAAACTCCCACTCGGTTGCTTGCTCACTCCCTTCCCCAGCAGGACAAGGGGAGAAAATGGGAAGAACAGGAATAAGAAAACTCATGGATTGAAATAAAGACAGGGAGATCACTTACCAACTACTGTCACAGGCAAAGGAAACTTGACTTTGGGAAATTAATGTGTTGCCAATTAAAATGAAAATGTAATTGCTAATTTGGGTAGTGGGAAACAAAAAACACCAAACACTAAAACAACACCTTTCATCCCTTTTTGCCCAGGCTGAACTGCACTCCTTCATTCCAGACTCTTCTACCCTCCCCAGGCAGCGCAGGGGGAATGGGAGGTTATGGCCAGTACGGAGTGGTTTCTCTCTGCTGTTCATTTCCCTCATACTTTTCCTCTGCTCTGGTGTGGGTTCTCCATGGGCTGCAGGGAATATCTGCTCTGGTGCCATGGAGCACCTCCTCCTCATCCTCCTCCTCTGACCTTGGTGTTCCCTCTGATTTTTCTCACTCTTTTTGCTCCCTCCTCTCTCTCTCTGGCATTTTCTGCCCTTTCTTAAATATGTTTTCACAGAGATACCACCAGTTTGGCTGATGGACTCAGCTGTGTCCTGCAGTGGATCTGTTGTGGAGCTGGCTGCAACTGGCTGTGTCTGGCACTGGGCAGCCCCTGACCTCTTCCCACAGGCACCACCCCTGTAGCCTTCTCCTGCCACAATATCAAAATCTTTCTACATACACCCAGTACATGTATGCTGGATGCTTTAGATCTCCAGCCACTAGGAGTACCTTGATGGCTGTACAAGCTGCAGGAAAGGTGAGCTGCATTTGCCCTGGCCCTCCCCTGTTTGCTGGGGAAAAATTCATTACCACCTCTAAGTCCTGTCGCAAGGTAGTGCATGGGAAAGAAGGACTCTGGAGATGAGAAGCTGGCCCTAGGACTGAGGTGGAGTCTTGGTCACAAGGTTTTTGTGTTTTTTTTTTTCTCCATACATTAACATTACCAGAGCCCTCCTTGCTGGTTGCTAGGTGATATTTTCATCATGTGGAGTCATAATTTTGTGCGAGGAGTGACCTGAGCAATGAACCTTTGAGAGAAAAAGCACAGGAAACTCTGCAATAGATGATGAATCCAGTGGAGCTATGTAAGGTGGAGACAAGAGGAATATGCCAGTATCATGAAGGGAACGATGACTGGCAAATACTTTCCAAGTTCCCTGGTAGCAAATGTGGTAGGATGACCACAGGTGTTTGGATCTACTGGGAGAGAAGCCTGAAGCCTGAAGACTTACTGACATTTGAACCTTGGATCCCTGGTGGGTACATTTATCCTCTTACCCTTCTTCTTTAACCCCACTTCCTTTTAGCCAGTTTTCAATCCACACTTCCAAAGCTATCACATCCCTCCAACCACCATGATTTCCTTGTCATGCTGTGTCATGCTCGTCTCTTGACTAGTGCTTCAGCTGTAAGATCTTTGGGGTAAGGGGAAGTTGTTCTGATCAGTGTAATGCAGGGAAGGGGGTCGCAGTCCACAACGTAAGGCTTCTAGAGGATACAACATTATAAGGAAGAAATGATTCCAAATCCCTCTGTCACTCTGCATCCCCTTATCCACACACTGAGATCTACCACATTGGTCTCAAAGACCTTGTCACCTTTAACTGCAAATTCATAAGAAGAGCGACCCAAATGTCATTTCTAAACTGAATGCGCATGGAAGAGCAGCACTGGCAAGAGAAAGCAGCCCGCCAGGCTGTGGCTGTGCAGGTAATGAGGGAAGCAAACCCGGCCCCTTTGGAACTCCCTTATGCTCTTCTCTCAACCCAAACCCCGCAAATGCAATGGCATGTTAGTGGCAAGGAAACAGTAAATCACTTTTTTCTACCCTGAGCTACAAGCTGTGGCAATCAGACCCCTGGGAATTCAGCCTTCTTCTCCAGCTCAGCTGGAAGGATTAATGTGGCAGACTCGAGGGGGTTCTGCTTCAAATCTTAGCTCCCTTGCCTCCCTAATTACTTCCATGTGTATTTGTGCAAGGCTGCATGTTGTCTGGGGTCTGCAGGTGGCATAGTGACCTTTGGGCTATAGGGTGGGTTTTCCGTGCTTCACCATATGTTACACGAATGAGCCAAGCAGTTAGAAGGCAATTGTAAGCATCCACGGCCAAGCAATCTCTCTCTGTACAGTGACGGATGGATTCTGTTTCTCTCCCCTCACTTCGCCATTTATGCTTTCTCCAGCTGTGAAAGAAGAAGGAATTTCTGGCCTTAGTTTATAATGTTTAATTAAAAAGAAAAACCTCCATGCAAAGATAGCTTGTTTCCACAGCTTTGATGTTGGTGCCTGTGGGAAACAGATGAGTTGGAAGTGCATTCTGGGTAACAAAATGTAAATGAGCAACTTCAAGCATTTTTGTGAGTTTCTCAAATCTCAAAATCAGTAGAGCCAAATCGATATGTTTTCCCAGTGAATTCTGTTGTGCTCAGTGGACTTGTACTGCTGATTGTACTGCTTGCTCCAGCTCTCTTAGAAGGCCTTTCCAGACATCTCACATGTATTTTAGCTTGCTCTCAGTGAGGCAGCTGTGTTGTTGTGTGAGTGCTCTGCAGGGAGTGTTGTGTTTGCAGTGAAAAAGAAGCAGCAGTGGGTGCAAAAATCTGTCCATCAGTGCTCCTAGGGAGCACCCTGCCTCTGGGGTTGAGTCTAGCTTTGCAACAACTTCTAATGGTTCTTTACTTTGAATGGAATTGGGTAGTGCAACAGAAATTCCTCTTTGGGTTTTGCCCTTTATCTTTTTGGGGGTTTCTTTGACAGAAAAAAAAACAAACGAGACCATGTCCGGTATTTTAGAGAATATGGAAAACCCGTCAAGGCCTTTTGGGGCAAATGAAGTAGCTCAAAAGAATGGCTTATCTCAGAAGTTTGGAGTGCTGGCTACTGGTTCCAGTGGGATAATTCACATCCACCACTCAGGGATATGTATATCCTGCCTTATATTTCAGGCAGCCTGGAATAGAGAACACGATAACTTCTAATTTATGTTTTTCAGCAGCTTCTTCAAATATGTTCTGCTAACATCCCTGGTCTAGTTTCACAGGATTTCTTTTTTCACAGTTTTGTTAAAGTCACCTAAGGCATGTGTTATACACTGGAAAGAGATGGATAAAGGGAATAGATTCACCAGCTTTGAATCTTGCTGGATTGAATGCTTGCCCCTGGCTCTTGCCTCCTTCCTGCTGTTAGGTTGCCACCAAGAGGGATAAGGCCGAATGAGAAGCCACTGCACTGCTACAGGAGACTTGGCTCAAATGCCCTGCTGTCTGATCACATGGAGGAAGCCTTTTGGGATGGGCCATGCTAGGGAGGACTAATTTTGTTTATTAGTGTCTTTGCAGCCCTGATAGCTACCCAGCTGTGTAGCCTGGCTTGAAATTCCTGTATGTCTCATGGGTCCTTCCATGTACCTCTGGAACATGTCATCAGTGTACTACGGAAGAACTGTCTTCAGGCAAGGCACCATCCCTCCAGACCTTGCGGCAGTATTGTTCAAGCCCTCTCATGCTTGCGCTGTCTCTGATCCTCTTTTATCAGGCTTTTCTTGTGAACCACCAAAAAGTCTACCTAAGATGTGCTGCCTGACTTACACTGTTTTCCATCTGTGCCTCAAAGCAAAAGGGAGTTGGGATCTCTGAGCGTTTGGCCTTTTCCACTGCTTCCCCAGCATGCTCTGCTGGGGCCTGTTGGGTAGGGCCACCCCTCTGGCTTTCCTCGGCCTCTGTATCCCGTGTGCTGGCAAGGGTCGTGCCCAGTCTCTGCTGGTTAAGAGAAGATGGGGCATGGGAGACATGTTTGAATAGATGTCAGGAGTTTCCAGCAATTTCTGACAACCCCAACTTGCTGCTTGGTGCACAGTGTTAGAGGAGGGCTGGCAAACAAATCTGTGCTGTCTGTGATGGCAATCGTAGGTGCAGCATCTGTGGCTGTGCTGATGTGCCAGCAAAATGGCTCCCTTCTCATCTTCCTCCCCGGGAAGTTGTGGGTGCCCCATCCCTGGAGGTGTTCAAGGCCAGCTTGGATGGGGCTTTGAACAACCTCGTCTAGTGGAAGGGGTCTCTGGCCCTGGCCGTGGCAGGGGGGTTGGAACTAGGTAATCTTTAAGGTCTCTTCCAACTCTAACCATTTTATGATTCTATGATCATAGCTACGTTCTTCCTTTGGGCAAGTCAGGTAGACAATCCCCCGTTGACGTGGGATTTCTTTTTGCTGGCATGCGTCCTAGGACAGATGTAGCTGATCCCATAAATGGGAGCGCTGACAACTTNGACTCTGTCTCTGCATCTGCCTTTGATCCCGATCCTGAATCCAGATCCGGAATCCAGTTCCCGTCCGTCACTGAGTCCAGTCTGGGACTTCCCCAGTGCCTGCTGGTGACGTGATTGTCATCCTGGGAGCTTGATACGGTTTTGTATATATTTCATTATTTTTCTTTTTATTATTCTATTATTAATATTTCATTAAAGTAGTTTAGTTCCTTCTAAACTCAAGTCTCTCTTTTTCTCTCTCTCTCTTGCCTCCCTTTGGGAGAGGAGCAAGAGAGAGCGAGCATCTGTCGTTCCACCAGATTGGGCCAATCTGGCCCAAACCACGACACTGTGGTATGAAGGAAAAATCTTCACGTATGCAGTGGCTGAAGTTATTCAGAGCCCTCCAGGCAAGATGCTGTGGTTTCTGTTGTGGTGGCTTGCAGAAGTGCTTTAGCTAGTGTAGTTTGTCCAGGACTGCCTGTGATGGTACTGTGCGTGGGGAAAATGGTACGAGTTAAGGTCACACAAGCTTTCTTCCCTAGGACTCCAGCTGAGGCACTCTGCCACTTTCCCTAAGGCCTCAACAGTGGGGACAGTAAGAAAACTGGCCCAAAAAGCACTGTTGAGGCACTGCAATGGTCCATTTGATACAAGCCCCAATCACTGGTACTCTGTTCTGCAGGGTGTCAGACTCCCCTCCCCTCTCGCAGATCAGATGGGATCCTGATGATTCCCTGATTGTATTTGTGGGTAGGCTGAATCAGAGGGAACATATGTAGAGGACAGTGTCTGAGTAGATTAGGGCCGTTTCAATCCATTTGTTTTCAAATACACCATGTTTGGTTTGGGCCATGTGGGGTTTGTTTGATAAAGGAAGAACCATACTAATTGAATTCACTGGGTCAATGGCAGTTCACCCGGGGGGTAGGGCAAGAACTCTGCCAGAGGGATCTGCTCTTAGGCAGGAAACTGCAAGAGCTTGGCTTTTCATCCTGGCAAAACACACGGGTCCTGATCCCGCAGTGAGCCTCACGTGACAGTGGGAAGCCCACTGCCTATGAAACTCACTGCATCGTAACGCCTTTTGCCTGATGCAGGAGGATGGAAAGAGCTCAGGCTGTGTCTCTGAACTGCTAGTCCAGTTAGTTGGTGGTGAGGGAAGGACCAAAGCTAGCTGAAGAAAACTGCTTAACCATTTCAGAGCTAGTTCCTTCTGCTTACAGATCTAATCAAAAGGAGTCTGGTCAGCAGCAGCAGCTCCTCTTCCAGACTCCCTTAGCACGAAGGCTCTGTATCGCTGCGCTAGTTGTGGAGGGAGTGAGCCAGTGAATGGAAAAATCAGGCAAATAGGGAAGATAAAAAACGAATAAGTGTCTCTACTGCAGACTAGAGATGGGATTGCTACGACTAGAAGCAAGAGGTGATGCAAATAATTATTAAAAAAAATCAATGAGAATAGCAGCTTTCATTTATCTGCTGGAAATTACCACAGGCTATGTTCAAGGGCAAAATCTATAGCTCTGCGTGTGCATTCTAGTGGGGAATATTCTGTCTGCCCCAGTAACCTCTCTTAATAGTCCCCACTGTCTTCTGGGGATGCTGGCAGTGCTGACTGAGCACGACTCTAGTCTGATGTGATTGCCCTACAAATGGGAGGCGAGTGGAGGAGCAACGGGGAGTCCCTAATTACTTCCACAGAATATAAATCCATGATGGCTTTGACAGATTCTGGAGCTGAGAGCAGTATCCCACTGCCTGGCACACCTCATGTCGGAGAACAGCTGGCTGTAGTCCCACCTCCATCAACACCACCATCAACGCTCTGGGAGGAAAGGGAGAAGCAGGAACACGTGAACAGTGTGACACTTGATGGAGAAAATGCCTATTAGCTATAATAGGGATCCCGAGTCTCTGACATTACCTGAATTTCAGTGAATGCCTTTCCTCCTTGGCCTGTGATTTGTACTTGGTACCTAATTCTCCTGTGAAAGACGTGACCTGACGTGTGTTGAGAGGATGTCTTATTATAAAGTCACACTAGAATGTGAAGACGTTGGTCACCCATTCAGTGGGGACTCAGCCTCATTAAAGTGGTGGATTTAATTAATATTCAGGACAAATCCTGGAAGATGGCAAGTCATAAGTCTGTACTTCTTTTCCTCCTCCATAATTGCCCTTTATAGTGATCCTGCTAAAGGAAGCAAGTTTTAATTAATATGTCTGATTGATGAGGAAACCCATTGTGAGCAGAAAAACAACAGTTCCTCCTGCCTATTTTGGGAGCTGTTCCATCTTCCTTGGGTACACTGGCATATTCCAGGGCAAATATACAGGTAGGGATAAATTGCTTTGGTGTAGTTTTATCTTGGGTTCAAGCAATATGTTATGACAAAGCATTTGTATCATGTGATGGTGTCTGCAAGGCCTTGTTGAGGCAGAACATTGGTGTAGATATGGCCCAGTAGCTATCATGATGAAAGACAATGGAAATTGGCTGGTACCTGCTGTTTGGAAAGTACTTCAGTGCAGTCTGTAGGAGCAGCAGTTGTTTCCAGGTGATAGGATTAGTGGCTGCTGGAATCCAAGATCAGGGTGCTATAGGAAGAGGGTCTTGCTATTGTTCTGAAGAAATTATTATAGTAACATCTGCTTTCCGGATACAGACAGGAATGCTCATGTCATCCATGTATTTAACCAGTTTGTTGGTTTTTCCTACAATAAAGGATTATTGCTAATTTCACTGACTGAAATTAAACTAAAATGCTGAATTCATTCTTGAATATGTATATAAATCTCATTCTGAATCTCACAGTTTGGACGCATCTTTAATGTAGTGGAGTTACTTTAGCCTTTACTGAAATGCAACTTCCTTTCAGTGAATCATGGTAGACCGGCAAAGCAGTGTTAAATGACACTCTGGCAGGAAGTAAAAAGGATATTTCACTGAAGGAAAATTGCAGGAAGTCAGTAGAATGTCTGTTATCTTAGCTGGAGCTGGCATTTGGCCTGGTTACCAAAGATAACACCTTTTTTTTCCTCCAAGACTTGTCACTAGCTGCTTTATGACCATGTATCTTGATTTACATCTCACTCGGAACACCTCCAGCTGCAGAGCATCACCAGTGCCTGGGGGTGACTCAAGGCTTCTCAACAGCATAGACAAAGTTGAATTTTTCCACCCCCAAGATGAGGGACTGGCGCGAGACTGTTTTTTCCACAAGGAAGAGAAGAGTAGCGGGAAGGGGTGCAACTGTAATTGCAGGCTGAAGAAGAGAGCACCGGGGAACTGAGATTGCTACAATTGCTGCTGCCAGACACCTGAGAGAGATCAGGTAAGTGACTGCTGCATCTGTTCCGAATAACCCTGACTTCTGTCTGAGCAGCCCCAGCCACCACCAGCCTGCCTTTCCGAAGCTCCCGCAGAGACTAAATAGGCAGCACGCTGTCCCTGAGCACACTGCTGTCCTAGGCAACTCTCTGTTTTTCTTATTTCTATGACTGGCATCACACTGAAGCTGTGAATTCTAATCTGGCATAAAAGAAGAAAATCACATCTGACTCATAGCAATTGTTGAGATCTGGATTTATTTTCCAAGGCCCAGTCAGTGCTAGAAGCTGCTTCATTTCCAGGATCTAACGGGACTGCTGCCCCAAAAAGATAAGTGCAAAATATGCACAATGATCAGTTGGGTGTTTCTGATAATTTTCATCAGGAATAGGAAATAGAAGCCTTAGAAATTGTTGATTATGGATGGAAGTGTGTTTTGTGAATTGCACACTGCCTGTCATGCTGAGCACTAAGGAAATATCACTCTTGCTTCATAAATGGTTGATGGCGTTACCAGGGAAAGTTACTTGTCAAGGGACATGCATTTACTCTACAGCCTGAGAAGTATAAAGGTTATATCTCCAGCTGATATTCTTGTAAATCAATTTATGACTAAGTCCCTGCTGACTTTGACAGGCTATGATGTGAGCTTACAACTTCTTTTGGTGGCTGAGGGAAGTTGCCTCATTTCTACCGCAAAGATCTCTTGTGACCTTGATAGCAGCTCATCTTGGATGACTGGTTACAGAGATATTAGAACTAGACGTTTTGCTGCTTTGGTATTTTTGTTCTTACTCCTGTTCTGAACTCTTTTCCTAGTTTCCTTGAAATTCTCTCTCTCTCTGTTGCCAAAACATCATGTGTGCATCTGGGAGGCATTCCAACTTCCAATTGCAGAAGTGGGTCACTCCTCATACACGCACATTTACAGTCTTTTGCAGATGCCCAGGCTCTAAGCATAGCACTAGGAGAACCTAAGACATGCTAGCACAGCCTGTTGCTTTCAAAGATTCACAGTATTGCCAGCCGGCATTAACTCTCATATTTGTTCTCTCTGACTGTCTGTCTACAAAAAGAGATCTTGTAATGATCGCCCAGCTAAGGATGAATTATTAATTTGAGATGCTGAAGGAGATTTGTGTCAGGGCCCAGCTTTGGATGGGTGACTTGCACAGAGCTTAAAAGCATCTCTAGCTCATCTCCCTGCCTCATTCTGCATTCTGTGCCATTTCTCTCACTGCCTCAGGGCAGAATGTTTCAGAAAGTTGGAGTGGGAATATTTTTATTCATCCTGTTACATGAAGTTAATCTCGTGGAGCAAAGCAGCTGTGTAATGTTTTGTATTAAATCTCATGTCTTCCCTTGGGTGTGATTAAAATTCAGGTGAAGGGTTTTTTTAATTTTATTTTATTTCCCCACTCCCAATGCTCTCAAGGGACCATTAGCCTTCATTCTTAATAGCTTGCCATCCCCTTGCCTCTGCTGGTCCTGCTGCACACGTAACTGCGCTTATCTGACTGATGAAGGGTGAAGGCTCTTTAGTGACTCATGCACATACTGCACATTAGTGAAGCCATTTCTAGCTCAGGTGAAGGGACAGCTGCTCCCTGGCACATTGAATAAAGCCTTGGTTGGCAAATTCTCTATTTGCCTGATTATAGCCCTGGAACACAGTGAATCCCAGTTGGAAGGAGACCAGCTGCTCTATCAATACCCTGGGCTTCCCAAAACTATTGCTTCATTTCAGTGGCTGTTTCCAAGAAAGCCAGAGTTTCCATTCTGTCCCTTCTCACATGTCATTGCTTCTGCTTACGACAGAGGTATTTGCCCCCGTTCTGTCAGGTTAAAGAGAAAAGCCCCTTCTATCTGTCTCTGACCCTCCTTTCCCTACTCACTCTCTGCTTTGTGTCTTTATCTGTGGAACCAAAATGAGATCACCTGGAAGACAACATAGAGACCTGATAGGGAGGGAGGGAGAGAGGGGTTATCACAGGGATACATGGGAGAAAGCAAAGAATTAGACTGAAAGTCCTACAGAGAACGCAACAAGGGTAGAAACAGTGAGAGAAAAATGAGCCTGGAGAAAAGAAGAGGAGATGAAAGCAGGAGAGAGGCTGTGAGACACGTACTGAGGAGGAAGATGGAAATGTACAGACTGGATTGCAAACTACACAGAAGGAGCTATCCTGAGGGCCTGCACAGCTTCTTCCCCTCTGCACCTCTACTAGAGCAACTGAAACTGCCTTAAAAGCAGTGCTGCAGAAGTGGTTTGGGCAAACCTTTATTCCCCTCTAAAGTCATTAGTCTTGACTCTGCTGTACTTCTCATGATTTCAGAAAACTCCAGTTAACATTTTCTTCTTAATGTCTTTAACTTTCACAGCCACTTCTGCAATTTGTTATCACAGCCAGGATCACAAGTGCCAAAATGTGTCATGAAAGGCTGCGTGCAAAGGGGCTGGTTGCAACAAGAGGGAGCATCAGGAAGCTTCAGAGCCTTTGCCAGGCTTTCCATACTTCTCAGGTTTCAAGGGCTTGCTGGATTCAGCCTTCTAGTAGACTGGAAGAGTGTCTTGGGCATCTTTCAAACAGAATCTAGATTCTGGATCCTTCTCTGAGCATAGCTCAGAAAAACAGGAAACAAAGAGAGGCTTCTTTTCTCTTGCTTTGTAAGCTTTTGTGATGTATGTACAATAAGTAGTAGGTGGCTAAGGGCTACTTAGCTAAGCGAATGTGTCCTTGGCATTTTGTCATTGAAATCAATCTAGTAAAACCAGGGGTGAAGTCGGCTCCAGCCTTTAATAAATCCATAGTTTATCTCTTCCTGATAGGAAACAGCAGCTAGCAACTCACAATGTTGTTTAAAACATTCACAGCAGGAATCAGTCAGATAAGCGACTCGCATAGTTTCAACCTGTTTTCCAAGTGGCCTACGAGAATCCATGTTTTTAAGCTGAAAAATAACCATATTTGTACAACAGTCATTTCGCCTAATGAGTGTCCAGCCAGTGAAAGGGTTTTCATCTTCAGGTAAAGAAACCTTATGTCTGAAGTGGCTGATAGAGGTGCAATCATGTGGTTTGAGCACAGGTTAGGAGCCCTAAATTCTAACCCTGATGCCCACTTGGGGAAAACACTGCATATTCCTGGCATTCATTGGCTCTCACTTGTAAAAATGGGAGGCTGATTAATTAGTCCCCGCTGAAGGGTTCACAAGGACCACTCATTTTATTACTACATTTTTAAAAATAACTCAGCTTAACCTAGCACCAAGTCTGCCTCAATCCCACCGCACAGCATTCAGCAATTTCACAGCTCCTATACCCAGCATGGGTGCTCTATTCACTTAACAAGTTCCCTTCTTGACAGAAGAGCAGGGCTGCCTTACGCACACGTGCACAGAAGGGCTCTTGAGACTGAGGAAAAAGAAGGGAAACTTGCGCAGTTTTGTTTCTGCCCTGGCTGCATGTATTCTTGGGAGGGGGTGAAGGACAAGTGAAAAGAGGTTACACTACTTTATTAAAGAAAGTGGTGTAACTGAGAAAAAACAGAGAAGCTTTTGGGAACAAAAGAAAGCTGTGTACTTTTCGACAGCTATTCCAATGAGGTTATAGTAGCATCACCATCCAATCATTGCTTCATGGACTTGTTAGGATATGACATCCCCATCTGTCACTGTAGACTGGTCCAGATGTTAAAAGCTACACCCCACTTAGGGTACTGAATTTGATCATGAAAAATTCTGGGATCATGTGTGATGTCCAGCAACCTTTACACCATGTAAACTGAGCGCTAGTCATAATGCTCCAAGTCATTGACACTGTGGTTGCATTTTACAGTCGTCTTGCAGCCATTTTACACAGCCATGAGTGTTTACCCCAGTGTTTACACAGCGGACAGTCCAACTTTCTGGATTTAATAAAATTCTATTTTGTGTGATATCAGGAAAAATTTTAGGTCCTTCCTTTAGGTCGTAAGTTCAGCAGTCCCCCAGCTAACCTGCTAGTGCCCGTGTAAACCAGCTTCTGCAGGATGGGGAATAGTTTTGCCATAGGACACCATGCTACCTCCTTTCACCTAAGGGCCCAGCAGGATGACTCATTTGGAGTTCTGATGGTGTGCTGTTTTAGTTGGGGGTTTTTTTTGTTTTGTTTTGTTTTGTTTTGTTTTGTTTTGTTTTCTTAACCATGTGCTTCAGAAGAATTTGCTTGGGTAGGATCTTCTCCCAGGTTCAAGGGGAGCTATCACCACTTTTCTGGCTAGGTATCGCTTTCTACATATAGACATTAGAATCCTTTGCTGCACTTCGCTCTCTGGAGGGAGTCATCTGGGGAGAAGGGAAGCAGTGAAATAGTTTGATGAATGGCATCAACTTACGTCCCCCAGGAGGATTCCATATGTTTTTAGCAGATGTTTTACAAGTTATGGCAACACAACTGGCTGTGTTGAAACAAATTGCAGGGTGACCATCTAAATGTTGTCAGAAGTGAAGTTTTCAACACTTCCATCTGCCCCCTGGCAGTTACTGCTTTTCTCTGTAGATACCTGTGAACAACATACTGTATCTTTGTCAGAAAAATCATGAAGAACTCTAACTATCCAATAAAGTGTTATTTAATTGGAACATCTCACGGAACAATAAACCCTGAAGCTATGTTTGTTAGCTTTCTTTTTTTACAAAGGCGCTTTGTAAAATCTTATGAGAATAAAAATAGCTTCAGGATTTTAGCATCAGCTGGAGTTTTAAAAGTGCATTTGAGCCTCCTCCTTTTGTGTTATAAGAGAAAGGCAAATGCCAAGAAGTGTCAAAACATTTGAGGATAGATGTTCGGATGAGTAAGGCACTTGTCTGGGATCCAGGATCTCCTAGCTCATGTCCTGGAGCTGCCACAGACCTCTAGTACTTCTTCAGCATTCATTCTTCATGCCTCAATTTCCCATTTGTAAATGGGGATAACTGTTCCTCTGTATTTGTCTCTTTTGTATTTAAACGTGTAGGGGAAAGGGACTGCAGGGTTTCTGGTACAATGGGGACCTCCATTTTGCTTGTCCTTAGTGAAAATTACTACAAAGATTGTGGGAAACAAAGTTTGTTTCCATGTAGGGTTCCAGAAGGACAGAAAAAGCACGTCTGCAAATTTCAGAGGAAATAGGAACATTGAGATCTTTCTCAAAGGATGTGCAGTTAGAAATCTTGGGGTTTTGGCATCAACTCCCTTTTAGGAAACTTAAGGAAAAAAAGGCAAACAGTGGACAGGATATTTTCTGGGTTTTTTTCAGTTCAGTAATATACAGCTTTACCTGTTGTAAGCAGTGGAGATGGCTATCAACTTAAATATGTTCATTTTGCTTTAAAAGTATCCCTTCAATGCTGAATATTAAAATTCTTACAAAGAAGTCTCTTTAATTGAGATTTTTCTGGGCAGAGTCCAAGGGTTCATTCAATCGTTGCTTCTGGAGTTCTGGTTTTAGGCACCATTGCCGGTTCCTTTGTGTAATCTTGCAACTTCAAAGCCAAGGAAGGAGGGAGGTGGGCAGGAAAGCATTTAGGAAAATTATGTCTACCTGTTTGAGTATCTCAATGAGCATGAAGTGTTGTTCATGGATTGCATCATCTTAAGAAGAGCATGTCTTTTGCCCTAGAAGCCTGCTTCGTGTCTTGTGATCTGTGGGTCTGAGAGACATGATGTGAAATGATGACAAAACATGCTTTGTCACTTCAGAAAAACATACATATATGTTACCATGCCATCAAGTTAATATGAAAACAAAGTTGGGAAAAAGAAATCTGTAAATGAATATTCAAAATGCAGCTTAGTTCTTGATTAAAAAAAAAAACCCTACCATGGCAAAGCTGCATGAGGGCCTGTGATTTTTTTTCCTCCAAAATGTTAGTTGTTGCTTGGATGAAAATGATTGGGAAATGCTGATATTGACAAAGAAACCAACTCATAAACAATTTAGCTTCAGTTTTCCCAGCTGAGCCCGGGAAAGCAAAACTGGGTTGAAAAATACACTGGCAATGTTTTAATTATGATTTTAATAATGAAGCTTGAACAAACCTCTCGCTACCAGTACATCAACTGCCCCCTCATGCTGTTTTCCCAGGCCTGATGGAGGAGCCCTGGGAAAGCAGACTGATAGCAGATGAGAGAGCATACGGATCAGTGTAACTTCAGTCAGCACTACAAGTGCTTGACATTTCGGAAAAACAAGATCGCTTACTTTGCTGTCTTTATCTGAGAGCAGGTGATCAGGTTCAGACAGTCAGTTTGTCATCTTAAGCTCTTTGTGGCTAAGACCTTGTTTGTTTTGCAGTCTCAGAAGTGCCATTCCTTCTCATGGCAGAGTTAATAACACTGTGTGATTTCTACTGAGCACAGATTGCTCCTGGAATGTGCCATGGTTATCTGGAAATAGACTGGTACTCAGGTTCCAGCATGCAGATGCCAGAGAGTTTCCTTCTGCCCATCTGCCTAGGCAATGAGCTGGGCTGTGTGTCGGTCCAGCTCTAGGAACCACAGCCAAGCTGGATCATGGTTGGATTCCTGCTTATCCGCCTTCACAGCAAATTGGGAAAGACATTAGTAGAACTATTGAGAGAAAATAATAGGAAAAGAAAGGGAGCAGTCTGAAGGCAAAGGAAGTGGGAGGAAAGGTGGGGAGGCCAAGGAAGGAAGCAACAGGGAAACTGAAGTTGAGAACTAAGATGTGAAGCACAGACAGGAAAGGGTTCATAAGTAATGAGTTAGCTGTATGGAGTGAAATTCAATTCTTTCAAAACCCATACAGTTACACCAGTGAGGAACCTGCCCCGATTTGTTCATGGCCTCTCAACATTGCCGTTTCTGCTTCTGAAAACTCCAACCTATCAGAAGTGTAACGGAGAGACTATTTGGATTGCGATACGTATGATGTAATGTTTAAGGGGCAGACCCTTCAGACAGTGGGAGGGCTGCAGCTCCGGGCACTTCTGAAACAGGAGAAAGTGGCTTTAGTGTTTCGGTCTAAACCATGGAACTATTTCCTTGGTCTGATTTCATTTCAGTGATGTATTTGTCAGAAAACAAGTAAAACAGCCCTCTCGTAAGATTCAAGTAAAACAGCCCTCTCGTAAGATTATCTATGGTAAAACTGGTTTTATCCAAGGTTGCTATTATGCTTTAAGTTCACAGAGGATATACTATATCCTTTACACATAACAAAGAATGTAAACCCCAGCTTTAAATGCAAAACTCAATTCAGCGCTGGCTGAGATTCACAAAGCAGTTCCTTCATGACAGTGAAAGCACTATAAACTCGGGAAGCTGATTTTCAATAGTGGCCCCTTAAATTGCACAGTTGAGCATGTAAGAGCACTATTGTGTCTATGTGAGCATGTGGAAGATTTGAAAGCCAGGGTCACATATAGTTGACTTTTGTTCATTTACAAAACAGTTTCATAGAATCAGGATGGAAAACAGAAAACACATACCAGTCTTAGGATATGTTGCCCTGTACTTTTTTCCAAAATATCAGAATAATGATGTCATGGAGGGGAGCAGTTGTTGGAAAAATGCCAAGAGTGTCTCTGATGAGGAAGGGATCTTGTCTATAGAATCTGGAGCTGTTTAAAGCTGTGGCATTTTGGGCAGGAGTAAGCTGACTCAGTTTCCCAGAAACCCTCTGCATGAGACCTGCACGTTAGGCCACAATCAGGGGTAGGAGTGGGGCGGCTAGACAGATACACACACATTTTCGTGGTTTATTCACCAGGGACTCAGCAAAATTGCCTGGCGCGAGGGGTCCTGAAATGGTCCTGTGACAGTGCAGGGGCGGTGTAGAGGGAGGACCAATGGAGCCCAGTTTGATGGGTCTGCAGAGCACAAATATAAGCTCTGCCTGAAAGAACCGTGATCTGCTGCTCAAAGGGTATGACAAGCCAGCCTCCTGGAAAATAGCACTCTGAGTCCTTTGCGAAGGAATCAAATGAGGAACAAGGCTATTACCTCGTGTCAAACTGTGCCTAATAAAGAAATGGAAATCCCCTACTCTGCCACAAAGACCAAGGAGATGTAGGATCATGCTGTGACACAAATAAATGAATAGTGAAACAGAAATGGAAAAACATGGGCCCAGACATCACAAGAAAATATCAGACCTTGAAATGATTGCCTGTCTTAAGCAATAGACTATAACAAAACATACGTTACAAATACGATCTGGTTGTGTAATCTACTTTTGCTATTACACAGAAATGGATTTGGGACCATAACTGTTAAATTCTGTATGTACGTCTCTATTTTTATATCACATTAGGAAAAAAAGAAAGCCAATGCCAACAAATATCTGCACCTGGGGAGCCTTGTAACTGTTCATTACCAGATATATGAGGCATTAGCAAAGATACTTACACAGAGATGCTGGCGCATCTTTTTTCCTTTGCACTGCACTGTTAGACATTTTTGTTGTCTCTTGTTCTTCTAATAAGCTTTGAGGGTCCAGATCCACATCCCCCATGTTGTAGAGCATCATGAAATAAACAGGACTTCTCAGCACAAGGACCCATCTGGATAGGACCACTTGCAGGATCTGGCCCTTGCAAATTCTTTACTGCTATCTCTGTCATTATATGTGAGCGTAATGTCCAGTTTCTAACACCCTTGCTCCTCAGCTATTGATTGTTACTGAGAGTAACAGCGTTACTTCTGCACGCTTTTTCCTCCCTCAATTTCTTTCCTCCAACCTAGCAAGTACTTTTGTGAGCACCAGGACCAGCGAAGTGTGTTTTCCCTAGGGGACAGTTGAGCTGAACCCCCCTGTGGATTTCCTGGTGTCTGTTGGACTTGGGATACAGTTGTCCTATGTGCAAGAACAGTAAACAAGACGACCTCTTCTACACAGTTACCTATTTTTCTGAAATTTGTAGTTGTCAAACTTGACTGAAATCGTTTAACTGGCTCAGAAGTTACTGGCATGCACACACAGCACAACTCCACAAGCCGTATTTCCTTAGGAAACCAAGCTTAGGAGGGTTGGCTTTTCCCGTGTCACAAACATGGGCTCTTCATTTGGTTTGGTATGCATTTTTGACAGGCTTTCCAATCCCGCAGTGCCATTCTTTGAAGTTTCTCTCACGGATCTCCGAATGCATTTAGGCAGCTCTCACTGAGGGACCAGCCAACAAGTGACCTCCCACCTTCCTGGTCTCTTTCTTTTGCATCCCCGTGATCACTCCCGATGCATCAGGAGCCCACCAGGCCTTACGGGGGACACCCTGGGGACACCCTAGGCAGCTCTCCCCCCTCCCGTGCCTCCTGAGAGCTCGGCGGGCTCAGGACTCACTCCCCGGCGAGGGAGGGTCCCGGGGGGGGGCTGCCCCTGGGCCGCCCTCCCAGGGCTGCCGCTCCGCACCCCCAAACGGCCGAGCCGCAGCCGGGGCACGGTATGCAAGGGGCGAGTCTCCAGGCTGCCTTCGCCGACTCCGGCCGAGGGGCACCCGGGAAGTTTTCTGGCGAGGGACGGGGCAGAGGAGGGGGGCAGGCGGAGCACGGCCAGCGACGCGCCCAGCCGCCGAGGCCGGGCCGCAGCGAGCGGGCGGGGCTGCGCCGGGC
>VYXH01011530.1:0-10621 GCA_013397275.1 Burhinus bistriatus | reverse complement strand
ATGGGAGCCGCTTCCCCTCCAATCCATGGGAGCTGCTTCCCCTCCCATCCATGGGAGCTGCTTCCCCTCCCATCCATGGGAGCCGCTTTCCCTACCATCCATGGGAGCCGCTTCCCCTCCCATCCATGGGAGCCGCTTTCCCTCCCACCCATGGGAGCTGCTTCCCCTCCCATCCATGGGAGCCGCTTCCCCTCCCCAGGGACTCGCGACCTTCCTGCGAACGCGAGGCAAGGGGCAGTTGCAATTTCTCACAGCTTCCCCACCTCAAGAGTGACAGCTCGTTCTCAGCCAAAACCTCGACGGCGAAACCCAGCCTCGCCACGCACCACCGGCACCGCACGTACGGCCCAGGCGCGTCCCAGCACTGAAACGTGCCGCCACTTGCGTGCTCCGGATGTGATGCCGATATTGCCCAGAAGCAAAAACACGAGGAAAAGACTGGCAAGAGCCAGCCTCACCTTCGCTCCGCGCTGGTGGGGGGATTCCCATTATTTTTGGAGGTCTGAATCCTCCCGGCAACGCTGTATGATGGTAGCTGCTGCAGGGCACACACCGCCTTGGCTGAAATCAGACAGGAAAACCAAAACCTTCGGAATGATCCCCCCGCAATCACTGGGGCAGACTTGCCATAAACCAGGGAGGAAACCCAGCACTTGGAAGGAGCTGCCGTGATTTCCCCCGGCTGCGGCTTCAGCCCCTGCAGCTCTGCTCTCCGACACCCTTGTACAAGCTGATGCCGAGGGAAATGCTTCCAAAGCGTGGGATGGCCAGAAGTGGGGCAGAGGCTGCTGCTTTTCCCCCGGGACCCATTCGGGTTTCTCTGTTTGTGACACTGCCAAGAGCCCCGTGGCTGCAGCCCCATGCCGGCATTCCCAGGGCGGAGAGCCCCTCCCCAGCATGGGCGCAAACCCTGCGTGGTACAAGGGCGGCTTCTGGTGCACCCCAGGAGCCTCCGCCTGCCTTGTGTACCCGAGCCCCACGTTTTCCTTTCTAACAGGCCCAGGGCCCCCATGTGTTTTTTCTGGAGTGCTACCGAGCCTGGCATTTGGCTTTCCCTACACCCCAGAGCCCTCCCTGCGTGTGTATGTCTGCCCCAGAGCACTCCAGGTGCCTTTTAGGGTGTCCGAGTGCTCCAAGCGCTTTCAGTGTACGCCAAAAGCTCTCCTTTTGCCCTCTCTTCCACCCCAGAGCCCTCCCGGAGTCTTCCAGCAACCCTGAGACCTCTGTGAGTCTTTCAGAAGGCCCAGAGCCCTCCAAGTGCCTCTCCCTGCTCCCCAGGGCTCTCTGCAGGCTTTTATGAAAGCCCCTGCCTGTGTTTCTGGGCACCTCAGGACCCTCCTCATGACTTTCCACACACCCTGCAGCCCTCCACGTGCCTTTCCCTGTGCCCCAGATCCCTCTGTCCAGCTTCTGGAGCATTTTGGATCTGGCCGTGCCTCTCCTCCCACAGGGACAAGCAGTGAGGCGGGAGAGCAGGGCGGTTGGGTGGGCTTCCCGAGCCAACATGCTCACAGGGGAGAAAGGCTCTCGCCGTATCAGTGAGGCCCCTGGGGGAGGACGGGTCCCCACCATCCGCCTGTGTACGGGGACAGGAAAGGAAGCGGAGGTTTGGCGATCTGAGCTTTGTGCACAACCCTGATGAGAAAGAATCGTGTAAGGCAGAAGGCAGGGAGCGGAGGGGAGAGGAGAGGCGCAGGCGCCGCTGCGTTACCACAAACCTCGCTTGGGAAGCAGCCAGCGGTTATTCAGGGGGCGTTGAAGCACAGGGGGCTGGTGCAAGGGTGTCCCCCAGCCCAGCCACGTCCCTGGACACAGCAAGCCTGACAGGCTGGCTCCCTCCCCATGGCGAGAGGCACGAGGCAGGGAGTGGTACTTTTCTAAAGGTCCTGACCTGCGGCTGGAACGCGTCTGTGTCGCTTTAAGCCACAAAATAACTTTACTGTGCCAGTACTCTGCTGCTTAACCATCCTGGTGCTTCAACAACAGCGTCTCAAAGGGAAGGGACGGGTATTTGGGGCATTAAAACTACAGAATCCTCTTTTCTGCATCTGAGACCAAACACCTCTCGGGGAGTAGAGGGCAGCCTTGCTGCCGGGATTCCCCAGCTCCCGGTTTTACATCTGCCACAAAGAGACGGAAAGGCAGAGGGAACGAAGTCCAGCAGCAGTTCACGGGCTCCAGCCGTGAGCCCCAGGCGGTTCGCAGGACTTGGAGCTGCCGGCTGAAGGGAAAGGCTGCCCGGCAGAGCCCTGCTGACTGCACCGCACAAACCGCCCTGGTGGAAGACACGTCCGAAGGTCTCGGCACAGGAACAGGGGGGTAGGACTGTCTCTTTTCCCTTGGGAAGCTGGTCGAGAAGAGATCGGCTGAGCTGTGGCTGCTAGACAGGCAGGAAGGGAGAGAACGTACGGCAACTGTCTGCCAAAGAGGTGTGAGGAGTCCCCACGTCCAGGTGCTGGTTCATGTGTGCTGCTGGAGTCCCCATCACACCACCGCTGGGGCTGGGAGGAAGAGGAGGAAGGCTGAGAGGAAGGGGAGGAGCACCAGGCCACCTGGCTGCAGTTCGAGCTGCTCAGCCCCCTTCACAACTTCTGGATCTTCTCAGCGATAATGATGGGGTTCTCCTTACGGATCTTCTCGGCGGCTTCTGCCTTGTAGTCGTAGGGGCAGGCGTGCATGTCGGAGTACCGGTGAATGGCACAGAATAGGTTCCCACAGCGACAGTCGAAGCCTGAAGGGAGGAAGAGCAGAGACACAAAGCCGCGTTAGTCCCCGTCCAGCCGGACCGGAAGGTAGCAGGGCCCCTGCTCTTTCCTGCCAGGCCAGGAAGCTCCACTAATGCAGAAAGAGGGTCAGATGAGAGAGCGGGCCGCTGTCTCTGACAGGCGAAAGGGAGTCTCGGTGTGGGGGAAGACCATGGGTTGCTCTTCGGTTTCCTCTGGCTTAGCTGCTCCCATGAGCACACGCGTGCTCCAGGCAGCCCCAGCTGTCACAGCGATGGGAAACGCTCCCAGAGCAGCTGCTCTCCATGCTCCCCAGGGACAAGGGACATGCCGGGGACTGCAGAGTGCCAGATTGCTAATCCTGACCAGGCTCCCCAGGCAGCAAGCAGGCAGCCTGAGCTGGAGCTGAGCCCTCCGAGCCAGCCTAGCTCCCCAGGCGTCACCCAGCAGCATCTGGACTGACCAGCAGTAAGCCAGCAAGCAGCAAAACCTTCGCCTCGTTAGGATGACTTTTGAGCTATTTAGGCTTCAAAATTCATAATTTAGTCACTTCACTTGGAGACAACGCTGCTGAGAAGTGCCACCGTTATCACGGCACACTGGGAAACTGAGGCAGGGAGCGGGTTTGCTGCAGGACAGCAGGTCAACTCCCCATCACGCTGGCAGTGAATCATGCTCTCTCCTTCCACGTCTTTCCAACTACAGGCTGTAAAGACCACAAACACCTTGCTCCCAGGTGCCAGTTTAGTCCTATTTCAGAAAACTCATTTTATCCTAAAGGCCCTGAATTCACAGGAGATCGCTGCAAGTTGCCTCCTAAAGGAGAAGAAATTTTTGACAGTTTGAAGCTCTTAAGGAAACGCTCATCCAGCCTCCCCTGCAGATCTGAAGGCTGGCCACAAAGTACCCTGCCCAGTCCCAGGGTTATAAACCCACATTTATTCTATGACAGCAGCCTCAAATCTCCCGGCAAGCTCGGGCTCCACAGGGCCAGGCGCTGCGCAAACCTGCCGGGCTGGACTCTGCTGAAGCAGCTTACATCGATGGACACCGAAGTGTGCGTGCAGTCCCTGGCTGCTGAACACACCGAGGAGGCTACAGAGGTGAGCGCTCCGCTAGAACAGCGTGACCCGCATGGCTCTAGAGTTAACTTTTTCCAGGGAAACACTAAATGCCAGAGTCAATTTAGGGGAATGGTATTTTTATGAACAAACCACAGCCAAGTTAATTGCTTCACTTTCCAGGGGCAGTTTTCCCATTGATACCAGTCACCTGACGCAATCTCAGCACTTCTCTTTCTTCAGCTTTACAGGCTGAACGCCAAGAGCCATCCTGCTCTCGGGAAGCTAACGGCAGAAGCCAAGCAACATTAACAAATGGGACAAGTCTTGGAGTGGGATTTTCAGTTTGGGTCTAATTCAGCTCACGTCACTGTTATGAAAGCTTTACCGCTGACTTGAATAGGAGCAGAATTAGATCCACAGCAAGCACTGCCTCTGCTTCTACAAGCAGCTTTTGCCAAGTGGCAGAAATAACCAGAGAAGCACTGCTCCATCCAGTTCCGCAAGCCCGCATCCAAGGGCTGGCAGGGACCCTGACAGCGAGCGGCAGATTCCCCAGGCTACTGCCTTAGACAGCACCGTTTGCAGGTCGGAGCTCCCCTCCCACCTCCCCTGCAGTGCCACGTCTCGCGGATGTAAAGGACTTTTTGGAGGGGTACCTCCACCCCTCTGAACCCGGGCAGTATCACAGCACAAGGAGATCTGCTCGCAGGGCTATGAAACCAGACTACTTAGGCCACAGGCAAGCTTTCCCCACAGCCAGGGTCTTACCAGTTAGCCCTATCTTCTTCCGGCAAGTGAAGCAGCGATTCTTCTTCTGCTTCGGTTTTTCTGAAGCTGCCTTGCCCTCAGCTGTGTTCTGGGATATTTCGAGCAGGGTACCTGAAACAAAGGCAAGAGTTTAGCTACCCTTCTTGATAAACCAAGCAACACATTTGTTTTATTGCAGAAGCTGCCTGAGGCCCTACGATTCTGGGTCTGTGCCAGACACCTCTGTGTGCACGTTGCCCTGGCTGACATACCCCACGCGGTGAGATTTGCCTTGTTCCACAGAGATCCACACCTCACACAGCCTCATGTCTCCTCTCTGTTTCAAACTCAAGCCCGAGGCTCAGAAACACCAAGGAGACATTACGGTTTAGCTAAGGAATACGTAAGGTTAACATGATGCCGTTTAGCTCCTGCTGAGAAAAGGTAATACTAAGTAGAATTACCTGGTGCTTGCCATAGGTTGCGCATACATCTGGATAGTCACTACAGCTTAGCTGATGTACAGTAACTCAACTGCACAGCTGAGCCTAGAGTTAATCTTCACAGAAAAAAAAAAAGTTAACCCCTTGTAAGTACTACTAATTATTTTTGCTGACTCTTATGTAAGTGTTCCTCATACGTAGGTCTCAGAATGCTTTACACAGATCCTCATCACTGTCTCTAATCTACCAAAAGGAAAACTGAGCTCTGAAAGCCAGATTGTTAAAGGTCACTGATGCTTAGCAGGATTTCCTACAGTACCTAAGCAGGCTAGAGAAGTCAACAGGAGGGAGGAGCTCCAACTGCTAGCAGATACACACCTGCAGCGCACACCGCTCTGAAAAATCAGGCTAAGGAGACAGTCAGAGGCAGAGGAGGACCATCAGAGAGGAGACAGTCAGCGGCAGAGATAGCTTTGTGGATCTGACCCCAAATGACTTTCTAAAAATCCCACAATCAGAAGAAAGGGGCAGGCTCTTCCACGCCTCTCTTTCACCAAATAGTCTCTCACCTGCCTGTTGTAAATCGCCTCCTGGGCTTGCAGGCCAGGGATTACCAAACCCAAAATGCACAGTCACGTGCGGTGACTAGAGCCTGTTTTTTTAGCAACCGACAACTCTTGGTGGTTTTTTTTAGCTTTGAATGCAAGCAAACTGTCAGCTGAACTAAAGGAGGGTGTCTCCAATGCAGCGTCACTTGGTTACAGCTCGGTTGCAACGTTAACAGCTCACCCTGTAACTCATCGTACCCCACTGGGCAACGATACCCCTGCTCCTCTATCACTTCAAGGTACCCACTTTGCAAACAAAGCGACAGCGTTAACACTCCCCTCTGAGGGGCAGGTATGCCTCCCATCACACAGGATGACAAGAACCAGGCCAGCAGCTGCCCCTGGGCACCGTCACAAACACGTCTCCTCTCTCCCAAGACTACGCTGGATCCGTCTCCTTTCCTGCCTCGAGAGATGGCAGGGAAATGCAGCCAACAACAGCCGTGCAGCAGGCTGTGGGACGCTCCGGGCTTTCTGCCATTCACTAGGATAGGCGTCATGGAAGATTATCCTCCTGCCAGTGAGTCGAGGGCTGGCAGCTACTCAGCCCTCAGCCCACAAAGCAATCTCTATCGGCCTGCCCTGAGGCACAGCATTTTCTCTCCTCCCTGCTTCAGAAGCAGACAAACTGTTTTCTCCTTAGCTCTCCTGCTAGGTGCACCTTTACTGCCGGGAGGTGACACCCGTCCCCTGGAGACAGTGGCCAGTACTGTACTTGCTGCTCAAACGGACTTGTGAGATTGGTGTCATTTAGACTCGTGCCAAGGCCAAACCATCTACCTGATGAGGAAGATGCTGACGAGGCTTCTTCTGTCTTGATGAATTCTTCAGTCTCACTGCTGTTCTCTTCTCTGGATATGCTCATGGCCGTCATCTGATGGGTCACAGGAGTCTGAGCACTGGGAGCATTTGCAACAAATAAACAAACCAACCAACCATAGATTAAACACAAGTATTTTCTTTTGATGAACAGTTATGTGGGGGAGACCTTCAGCCCATAAAGTCAATTTCATTATACTCAGAGGTAGGTCAGGAGTACAGCAGGCCAATTCCCCTTGAGATTTGGGATCAAAGTTCTCCACAGACACAAATGCAATGAACCTGCGATGATCTCAGTTTCCTTTTCCACCCAACTACATCTCAAAGCCAAGGCAACAGCCCATCCAAACAAGGCCAGGGACAGGGAAACAGAGTTATGAGTCAGGACTGTAATGCAATGGTAGAGCTCAAGGCAGGACTATCCTCCTTCCCATCAAACATGACCGAGGCCCCTAATCCTGCTGTCACAGCTTCCAGGCTGGATCATCACCAGGTGCTTTCACTTAGGACTGAGTTGAAGCCCAGCAGTTTAAGACAGCTAGTGACAGACAAGGTGCACCGGCTCCAAAAGAACCAGAATGCCACTTAGTTTACTACAGGTTTTAATTTACTGCCGACCCTCTGGTACCTGACTCTATGCATCAGTCATCACCACGGACATCTCAGTCTTCCCGATAAACCAGGGTCACAACGAACAGTGTTTGATCCAGCCCGCTTTACAGATCTTGTTGGCCATACGAAGGACGACAGCCTGTCCCTTGTGTCCCAGGGCTGTTTTTAGCATGGCTGTAGATCATCCCCACCCCCCGGAGACTATGCCCCTACCTGGCTTTCGCATCCTCAGGCGTGGAGTCTCCCTCTGCATGCTGCCCTGCGACTGAATCTGAAGCCATGGGGCTGCTGTTGGGACCAGTGGGTGCTACGAAACAAGACCACAGTCTTGGTAAACTCTTAAAAATGTCAACAAGTTCCTCGGGCGCTTGCCAGCCAAGGAGAAAGCAGGATGAGTGCTTTCAGCAGGCTTTAACCTCCTGCTGGGAGGAGGAGCTGGGAGGGCACACTCCGGTTGGGATCACTCCCAGATCCCCTGTTCTCATACTCTCCCCTCCAAATTTGTGCATAGGTCTCACAGCAGGGCTGAACAGACCTCACCGTGACCCAGTACAGCCATCCTTACATTAGATCAGGAATGACTCCTTGGGCCAAGTTCACAACATCCCTCTGAAATTAGCTGCTCACCTTCCTGAGAACTGCAGGCCTCGTTTATGGAGAGCTGTTCAGCTCTGACGACCTGCGAGCTCTCTTTAGGGGAACGAGGGTTTATTCGCAGGAGTTACTGTGCTGAATGCCTTCCACTACTCTGTGGGGTTTTTAACACCTGGTAAAATCTGACTTCAGTCACCCATGACACCTCCGTCACTCTTTGATTCCCCTTCTCTTCCTCAGCATCGCAAAGCAAACTCCGCATCAGCATAAACATTCTCCTATCGGTACGAATGAAAGTGCTGCAGTTACCAACATCCCTTGAACCCAACGTTACTTCGCAACTTCTCCAAGGTACAAGAAGCACATCCTCATCTGCTGAAAGGAGCTGGCTTCGACAGAAACGTGTTGGTTTACGTCAGCCAAGGATCTATGTCAAGGTCTTTAGAAAAACCCTTTGTCAGCACGAGCTGTGTTTCCCAATAAATATTTTGGGTGGGTAATTCAAGGAAAGCCATTATTACAACTCAAGAACAAAGCTGTGGGAGATCTCTAGAAGGCGTTTCTCACTGGTAGTGCTGTACATGGGGCACCCGCACAAACTCTCAGCAAAAGAAAATCCTGCTAATGACAGAAAGAGCATCCTCTCTGTGCACCTAGCTGCCTCCCAGCTCGCCGATATGTCAGCTCTGTTTAGCTGCAGGAAACAAGGCTTTTATTTCATTGCTTTTGATTGTCAGCCCTGTTAAGATAATAAAAATTACGCGAACCCAAGAGGCCAAATTCTTCCCCAAATAAGATTTCATTTCAGGGATCTGTTGTGGTTCCCAGCAGTCAGCACGTAACTCAGGGAGCAGGCAATAACTAAAAGTTTGGGGCACTGTCAGCAGAAGTGAAGTTTTATAGTTTCCTGGAAGATGCTGACTGGGACGGGGCTTCACAAACAGCTGGGACTGGGAAGAAAACAACTGACCCCTTACAGGGAACAGAAGCGTTCAAAGGCTCGGGTCCACACGAAAAGGGAAAGACACGAGTTTTCCAGGAGGGAGTAAATCTGCTGGTGGCCAGTAGCAGTACCATGCTCTATCCCAGTTGCTTAACACAGTTTGCATCCAGGCACCCATTTAAGACAGATTTCATGGACAAAAATCCTCTACCTGGGGGGCTTATCCGGTCACTGCTCTGCTGTCTCTGCAGAAACTCCTTATAGCAAACGGAGCACATCCCGTTGGTCCGGGGGCTGCCGTAAAACCCACAGCCTGTGGTACACAACAGAGGCACCTGGGTTTGGTTTGTCTCCTGAGCCATCCTCTCTCCTCCAAGGCGCCAAGCTGCAAACAGGAATAAAAACGAGACAGCTGTTAGGGCCGGAGCGCTCCTTCATTGTAGGCTGCAGCTGATGAGGAAGGAGCACAAAGGATCCCGAGGGAGGCCGGTTCCTGCACCTGCACCACAACGCGATCCGAGTCCCTTCAGCACAGGATACCCAGGGCTCCTAAGCAGCCAGGGAATCCGGGTTGTGGGGCCCTTGAGCCACCCAGAGCTCAGCTGCCGGGAGGCTGAAATGCCGACAGGAACCCCCGGTACCCCCTGCTCGTACCACGAGGCTCCCTAAACTCCCGGTGAGGACACGCACGCTAGACCCGAGCGATCCGCTCTCCAACGGTAACAAGAAGTGCCATCGCAGCGCCACTAATGACTCCTGCAACCACCGAAACAAAGAATGCCACTCGAACAGCCAGCGTCCAGCCTCAGTAGTTACATCTTGTGCTTAGCGGCGTTTGTTTTCATTTCAAGCCTGTTTCACTTTTTTAGTTCTCAGGAAGATGACGTAAGTGATGCAAAAAGAACCCACTGACTCTCAGTTTTGACATATTCCTCTATTTCCCAACATATGCTGGTGGATAAGGGCAACGTTAGCATAGTTTGGCTGGAAATAAGGATAAGGTTTCTTTCCAGCAGTAAGATGCGATTCTGGAACACCTTCCCGGGGCAAATAGCAGACACAATGAAACCTACTTTTAAAATTAATCTTTATAATAATTTCTCTCTGGATCACACGCAGTTGCCCCCAGACCCGGGAACTGGCCCCTTCCAGCCACACGTTGTGTAGCGTTTACATGGCCAAACTGCACCGCACCCCTTTAAACCAGAACCATAAGCAAAAACTCCCGGCAACAACAAACACCAATTCAGACGCGTGTGAACAACGCAGCGGCGGCCGGTCCAGCATCGACAGAGGACAAGGGGACAGGACGTTCACGGGACCGCGGCGGGTGCAGGTGGCTCCAGCTCGGGCGCAAAGACGCGGCGTTGCTACCAGCGGTCCCCAGCAGCGATCCCCTTTGCCGGACACACGAAGTGTCCACCACTTCACAGCTAACTCTGCCGCTTTCCTTCACCCTCCCACAAAACTTGCTCCGCCGAGGGAATAAAACAAGGGCAACAAGAAATAATTACCCTCCCAGGAGCGCTCCGGTGGGATGGCGGTGGATCACCTCTGGTTTGTTCCTCCTTGTCTTCAGCTGGGTGATACGAATCTCCGCTCCACACTCGGGGGTTCCCCGGGCAGAGCTCAGGCCGGCGTTCCCATTACCAGACCGGGAATCCTTCCCGGCCCAAACTGACCTCTCCTTCGGCACCAGCAGCCACCGGACCCTCTGGGAGCGGACCTGGCAGGTTGAATCCCCGCGGAGGTGACAGGGCGGCAGCCACCGCCGCACACGGACAGATCTTCAGGAGTTGCTTGGGAATTGGAGCGTCCCTGGAGAGAGAAGGCGACGAGCGCTGAGACTCCGGACGAGTTCAGATCTCCCTCACCCAGCAGCCCAGGGGCAACCCGCAGCAGGAGCCTTGCGGCCCCCGGCTTTACCCCAAAACCAGCCGAAATGAAGAACCGGGGCGGGGGGGACCGCACGGCTCCCTCTCCCGCTGCCCTGCGCTGCCCCCCGGGCCGGGCCGGCTAACCCACCGCCTGGCCAGCCAGGGCCGCGGGCCACCCTCCGCCCGCGCTG
>VYXH01011524.1:18443-35389 GCA_013397275.1 Burhinus bistriatus | reverse complement strand
AAAATTCTGTGATTCCGTGAATTATACTTGATTGAGGTACAGTTCTTTCAAAAGAGGTTAATAATGTATTCCCTTTTTTTCCCCCTCCAAATTATAAAGTCAATTAATCAAAGCAGAAGTTGGGGTCACCTTGACACATACTTTTCTGTCAGCCTTGTTGATGTCAACAGCTGCGTAGAGTGCCTGCAGGCCACCAGGTGATCCACAGGGCAGGCCAGAGATGAGCATTTTACTCTAAATTCCCTGTATAGTGTTGGCTGTTGGAGTGGTAGATTGGTCTTTGTGATCTTGTCACACAATAGACTTTCTAGTCAGGGCTAACCTTTCTTGTAGGGAAACCATGGTTTTAACAACAATGGTTGAGCACTTTCCTCTTTATATACTTTTTGTGGCCATATTGATTGGAGGCATTTGTGACCTTAGCTGCCTGAGACAAAGGGCGTGATGTCCAAATGAAGAAATTTGTAAATTTTACTTGGAAGGCTTCCCTCACTTGCATCAAAGCAAAGTTTGCACTTGGCACCAACAGAGCGTTAATTTCGCCTAAATTTGCCATTATTGACCCTCCTACTGTTACATAACCTTGATGTGCAGAAACAGTTAAAGTCAGGTTTTCTGCCCACAATGCACGTGCATATGGCAAAACACAGTTTGAACATTACTTATATACATTTATTAACCTGTGACCACAAGCCAACAACCTAAAAGAAGTTAGAAAGGATCCCAACAAGTCTAGTATCTCTCAGGCTAATTGTAGTATACCAAGCGTAGCCTAGTTTCTCTCCTTAGCATTCTCAGTACATCTAGTCCAGTCCTTTGGTAGAATTTCTAAGGATTTTCAGGAATACAGGATCAAGCTGTTCCCTGCAGCCTAGGGCCTTGTGCTGTCTCTCTCAGCTACTGTCAACATGAAATGATATCACAACCTTTTGAAACTTTTTCATGTCTTTTGGAAGATGCGTAGGTACTACCATAAAATGTTATAAAACTTATATCTATTTGACAAGGACTTTGTTTTATACTGCTTATAGAAATATCTAGCTGTAAAAAATGTGTGGGACTCAACTCACCCACCTTTAACTGTCTAAAATTTAGTTTCTCTCATCTATTTATTTCCCTCCATGGATATAAAAGGGCAGAAAACAAAGACCAATACAGTAGAGTTGGTGTCTTGATTTCAGATTGGGTACCCAACCAGATCCTCTTTCTCTGAAACAGACTTCTCCAACTGGGCAGGACTATCACAATGTATTGTAGGTATCTTGCCTTCTCCCATTGCCATTTTGAATTGTTAATTTTTTTTCAAAGTTTTCAGGTCTAGAAGGCTTAGAAATAGAGAGCAGTTTGGGGAATATGAGACAAGGAGTGATCTAACTTCTATACCGTGTTTTGCTTCATGAAGGGGATGGAGGGAGCAAGGGTCACCATGGAGCACAGATCCTCTTTGGGCTTCCACCCTTGTGCGAGAAAGAAAGATTGTCTGGCATATAGGATCACATCCTAACTGTTTGATCAGTATGGGAGAGTGGACAAAGGACTACCTTTGCTTTATTCTCTCAGTATCTTCAGGACCGCTTTGGAAACCCAAGTGTACCAAGTTTCGTCTAGTCTGTTGCTCGACAGCTATTTAACGCAAACCGTTAGTGTCTGTTTGCACAAACCAACAAAGCTGTTGTCACCATATAAGGACCACACCTGAATTATATTCTCCACTCCTAGGATCAAGGGTGAAAAAAACAATTTCACTCTTTCTGGACAGGAAAAAAAAAAATCCATCGTTCATTTAAAAAGCTATCTGCCACAAATTACTTAGCTATAGAAACCCTCCACAATATCTTTCTTGCGAATATTTTAGAAGCAGAACCAGATTTTTAAAAAAGTCTAGGGGGATAAAAAAATCTGTAAAGTGACCTAATTTTGCAATGTCTGGGGAAATCCTTAGCCCTGAGTTGATGCCTGTCTCTGCTCTGCTGCAACTCAGATCTGTACGTGTCTCCCTGAAGCTGACATCCAACCCTGTGTCTCAAAAACCACGCAGCACTGTCTTCCATGTTGACACTGTTTTATAACTGACTCGGGGATTAGGACTCATCCTCTCATGTTTTGGATGAATGACTGAACTACCCATTTATGTAAAGCCTGGCTGTGTTCCCAAGCCATCTCGCCCTGCCTTGTTCCCTCTCACTGTCTGCCCCAGCTCACAAAAATATGCTCTCAGAGAAATTAAGCTGGTCTGGGACAGAGATGGAAAAGCTACCCAGAAAGGTGACTGCAGGCTTGGCTCCCAGGACTGCCCATGGACCAGCTCACACCTCTTACTCCCACAACAAAATTACTGTATTTCTTTGGCAGGCAAGGATTTGGTCCATCTACAGCAGTTTTCTGAATTCCTAGTACTGAAGACATTTAATCAGTTGCATACACTTGCACATAGGTTACTAAAGGAGGACAGATGAAGAGTCAGGCTGTAAATCAATGGCAGAGTTTGAGTGACCTTTCTCACAGGAATACTGGCCACCTCTGCCACTGGGATGCAAGCAGGGAGATTCACCCAGAAATGAATTTCACTGCTTTTGGATGAAAGGAGGGAAGCAGAAGGGAAAGGTCCTTTCTCCCACAGTTTTGCTTTGGAGGAAAACTGTGAAAAACTGTCAAAAGTATCCTGTCAGATTATCCAAGTCCTACATCCACATCAACCAGGCATACTGTATGTATGAGAAGCTCTCTCTCACTTCGTTCAGGCAAAAAGATGATTTTTTTTTTGCCTAGGAAAATGCAGGGAAGGATGGGTTGTAGGTAACTAAAAATTTAGAAAACTGTGCAGCATCAGGAAGTTATGGCCTGAAACTTTCTGATTTCCTCACCACGGTTAATGGTATATGTATGATTTTTACCTTTTCCTCAGATTATTCAGTGTAGCAGTTCCATTGACAAAATTACTAAATGCCATGCAGGCCAATAGACCACTTGAGGGCAAACAGCATAAACCCATGTTTTCTCATAAGTTTGCATGGCACTGTTTGAGATGTTGCTGCCTTTTTGTTGGGATAATGTCTGGCTTTGTTGGTCTCAAGCGAGGGACACTTCAAGCATTATTAACAACCCCCAGTCCCACAGATACCTCTGAAGTGAAGGCGGTTCATGGTTCCACTATTGCTTATTTTTTGAGAAGCTTGTTAATGGTTTTATTCATCATGCACTTCAGGCAAAAGAGTAAACACGCATTTGTTTATGTGAAAAGTCAATCTCTGTCTACAATAGCTTGTATTTCACACACACGGAGACACACCAGAAAACAGCACAAATCTAAGCCTGGTAAAAACAATATGGGGGGGGGGGGGGGAGATTTNNGGAAAAAAAAATAGTGGGGGGGGGGGGGGAAGTTAATTTTGGAAGTAATCCAATAATTTCAAGCTGAGTTTCTTCATTCACTTCATTCTACCCAACTCATCCACAGCACAGCCCTGCTAACTCTAAAGGCACTGAATCTGCCATAGGTGGAAGCAGCCGGCACACCATGCTCTCCAAGTGCAGAAGCAGCCAGAACTGCACCTGCCCCCAAGAGAAGTAAGGCTGACACTGCCTCAGCGCACCAAAACTCGCAGTATTCATCAGAGTGAAGACCCAAGTACTTTTTGAGTCTTTTTTCACGGGAAAGGGATTACTCCTCCCGTCAGCACTTCTCACCTACGGGTCTTGTCTCTGTAGTTAACAGTAGGCGAGCTTCACTCCTTAGGTGAGATGCTCAGACTTCCCAAATATTTGTTTGCTTTCTCTGGTTTTTCTTCCCCCCAACTTCAAACTTGCTCAGTGAAAATAATGGACAGAGATCTAAAATGGAATAAGTAATTGCTTGATAGCTCCTTGCTAACTCTTTAAAGTGCTGTGCAGCTGCTGATGTATGTTTGTGCTGGCATCGCAGAGTGGAGCCCTGGGAATAAGGAATCTGATTTCAGAGAAACAAGAGCCAGCTTCAAAGAAGTGAGCAACTCTCCCCAGCTGATAGAACTTTTACTGAAGGAAAACAACAATGAAGTAAGAAACATGCCAGCAATATCTCCTGTTACTCCTCTGCAATCCTTTTCAAAACTTTCTTCTCGTTTATCTGATTATGCACTTCCGTTTCTAAATTCTCCCTTGTGGTGGTTTTACCTTTTCTGTTAGTTTAGGTGTTTGATTGCAGATTTCAGTGTGAGACCACATTACTTCAAAGCACATTATATTAGTTATTAAAGGGGGGGGGAAACCTCCTGTAATTGCAATATATCCTTGGAGGTCTCTCCAGAATGGGAAACCAATTTGAGGTCTATTAGACAACCTCTTTTTTTCTTTTTCTTTTATTTTTTTTTAAATATAGATTAAAGGGGTATTATGGTCTAATAATAAGCTAGTCCAGAGTTTTTGTTCACTGATGCTATGGTATTTAAATATTACAACTAATCTAGTTTGATCATATTTAGCCAAGAATGAACTGGTTGAAATAAACACTTTGGCCAACGAAGTATGTGCTCTGTATTTGAAGAAAAGGCTGAAAAATGCAGGGTGCAAGAGGCTATGTTGAAAAATTACATGTTTTAAACTTTACTTTTTCAAACAGAGAAGAGGAAAAGAAGTAGTCTTTGCAGGATCTGGCCCTCCTCCCATTTCACCTGATACCAGTTTGGCAACTTACTTTAGGAAAAGTCCACATTCTTGCAGTTACAGATCTAGGCACTCCTGTGGTGAAAATTCCTGGCCTGAACAAAATCAATATACCTACACCAGTTAGGTCATGCTGATTTACACCAGCTGAAGAGCTGTTCACAAGCAGACCTCTCAATGCACATCATTGATGTGAGATAACATCTCTGCCTTTCACTTGTGGAAGATTTTTCTTTTTTCTTTTAACTTTCCAAGCACAATTTCCTGACACTAATAGGTTGGGATATTTCCGTGGGAAGGTTCTGTGAAAGTTGTTCTTTGAGCAGGGAGAGAGCGGCACCGGTTTGCTTAGTTATTCTGAGTGTATGATGGATGAAATGTCAGAAATAATTCCACAGGCTGCTGATGTCTAATCCCAGAGGACAAATGCCTGCATTTGAAACCCCACTGCAGGTTTAATTTGCCCAAATGAATCCCTGTTGCAACACCTTTTTTTACCTTTGCAAACAGTAATAAAGTAATGCTGACAAATTGTAAACCAAGAGCAAAGGGACTCTGGAATTACTAAACATCACTCACAACTAAATTTAGCTGGAAAATTTGTATTAGTAGAAAAAACTTTAACTAGGAAATATTTTCTCTAGTCCCAGTCACTTAAGATATTGGACATCTTTCAACTGCAAAAACTTTGGTGGTACCTGAGGGCACAAGGACACTCAGGAGCCCAGGCGATGGTTAAGTCATCATGATGGATATAAAGATGGTGGGATTGTTTCTCTGAATTTGAGAACATGAGATAGTGGCTCCGGTAGCAAGGTGATACCATTCTACACTTTCACAGCAGTAAAACAATATATTCACCACAAACCAGAAAACTGGGTGGTCTTCTCACTCCTACGGTCACATTCAGGGGCTAGAAGGACAGCCTTCCTCAGGAATGGGAAGGTGGCTGGAGGGACCAGTAAAAAGAGATCAGAGAGAAAAAAAACATGTAAATTCGAATGCAATTCTGATTCTACATTTAAGGCCCACTACCAAAGACAGTAAATAACTATCAACTTAATATAATCTTAGAATTAGTCTTCCCTTAGCTTCTACAGCCTCCCAGAGACTAAAAACTATTATAAAACCTTGACAGTTTTTTTAAGATCTACCTGTCCTTATTTATTTCTTAATAACTGAGTCCAAGGAAAGGAAGAAGAACCCAGCCATGATTTTCAGAAATGGTCTCTGATTTTCCAAGCATTAGTGTGCACTTATAAGCCACTGGGTGGAAAAAAAAAGGTTTAACCTTAACATGCGCGAAATGCACACATGGGTAATTCGGTAGCTGTCCATTTCTCTCGATGCATTATCAGTATTCAACTGTTCTGTAAAGACCTTTTCTGTCAGCTCACTTCTATTGCAAGTAGAAGTACACTTACAGTGGGAAATCAGACCCTCATTGTTGTGGATTACCTCTTATGGAAAGGGCTCCAACTTTTCATTCCTGACTGGGTGGTCAGATTATGCTTCTCTATTTATTTATAAGGGCTGAATTTCACTTACAGTGTAAAAATGTCAATTTAAGAAGTATACAAATATCATATAAGTTTGCAAAATCACTCTTCCATGTAAGCCATATGACAACTGCTTCCCTGGAACAGCAGTAACGCAGAAGAGTATATTATATTTTAGCTGTCTTTTTTGTTTGTTTCTTTTTTCTGTAGGGATGATGTGTAAAGGTCCTGGATAAAAGAAGAGGTGCTTCACAAGGTCCTTGACTAGACAGAAGTTGGTACACAGGATTCACTTGCTGTTAAGAGGCAAGCTATTCTACGGAATGGTTTGAGATCATTTTTACCTGCTGTAGCTTATGGATATTTTCGTTATGCACATAGATGTCTAATCCTTTTTGAAACCTAGTGATCTCTTGACCTAAGTTATACCTAGTAGCAAAAAGTTCAACAGGTTAATTATAGCTTTTGTTTAAAAAAGAAAGGCGGGGGGAGAGGGGGGAAGCTTCCTTTAATTACATTTTTCCCTGTTTCTGCTTCATTAAACTTTGTTTCTTGAGTGGATAAACAGAAGAACCTGTTTTACCTACTCAGTATGATTCATTAGCTCTAATAGTGCTAATATATTCCTTCTTACTCATTTTTGTCAACTGAAAAGTCCTAATCTCTTCAATTTCAGTTCATACAATAATGTGCATATTTTATAGTTTTTTGCAAGGCATGGGCCGTGTTGTGTCGGTCAGCAGAAGGCAGTGAAACCACGCTGCTGTGTCATCCCGATCCCAGGACTGTGTGTTCTTACATGAAACAGTCTTTAAATAAAAGACAGAAACAAACCTGGGAGCAAAGAGTGGAACCAAAAGGATGCCCTGAGCCCTGGAGCTGTGCTCCCTTTCATCTTCACTCACTGGCCCAGTGAATCCTGAATCCTCCCCTTGACCACAGCCGTTTCCCTAAAGGGTGGGAAACATGGGTTTGAGCTGCCTGAGGCAGAAGGGGAAATGGGACCCACGTGCCCTTCTTCCTCTGTGACTGCTCTGACAATAAGGCTATTGCATTACAAGAAGGAAGCAGGCACTATCGCTTTCTATCTCCTTTTTTCCGAAGTATTTTAACAGAAAACAGTGATTCCCTTCTCCACTCATTGGGAAACAAAGAAAAAAAGAATATAAGACCTACACTCATGAGGTTGTTTGGCTACCAAGTGAATAGATGCTTCTGTCAGCTGTTTTGAACCCATTTTGAGGTGCTGGTGGGAAGCACAGGCTGCTCATTCAGCATTTTGGATTGCTCGCCAGGAGTCATCTGCAGCAATATCAGCCTTGGAGGCATTTCAGTCCAGGATCACCTAGGTGTCCGCAGAAGTCAGCCACCCAGAGCCTGCCTCTCTTACACACCTGATGGGCTGAACTGTCTCCTGGGCATCCCTGTCCTCTTCGCCAGCAGTAGGGGAAGTCTACACTGCCAACCATTTAAAAGGATGAAATTAGGTAAAATCCCACAATTCTGCAGGTTTCAAGGCAGTAGAGACAACCAAAGCCACAAAATCAGATCTGAGACCCTAGCAAGGAAATACAGACCTGACTTTCCATTTTTATATTATTGTTTTGATGTAATTTGGGTGCCACCAACATAGTTTTTAATCTGAGCATTTTCTGCTCACACTGGAGCCTCTGTAGTTAGCTTTGCCTGACCATATTACACTTTAGCAGGAAATAATACATACTTGTTTCATTTATTTGGCACATAGAGTTCAGCTGTAACTATTTGTAATACTTCAACACTTATTGCTAAACATTGTGGCATATGTTTTGTTGGAGTGATGGCTTCTCAGGGATATAGGTCCTATTACCTCGTTCTTTCCTGCTGATGTCATCAGCCATGATAGCAATTTCACTGAGAATATACAGTAAAAGTGACAGGAACTTCTCAAACCACATCAAAACATTGCCACATCAAGCAAGGTAACATGTCTCTGGCAGTGGCTATCAGCCAGTATTTTGGATGACCCAAAGTTGTTTCCAAAATATCTCCCTCACAAGCATAACTCTACAAATACGGAGAAAATTGGCTTTAGCTGAGTATTTATTCAGATTTGTTGAGTTTTGCTGAATTCCAGTTCCCTTTTCTGATTTTATTCATGTTTTTAGTTGGACTTAGTGTGTGTTTAAAGGAGTTAACTGATCTGTTAACCTAGCTGGAAAGACCAAAATGGAAACAGAGTTTGACGTTCAGTTGGAGGAACTGCATTGCGGCACCTGGGGAATAGGTTTACCTTTGTGCCTGCTATTGATACTGCAGGCTGGGCAGGTGGGCAATGCTGGAGGCTTCAGACTTCTCCTCTTTGTCAGTCCTAAAGCATGTTGGTCTTGGGATCTGTGTAAAAATCTGGGTATTGTGGTCTCTGTTGCTCTGCTTGAAAAGCAAAATAGAGGTTTGTTGTTCAGAAGTTGTGGATCATAAGTTCAATGTTTATGTACTAAACATCTCAGTTGCACCTCTTCTTTTCCAGTGATTTTTTTCCACAAGGTGGAACTCCTTTCATAGCAATGACTGTCGATAAGGCATGTTAGAAGAAAAGACGTGAGAAAATAAGTCTTAGACAGTTTGTTCTCGGCTTGCAGTAGTGTGTAAACTCCCACAGCTCCAACGTCTTCAAAGTCCCTTGCAAATGTTAAATAACTATCACCCTTAGGTTATTTTTCCTATTGCTCTGAAGTATTGGTTGGGAGTTGATTATTGCCCACCTCACAAAGGCACATCACTGTAACTACAGGCAGGCATGGTTTAAAATGCCTGATGGCATGGACTGGAAGATCAGCTACACTAAGACTCTTACAGCACAAGCTCTGGAGAAGCTGCTCCAGGGTTGGTAGCTGCAGGAAATTCTCAAGCATCTCCTTCATGGGGAGTGAAGCACTACTGACTGTCTCAAGGGCACAGCCAGCACGTGTGCCAGAGCCAGCAGTGTGACTTGTAGAGCACTTGAGTCCCATGCTTGCACTCAGATCATAATGCTTTCAGGAAAAAAATGTTAAAAATGTCACTAAAGTTTTAATTTAACAAGCTCCATCACTTTCTAATGGTGCCATGTCTATGAATTACAGCATTAGTACTGCAACTACTACTTGCAAGGTTTACAAGCACATTATCTTTATTTTTCTCATAATTAACCACAAATCTCAACTATCCTGGAGAACATAATCTACTGCAGAGTACATCCTAATGGAATATGTGTGCCAGAAAGGAAAACGCTCTATAGCAGCAGAGAGCAGTGCTTTTCTGTGAAGAAGACCATGATTGCAAATTAATCCTTTGAGTACCCCTGACATAACATACAGATCCAGCAGAGCAAATAAATCTCACGTAGCTGACAAGCACTGCATTAGGGACTTCAACCCTGGCAACCATTAGGGCCCCTTTCTGCTGATGACCATACAGGACCAAGAGAATCTATGGGCAACGTGGAGGAGGAATAACCGCTTGCCCCTGGGTTCATCTGAAGCCGCTGGGCTGCTCCGGTCATCCTTGGGAAGTGTTATATATCTTCAAGGTATTGTTAATGAGGCATTTTGGATCCTGTAAGGACCCATAAAGTCAAAATATGCTGTTCAGTCACCCCACTAAAGGCACAGGCTAGCCTGACCCAAAAACTGAAGTCAAATTCTTTCGCGTTCCGACTCTGATATATTTCATCTCTTTGCACTAAAAAATGAACTAGAAAGAGATCCAAATTTTTATGATGCTAAGTATTTTGCTCACTTTCTTTCATAATATGCACCATATCGTACTACTCAATACAAGTGAAACATATGCTGTTAGGTGGGCCCATTAATTACAGTATCTCACTAGACCTTTAAAATGAAAGCTACTGCCTCTGGTGGTTTAGGTGGAACAGAGATATATAACCTACTAAAATATCTGCAGTAGCCCCAAGTTAACAGCCAGTATTTTTTAATCCTTTTAGTTATATTAATACCCCATTTTTTTCTGGAATGGAGTTTGCCAATATAATTTGCAATTATTACTTTGCATAATAAATTCATCATTTTGAGCTCCTGACTCTGAAAAGCAAATCACTCTGAATATATTATTGTGGGAAATGAATTTGTTTGTGTGTTTCACCCAGATATATACAAAATATTCCTTCTCCTGGGGTGGAAGTGAAGGGTGGAATAGATTTTAATAAGACAGAAGAAGAATCGAGACAATTTTTGTAATAAACTCCCGCCTAAGCCAAGCTCTCGCAGTAACAAATCCCCTGGCAGGAGGCCTGTTGGTGGACTGTGTCCAAGACCTCAGCCTGAACGGCAGCCAGGGGCTCTGCAGAACAAGCCCAACGCGGCTTATCACCTTTCCCCTCCGACTCCTCGCCCCGCTCGGCCAGCTCAGGACCTGGTGCGCTTCCCCCCCACTTACAAACAGCCCGTTCATTCCTCAGGACCTGCGTCGAAGGACACATCCCGGTTGCCCAACCCCATCTTGTTATTCTTCCTGCCCGCAAGCCAAGAAAAAAAAAAGAAAAAAAGGACCGTTAGACCGGCTGGCAGTGGCTCTGGGTTGCTAAACTGTCAGCCCACACTTAATTCACCACCTACCATAAACCCTATCTCGAGTTTTAGCGTGTAAAGGCGTACTTAAGCCATAGCTGCTAAGAGTCTTGCACTCATCGGCTTTGTGCCACGTAACGATGGATGTGGATTTTTCCTGTTTACCTCAGCCTCACAAGTTAATTTTGGGAGCTGTGCTTTACTCTATTCTTCCTGAGGTTTAAAACTGCGCCGGCAGCTTCGTGCGCATTCTTTCCCTTATTAGTTCAGTTCCCAGGCTGACATTTTTGTCTCTGCTATAATTTTCATTTAAGCTAACAACTTACTTGCTGGGCTGCTCATTTGAGTCAATAGTCATGAGGGTTTGCCGAGAACACTAGCCAGGAGGCAATTGCTTGATGTTGTTTTGTCGCTGCTGTTGTTTCAGAAAAAGAATATAATAATAATTAGAAACAGTGAGTCAGTGCGGGTGCTCTCGTGGTCAGATATCGTTTCTTTCATGTTAACATGAAAGCACACAATGACTTTTACAGTCTATCAACATATTCTGAGGGTTGTATCCTGCACCAATTTGCAAGTCATGTTATTTCATTTACTTAACTGCTGTTGTGCGGAGTGAAAATTGGTGAAGAATTTGACCTTTTTAGCTCTATAAGCATTTCACGAAGAGCCTTAGAAATCCTTCCTAGTTCTGTTCTAATTCCATCACTTATTAAATGTTTGTATTCGGGCTTATAATCTGACTTGATAAAATTATTCATGTGTCTTTTTCTTCCCATCAATACTTTGGCATGGCAAATGGGCAGATCAGAGTACAACAGCAAGATCTTGAGTTCCACACAATGTTCATCTGCCGCTGTGCAGACCAACGACTGCATGTGAATACAGTATTCAGTAAGTGCACAAGGAAATATTTTTATTAAGCTTTTTTTTGTGAGTCACAATGGACTACAGTCAGTTTTTCTTTTTTTTTTCTCCTTAAGAAATAAGACTGCCACTTCCATATATGATATTAAAAAGCTACTACCCCCATATCTTTTACTTCTGTAGTCAATGCTGAGATCTCAGCCAAGGGCACAGCCTAGGCATTTGCATGTCAAGATGAAAATAATCCATTTTTATCCTCTATAGAAAATGTGGTAATAGTGGAAGAAGCTCAGAAAACATTACCCATCTCTCTGTGCCATGGGAGTCTTGAGGGAATAGCATTCCAGAGAGGGGTGTGATGCTGCAGTGCAGCACTGCCTGAAATGCTGGGAAGAGCACAAAGAGGAATTCAGACACAACAGAAGTTATCCTGACAAAAATTGCATCTATGCTGATGGGAAGGGGAGAAAAAAAAAAAAAAAAAAGACAGAAAAAGAACTGCTGAAATAAAGGCTGGTTTCATCCCATCTAGTGGTAGCACTTAACTGAGATGTCTAAAGTCGGGGTGTTTGAGATGTCTAAACTAGGGATGACTTGAGCATTGCTATTCAGTGGGGAGAGAGAGAGAGAGAGGGTCATGAGATATTTATTAATGGTAGGTGGGTTGAAATAAAACCAAGATTAAAACCAGATACTGAAAAGATCAGTTTATATGTAGATTTGCAGCTGGCTCTGCACTGTTGTGTTTGGCCATCAGACCTGTGCTTTTAAAATGTGTGACGTAGCTGAGGCTGACCCGGCCGGGGAGCGTGCTACTCAAATCTAGCAATGTGTGCCCATACGACATAATACTCTTTTTTGCTCTAGAGGCAGATGCATTTCTCCATTCAGAAAGCCTTCAGATGGTGGGGAGGACCACCGCCCCCACTGAAGCCCTGCAGAGCTCCTGATTTCCAGAGCGGGGAGGCACAGCCAGCCAGCCTGGGGAGGCATCACGCCTGTACGACAGGCAGGGCTTCTGCTGGGAGCTGCTCCAGGTAGGGGGTTGTATGAGAGCATCATCTTCAACCACATCCTCAGCTGTGGATATCTGTAGCGGGCACAGTAACTTAGCCTTCAACTAATGACAGGAGATGTTGTATTGCAGCCTTTGGCTGGGCCAGTGCGAAAGGACCATCAGATTTTTAATCTGCACCACTTTCCGGAGCCAGTTTCCCCCAGGGCTCTCCTCAAGGCTCAACACAAACCCTAGACTCTGGTCTTCAAAGCCACAGCCATTAACTGACATTGACTTAAAACTCCTTATAGGTAAGGGGTACAGGTTGTGAAGTTCAAACATATACAAGGACCAAGTTACAGGAACCCAGAAAGTAAAGCAGTAAAGAATAAGTCCAACCCTCATTTTGTACTGCCCTGTGCCTCCTCAGACCATCAGCCTTTCCAGCTGAGGCCCCGCTATGCTTGCACATCTGCAAACACCAACAATCCTGATTTTAAACTTGGCCTTTAGTATCTATAAAGTGCTGGAGGAAATGTTCCCACACAACTCGCTCCCACGCAAACAGTCAGTGTGCAACGCAGTGTACTCCTTCCTCTTTTTCAAGTCCTGAGGAAACAAAAAGTCCCGCTGGACGGAAAAGAAAGAAAAAGGTAGAATTGGAAAAAGCAAGTAATATGAAATAAAAATTATGGAAGATAATGTGCAAGAAATCCACAGGTTTAGTAAGAAATGTGTCACAGAATACTTTTTAAATAGAAAAGTAGTTGTGTGTATTAATGGGGTAACAATGCTGAGGGACAGATATCGGGATTTATGTTTTTCGTTACCCTTTGGTTGTAATCCCCCTCATTTTAAATGTGCTCTTTATTTATTGCTAGGACCTTCAGAGCAAGCATACCCGATCTGTAGGACTGAAATATGGGAGCCAAGAAAATTACTCTGTCTCTCTTTTTGCCGCTGTTAATCCTCAAGGATTCCTCCTACCAAACTCTCATTTCTTTTCTTATTCTTCTCCAGAGCAGAACTGCTCCCATGTTCTTCTTCCTCAGCTCACCTGAGAATTATCCAGGGTCCTCAGTGTTGAGATTGAGATCTTTTCTGCAGCAAAATCCTGTTTAAATCTCCTGGATATTTGGTAGGAGGCAAAGACTCAAAATCTGCAAAAATAATATGTGCTAAAATTTGTGGAAGGAATAAAATTAATGCATATGCCATGGCACTACCCTGTACTACTTTCCATCTGGGAGGAAAGAAAGAGGCATTTCAGCTTAATAATATGCATGGTTCTCCCATTAGATTCCAGAATCTCTTAATGTAGATACACATCATTTTCTGGATATCAACAAACCACTTGAAGTATTATTTATACTCAAGGCTAGAATGATTGCCATGAGAATAATTGTGTAAAGGCTGGAATAGGAAAACAAAATTAACATTGCTGAATGGTATTCAGGCCTCAGTGATTTGGCAAACTTAGCAAAGATCACATGTCAGTTAAATGACAGATATGAGCCGTTGCAAAAAATATAGTGGTATTTCTTGAAAATATCTGATAGAGTAAAGGTTAATGTTATTAACATTCTGCTTGGTATGTAGTTGGTGTGAATGCAATATGTTCTTTATGATTTCTGTTTTCAAATATCAATGATACTTGATTTTTTTATTAATAGTGTGTAAGTATGTATTGATTTTTTTTTCTTTGTAAAAATAATTAAAGCTGTTAAGCTTGGAAGAAAAAGATCTAAACAGATTAAATCCCAACCTACATAACTGAGCCTACAAAACTAATGTTCCCATCAGTCATTACAGTATTTTATTCTCCTTAGTTAAATTCAAATCCATTTTATGTTTTTCTCTCTGGGGTTTAAGAGCTGCTTTTTCCCAGTTGGCCTCTTCACAGCTTCATCAGGGTGTCTGTTGTTTTAGATCCCCCTTTATACCCTGAACCAGTACAAATCTTGTGAAACCAACACATATTCCAGCGAAAGAGGCAGCGTGCACTGTCCTCCTGGCATCCATGGTTCAAGGGCTGATTTATCCTGCTCTTCCTAAGGCTGCCATGCAGATTGCTTTAATTTGCAAATGACACTTGTATAACTGTAAGAAATTCATGTGCAAGTGATATGCACATGATAACCTCTCTGATGTTGGTCGTGTGGGTTAGCCTGTCCATCTTTTAAAAAAAGGCACCCAGCCTCCATCATCCCTTCCTGGCAGCTTAAGCTCTGCACCCGGCTTTTCATTTGCTTTCCTGTCTTTCTTCTCCCCAGGGTCAGTTTCATAGGCACTGGTTTCCTGTGACATCCCCGGTAGGGAACTGCAAAGAGTGCTGTAATATCCATCAGTATGGATGACTCCAGAAATTCCTCCAGTATGCGAGCGTCTCTGGCTACTCATGCAGAGTTTAAGGAACACAAGTAAAAATACCTTGCCTGGTTTCCAGATATGTTAGACCTATGCTTCTGTTACAAGAGGTGGTGAGCTGAGAATATCACATTTAAAGCCCTCTGCAGGGCGAGGAAGAGGGAGATGGCCACCAAGAAGAAAGTGGTCACCAGAAAAGCTGCAATAATCAACTCCCAACCCATATTTCAGAGCAGTAGAAAAAATAACCTAGCAAAATTCGTGCTGTGCTGACAACTAATGAGTCACAAACAAACGTCAGGACAGCAGAATGACGGTGGAAAGGCCCACACTCAACATCCTAAAGCAAATGCTTCAAAACCACTGCTGTCTCAGTGGCGCTTGATGCATCGCTTGGGACAATGATCTCAACCTGTGGGACACAGGCATGCTGGAGGCTGACCTGGTGTTCCTGGGCGTGTCAGGGGACACAGCGCTGTCAGATGCAGGCTTTTCCATATCCTTTCATCTTGCACACCTTTGCCTGGCAATGAGCAATGTGCAGTCTGTTGATCCATAACGAATACTTTTTACCTTTCATGTTTGACCACATTACATCGGGTGTCATCGCACATCATTTCTGTGAAAGATGGGCACGTGGCCTAAAGGTGAGTGAATTTTCTATTCGAACCACTCATTCAGTTTCTGACCTGCCACCTCCTCCATTCTGACCAATCTCTTAATCCACTTGATTTTAAAACTACGCGGGCTTTGATTTTACCCCTTGGTCACCCTTTAAATCTCATTTCTTATCCCCTAACTCAATTAGCACAGCTTAGTTAAAATCATTACAAACATCTTTTTGGGGATTATCCCCTTAATCATAGTTTTAAAATGAATGGAATATTCAATAATCTGTACTCATGATGTAATCAGAAATTTAAAAAAAAAAAAAAATCCTATGAAAGCTATTTAATAATACTCTAAACTACTCAGCATTTAATTAAGGTTATTAGAACATTAAGAATGAGATAGAAAGATGAATAAGGAATAAATCTGAAGTCTGTAAGCATTGTTGTTAAAATGAATGACCACATTAAGGTCTTCCAAAAACTAAAGTGGTAATGCTTCTTTTCTCCCACAAGATCCTGCTTTGGAAACATGCTTCTGTGTTTGGGAGGGGAAGGGAAGGGGATTAAAGTCTTTGAAATTGTTCTATAAATAATGTGAACCCACTGAGTATCAGCCCATCCCTTCACTGGAGCCAAAATAAGCACCCAGACACCAGGATCACCTCCCTNTTTTCTTTTTTTTTTTTTTAATTTTGTTTCCCTCTAGCCATTCGAAGGTGAAATGCACCTCGCACTAAACCTATTCTGGAGGGATTTGGGATCTGATTGTGGATTTGTTCTACAAATAACTCCCACCGCAGTCTGCCAGTCACTCCCCCTGCATAATTTCCACAAAAGCCTGAGGGAGTTTTTCATGCAAGAGGACTTGAGGGTCAAGCACACTTTAGAAGAGACTCATTTTACTTTTTTTTTTTTTTTTTCCCAGGAGAAACTTAAACAACTTTAAAATTCTTTGNCCACATTAAGGTCTTCCAAAAACTAAAGTGGTAATGCTTCTTTTCTCCCACAAGATCCTGCTTTGGAAACATGCTTCTGTGTTTGGGAGGGGAAGGGAAGGGGATTAAAGTCTTTGAAATTGTTCTATAAATAATGTGAACCCACTGAGTATCAGCCCATCCCTTCACTGGAGCCAAAATAAGCACCCAGACACCAGGATCACCTCCCTAACCAGAAGAAAAACCCTCTCCTCCCTGCACAACTGGGAGACGCATTGAGGCTGGTGCACAGAACCCCACGTGGGAAGATGCACCACGTCGGCGCCCGTATCAGAGGCCATCATGTACTTTGTCCCTCAGTCACGGTGGTATATCATGTACCCACAGCACCGCGGTCCACCTTACTCCACACGGAAGCTGGCTCTGCTGGCTGGGACACAAGCGTTAGGAGAGCACCACGCTCAAGAAAGCCAAGCCAGAAG
>VYXH01011520.1:86113-113948 GCA_013397275.1 Burhinus bistriatus | reverse complement strand
GGGGGGGGGGTAGGGCTCTGCAGACAGTCTTGAAACCCCTTCCCCAGGGAGCTTGCTCTCCAGCTTTAATAAAAGGCAGAGGTGCTTACGAGTTTTGCTTCTTTTGCCATATCAGTATTTTCCCATATAGTGACTATTACTCTATATAAGACAAAATAACACTGAAATAGATCTTTCTATCCTTGGTGTTACTTATCCACTAGTGAGTTTTCCCCTCTGGTAGCTGATGTTAGTAAATGTGAGGAGCAGAAATATTGAGTAGGCAGCTAATTCTGAAAGCAAAGAGTGACATCAAATTTAACAAGCAAACTAATCCTCCATTTCTTTTTGCTTAGGTTTTATTACAATTATTTAATGCTCTTTACTTTTCTCCATTTGTTATGCCACAATTGCCAAATCTGGGAAAAAAATTAGCAAATAAATATATAACACCTTGATGTACCCCTTGATCTATGACAAGCAGTGGATAAAGCCTCATTGGAAAGGATCAACAATAACTCTTAAGGAATTGCTTGATTTTTCTGAAGGTTGTTTTTTTTTTTCCTAATTCAAGCATACAACATATCAACTCAATTTTGCAGTAAGTTTGAGCTAACTTAGCTTGTGCTTTGAAAATGGAGAGGAATTCCATCATGGACAGTATTTTCTTTACTGGATTTGCCACTTTATTTTGAAAAGTCTCTCAAATAGGGAAACTTTCTTGTTCCCCATTTAACTCCCTACTGCAAACTCCATATAACATTACAAGCTGTTGTCATACCTACCATATCAATATGCTGCTGCTAATTTTCTTCATCCGTAGCACTTCTAGACAACTTGTACATATATCTATTATATGTTCTGCCCACTAGTTATGTAAAAAATATTGTAAAAGCTAATGAGAAAACTGCCAACTCCTTTATTATCACCTCTTCATTAAGTTCTTCCAGTTAAAAGATTTACCACAGAGTCATAAAGGTACCAAATTAAAGCCAGTGTTTGAGGCACACCCTGTTTTGGTGCGTGATGTATCTTTGCTGTATACAGGCCTCAGAACTGACAAGAATCAGCATTAACAAATGATTGCTTCTGCTCCAGCCCAAAGTCCCCGAAACACCCAGAGGAGTCCCTGGGCAAAGGCTGAGGAGGGCAGGGATTAGCTGCCCCAGATGTAAGAAGGAAAGATCATTACCAGAGCCTCTGAGAACTGAAGCGTGGTTGGGGCTAATAGGTCAAAACAAAGGAATTTTCATCACAACAGTATTACAGAATGAAATTACATGAATTAGTAAAAAAAAACCATACTGAGGACACTGAAGATAGATAGAAAGTGCTATGTTTCTAGTTATGGGGTGCAAAAGGCTGTGTCACAGCCATGCCTACAGTAGATGTTGTCATGCTGTGGGCCATATGCTTTTAAGTTTCTCAGCAATTAATAAAGTCATGACTCTGCTTCCCCCAACCTCCCCCACATGTCAGCCAAATTACGGGGTGTGCTGCCCTGGCATGCTCTTTCGCAGTAGTGATACTTTGAAAATCAAATCTAAATACATCTTCTTCTCACAGGGAACACATAATAAATCTACCGACAAGTATCAAGACAGACTTTGCACAGCAACTTTGAGATGCAAATATCCTAGCTGTGAGTAGTGAGCTAATTGGACTGCGTAGGAGGCATAAAAGTGGAATTCCAGTTTTATGTATGGGCACACACTAAATAATTTGTGGGTACTGTGATATAGCTAACCTCCTTTCTGCAGATCACCTACCAGATCCATAGCATTTATTTTCTCTCGCTAGCCACAAATCTGAGATGGTCCTGATACATGCCAGTCAAACTTCTAGAAATATCATTCATCATCCTTGCCACTGAGTGTATTGACCATACACAAAATTAAGTGATAGGCTGATTAGTTAATTATCCGAGGGCTCTTTTAGTGGCCAGAAGTAAGAAATAAGGACTGCGTCTAGGGCCTTATCCTTCTTAAGCTGCTGAGTCACCTCATTTTCTGTAGACTTCACTGAGGAATGGAAGACAAAATACCTTCATGGAACGGTGTCTTTGGAGAGGAGTGTTATCTCATGACAGCCAGCAAAGCTAAGCTGCCAGTGGGGACGGCTTCTGTGCTCACTATACATTTGATATTACTCAAGTGACATTACTCAGAACATTACATAGTGCTGGTATGTCGGAGCAGAAGGGCAATGTTGTGACTGAATTCTGCACTTGTACTTACTGAAATAAAAGCCGTAATATAATATATATGTATAAAAATACATATATATCAATAAATTCCTTTCCTCTTTTACTATGGTGATTCATCTTAAAAGGTACTATAATAAACACAATGAATAATAATTATTCCATGTAAAAACAAACAAACCCCTTGCTCTTGAAATGTCAAGCAATTCTGACTGGAATGGGATGTATCTGCTAAGAACAGTGGATTGTTACAATGCAGCTGGAGGGTGGCTGCTTTATAGAAATAAAACTAATGAATTAAAAAAACCAACAGTGATATGATAAGCTTGCTTTACTTATTAGTTGCTATGAGAAATCACTGAAAAAGGCTTTTACCATTTTTTTTTTTAAAACTGGAGTATGCCTATGGTGTTAAAAGGGTGAATGTATAAAAGCAGTGAATTGTAGAATCTTTAATGTTGACCTTCTTTTGATAACTTAGCTTTGGCATAGCCTCTGCTTTTAAATGACAGCACTCAGTTTGTAGTGTTGGCTTAAATTCACTGTCTGGCTAGTGAGCTTTAGCAGGTTTAGTGCTTCTCTACTTTAGGCACTAGCATTTGTATGTTTTTTTTCTCCCTAAAGAAGTAAATTATTTATATAGCACCAACCTTTTTTAACCTAGCTTCTGACAGGCTGGGAATTTTCCAATCTCAGTTGAAACTGTCTAAATAATTTATCAAGTATTCTTTCAAAGTACAATGAATTCTGAAACCTAAGAAATGTTAAATGAGATTCTTTGCCCTTCCAGTGTGAGTGGGTTACTGAGGTTAAGCTAGTGTTTTCTTTGAACTTTTCTCAGTCCCTGTTTTCTCCCATTGTACACAGCCCCCTTTTTCTCTCCTACTGTCTATCTATTCATTTTCATGACATTTTCTATTTATCAGACTTTTCCTCTGTGTTTCTGTATCTCTTGCTAACTCTTCCCTTGCTGATATCTTCCTATATGTCTTCTTCATAGTAACAGTAAGACAGCTTTCCCTTTAGATGGTCCTTTGGATAGAGGAACCACTAATTTTGGTGTCCCAAGCTGTACAAGCAGTTATCAGGCCAGTCAAATGTCCTCAGTGCCAGATTTTTCAGTCCAGCCTCAAATTTAACAGAGCCTTCTCCCATCCCCATAAAGAAAATGGTGATGAATCATAGAATAGTTTGGGTTGGAAGGGACCTGTAAAGGTCATCTAGTCCAACCCCCCCACAGTGAGCAGGGACATATTCAACTAGATCAGGTTGACTGGAGCCCCATCCAACCTGACCTTGAATGTTTCCAGGGATGAGGCATCCACAACTTCTCTGGGCAACCTGTTCCAGTGTTTCACCACCCTCAGCATAAAAATTTCTTCCTTATGTCCAATCTAAATCTACCCTCTTTCAGTTTAAACCCATTACCCCCTGCCCTGTCGCTACAGGCCCTACTAAAAAGTCTGTCACCAGTCTTGAACAGTCTTAAGATTGTTCGTAAAGATAAGCACAAAGAAGTTTGCACAGAACTTGGATCTGCAAACAACGTGTAAGCTTGCAAGGATATATTTCCAGGTCAGGTATCTGACACCTCCACCCCCCATTTTGTCTGGTCAAAATTTCCTCAAAGATAGACTATAAAACTTGGATAATTATGTCTCAAAGAACCAGTGTAAGAAGTTTATAAAAACACAAAAAACCCCACCAAACCAAAACCAGAACGACTGGGACTACAAACAGAAGAAAACAACAACAAACCAATCCAAAATTACTTGGGCTATTCCAAATTTTCCAGCAAGTACTTTAATCCTTTTAACATTTTGTCAAAGGGTGGCTTCCTTTACCTGAATCAATTCATCCAGATCTACTCACAAAAGAACTTCCAGTTTTCTTTTCAGAAAGAAAAAATAATGAAGTAGCACCCCATACAGATATTTAGACTCAGCAATTCAGTACTGTATCCTTTATAAATTAATGATATCATGAGCTATACTTCAAGACGTCTGAAGTAGTATCATAGTTGAAAACAGCAGCAGAAACATAGACTAGCACCTGACTGTCTGTTACCTCTGCTGTATTGTAACTGTTTAAACCAAACATTGCTCCTTTAAGGAAGCTATTTAATTTTAAGGTTTTAAAGCAAGTCACTGAGCCACAAAAGCTGATTTTAGAGATATGGACCTGCATGAGTCCCCGTGTCAGAGAAGAAATAGTGCCCAGGCATGGTCTTGTAGGAAACACTCAGTAAGAAAAGGCAGTAGGTATACAGGCAACCCAGCAACTATAAAATAGAATAACCCCTATTTTCCTTGTCTCCTTCATTTCATTATGATGTCATACAGCATTTTTCAGAGGGCTTGCAAGGCAACTTATTCCCTCCTCTCCCTCTTCATCTTAACTTTTTGTTTCTGTCATACTCACAATAAATACCTTACATAAACTGGGCATAAATTGACCAAAGCTCACTACAATCATTCTCCTGCCACCTTCTGCTGTCCTAAAGCCACAAACTGTTTGGCCCCACTTTTTCTTGAACAACAGTAGGATAGGAATCAGAAATGAAAAAAATATCACAACAAAAAAAGGGGATGCAGACAGCAAACTAACTAGCAGGTAAGCTCCTTATAATTATTCTTTGTGAATTACAGGTATATTGCAAATTTTTTTATTTTATGCTTGCTGAAATTTGCCATCTTCTGACTTACATTGAATTCCTTTTCTGAAGGTTTCCTGACACAAAACTACATTCTAGTTGTACATCTTAAAAAAAGAGATTTGTTACATCGTAACCTTTGGTTATTATTTCACCATATATAGTAAAAAGATCAGTCAAGAATAAAGCTTTGATCTTAATTTGAGGAGTAACAGTTTTCCAATGTATGGATACCATGACATTACTTAAAAAGACTTTAAAACTGTATGTGTAAAGATTTGTTATGAGGTATTCAAGTTTGCATTATTTATTTGTGCATAATAATTTTTTAAGTCTCCAAAATTTTAATTTCACTCCAGTACTCTAGTTTCCCTTTTATATTTGATAACAGTGTAAAATTTAAGTATGAAGAAAGCTTTGTTTTTCACTTAATAGCTATCCCCACTACAGTATTTTTCAGTATTTTATGAAACTGTATACTTTGATCTCAAGAAATAGGAAAGCTATGTTCATTAATTCAGACTTCCCAGTAGATGGTGCTCTAAGTACAAAAACACACACCAACACGTTCATAAATTTCTGTGTGAATTACTTGAACACATTATATGTTCATTAATTTACAGCTCTTATGTGTTCATAAAGATTGATGATATGGAGGCACAGTGGTCTATAAAAAATTAAAAAACCAGTGGTTCTTCTATTCAAAAGTTTTGGAAGCTGTTGGCTAGATATTTCCCCTAGTATGTCTATGGCTATAGCACATCATTTAACTTCAGTATTAATAGTTTTGGTCACTTGTGGTACAATAGACATGCTAACAGCATTAATTTTTTTTTTTTGCTTGCTTGGGGCTTATGCATAATGTTGTTAAATACCAAAATTTACTGTGCTCCACTCCAGTACGGTGTAGTAATTTGAACAGCTATCTAGATATTAAAATACACCGGGTATTACATACAAACACGCACACTCACACAGATTCACAAACTGGAATACACAGATAAATGCTATTAAATAACTATGCATTCACCTGACACCTTACTCACAGATATCTTTATGTAAAATATAGTAGAGTACCATAAAGGAATTACTGTCATGACAATGCCTTCCTTGTGAAGTGTCTTCCATGTGCAACGTTTCTTGATAAAAGATGTTAGACAAAGTTAAGAATACAGAACTGCACTGGAGATCTTGATCTGTTTGCAGTCCCAATTGTGTATAATTACTTCAATGCTGTAATTGCTTGTATTTTGTATCATGTATTTTAAAAAATGACATTTCAATCTTTCCTCATTTAAAATGGTTGAAATGCTTATTGCCAAAACACAATGCACAAAAAGAAAAAAATCTCTAGCAAAATTTGAACCAGAAAGGTTACTATTCTAAGCAAACAAAGCTGGGCTTAAAAATGTTTTATGTATTCTAACATATAAGTGCCTTATCAGCAACACAGTGCATTGTTCAATCTGTGTGGTAAAAGTTTTAGATCAGAGTGAAGTGGGCACACAACACAGTAACAGTGTTAAGTTGTTTGAAGACACCTTGTGTTTGCGTTGGTGGCCAACCTGACAGATACAAATTCTTTCAAATCCATGAACACTAAATTTCAAATGCATACGAAATTAGAAGACTGATGTTTGCAGCAGAATGTCGATGTGCAAGATTATTAATTGCTATTTTTAATTGGTTGATAATGTTAAAATATTTCATGTATACATTTATCTGTCTCTGAATGTAGGTATTTTAGGTAACGTGGCAATGACAGCTTTAATGGGAGCAGATCTGGTCACCCTGCTGTGACAGACTAGTGAATAATGCTATTTTAATCTTTCATGTATTGACTTTCTAACTCTTTAAAACACATTCAGCTACAGACACAAAAGATATTGAAGCTCTGTTTAATAAACAATTTAACAGATTCTGATCTTCATTAATAAATTAAAGAATATATTTACTTATATGAATGCCTGACCTGAAAGTCTAAATTTCTTCTTTGCTTCTATATTTACTTGCTGAATCATCCCTTAATCTTCTGGCTTGAGATAACTTTTATGAGGATTGTCACTAGTGATATGTTTTGTGGATTTATACAAAGATTATTTTTTCCTGTGTTTTTTTGACCAATGATATGCTATTTTCTACAACATCAATTTTTAATTGAAAAAAATCTTTGTTGCTTGATAAAACAATACTAAGGGTACTTAAGAAATGAGGTACCAAAACTCTTATTTCCTGAAAAGTACTAAGAAGAAAGGAAAAAAAAAAAAAACAAAAAAAAAGATTTTTGGACATTTAAGCAATCGTTATGTGCTGTTTACACTCTGCTTCTGCCCAAAGAATGGAAACTTGTGTCAACATATGACTACACTGACTACAATGGTTTCAGGGCACAAGGGAAGGGCTCACATGAATCAAACAGCAATGTTTCCAGTTGCAAGAAAACATGAATCACAACCTGTGCTTCTGTATTACTGCAAATAATGAGATTTTTTAAAATTATAGTATTTGATTTTTTTTTTAATTTGTTTTATAGTTCTAGAGCCTTTTGGCTTCAGGTTTTCAAGATTTCTGGAACAATCATGATAGAAAACTATATTTTTTTAATTTAAAAATAAATCCACACTTCTAGTTCTCTTAGCTACGCTGGCAGACCTCTTCTGTGAGCTCAGCTACGTCAGCAGAAAAATGCTGTCTTTCTTATGTCAGTCAGGAATGTGGTGCAGCTACACCAGCCAAAAAATTCCTTCTGTCAGCATGTCTTGAATCTGTACTAGGGCCTCTGCCAGCCGGGCTAGTCTGGCATAGCTGCAGAGGCAATAAAGACAAGCCTTCAGACCCGTGCTAGCTGAGGACCTACGTTGCCAGAACCCAATTTAACCTTTGAACACTCTAAGTGATAAACAACAATCAGCAACTCCAACATATGTTTAAACCCGAACTCCTGTCCTACGGATAAAATCTAAGAGTTTTGTCCTGAGGTGTGTTACAGCTTCACTACAATATTAGCTGTGCACAAGTGACACTCTGGTGTTGCAGAACCTGCCTGGCACCATCCACGCCAAAGTCCAGCCATTTTCACAGCATGAAGGCATGGATTTACTGTCTTACAGCTTTCAATGGCTCTCAGACTTCCCAGTCCTAGGAGAGCTTTTTCTCTTAACTTCTATTTCTGTCTTGCCCAGCATAGGAACAAAAGATTGTGTTAACGACTGTTCTGGTCTTCTACCAATCTGTATCTATCAGGTATGATGCCATCTTAAGTGTGTGTATGGGGGGTAGGTCTCAGAGCCAGTCCCTATTTGAACAGTGAGAAAGTGCAGCCAAATTACAGCAGAGAGGATGAAAAACAGAGTGAAAGAAGAAAGAAATTAGGAGAAATATGGCCCAGGTGGAACCGTGGATGCCAAAATTAACACCTCCCATGCTCATTTAGTATACATTTTGAGAAAAGCCCATTTCAAACTCTGGTTGAGGCAAAACTGAGATTAAGCCTATTCCTGATTCTGTCTCACTTGTCTCAATGTAAAGCATTCTCAAGCTGGTGTATGATTTTTTTTTTCCCCACATACAAAAAAAGGAGAGTGAAGAGCATCACCTAAGCTATGATGATGACTGCAACAGAGGCATGCTCCTAGGCACTTTGGGTGGGAGAAGGTGCAAAGAAGAGGGTTAGCAAAGAGCACAATGTCTTTTGGTTTGGTCAGTAACTCTGAGATCTGTGTTCTGAAGAGAACAGAGGAGAGAAAGGAGAACAAACAGGGCATTATCCCAGCTGTAAGAAAAGCATTACTCAGAGCACCTTTTGAATTAAGGTGAGCAATAATCTTCTACATGTCTGCACATCCCTTACCCATTCCGTTTATATGGTATTTTAAAACAATGGATCGGAATAAAATATTTGAAGTTGAATTAAATTGAGCAGACAGACATTATTTTAAATGGAAATACAATTATTATCAAGAATACGGTCTCCATAAAATGAAAGAAAATACACAAAACTGAGATTCTAACTTTTTTTTTTTTTTTAAATTCCATTTGAATGAGTCTCCCATGCTTCAGCAGGAAAAGGCAGGGAAAGGGAGAAGTGTTTGAAAGTCAAAATACTATTTTGCACATCTCTAATGTTTTCCGTTCAAGGATCTCTAGTACTTTACAAGCTTAACGTGATTAACTTTATGCTCAGTAAGCAGTTCCACCCATAAAAATAGGTAGGTCTTTACAGGATTAGGGCCTCAATTTGTCCTTAAAGTGGTAAGCAGTGAATATCGCTTACTGCTTTAACAGACAGAGCTGTATAAATAACAGATACTGTGATTTGCCTGAAGATCTGTCAAAATCAAAATTGTATTAGATTAACCTGAAACAAAACTAAAAATGCTCACATTTGCAGCAAGCTGCAAGTAAAAGAAAGCAGAAAGTAAAGAAAAAAAATAAGAATTAACATAATGAAACATTTCTTTTGATTCAAAAATGAAACATTTCTTTCTTAAAGCTCTTGAAACGTCATACTTGAAATAAAATAGAAATTATTTAAAATTACCAGTTAGAATTGAAATAATAATTCTTAGTATGTCAAACTGAAACGTCTACTTTTCTTTGTACATGGCATGACAATTTTCACATCGTTAAAAAAATATTCTTTGGTAGGAAGTGTTTTCTGGTCTCTGTGTTAGGAAAGGTGAAGCAGAGCTTCTGTTACGTGGCTGTTGATGGTACAGCATCCCCTCGGAAAGATTTCCGAGGGCACCTGAACCCAGCTTTGCTGTGTTCTGCGGCCCTTGCTGTGAAGGCCCGCCTCATGGTGTCTGGGCAAAGAAGGTGACTTTGGGCAAAGAAATACCATATATGGCTTGACAAATGTGCCCCCAGATACCAATATACCAACAGCTGTGGTCATGAGAGCTCACTTGCACCATCGCCATTGACCCCCATCGCCTCATCAAGAGAGCAGAGGGCCTTGGCGCGTTCGCTCTGATTAACGCCATGACACTGGGCCCAGCTGTCTGTCGGGGCGAAGTGCCTGGCTGTGTGTGAGCCCAGGGACAGGTGGGGACGGGGCGCCCCAGCAGAAACCCCGCGCTAAGGCCTCAGGGGCGCTGAGGGGACGCGGACGGAGACGGTCACAGCGCCGCCCTGCCGCCGCCTTCTCCCTCCGCCGGGCAGGCGGCGGGCAGCGCAGACCTCTCGCCACAAGATGGCAGCAGGCGGCGCAGAAAGGCCTGGCAGCACCGAGCGGGGGCAGAGCCTGTCCCGCGGTGTCACTTCACTTAGGCTCTTCTCCTAAGAGACAAGAGGGTCCCCGCGGGGTCCCTGCCCGGCCTTGGCCCCGATCCCGGCCCGCTGCAGGGTGGGGGGCAGCCTGGTGGCCCAGGGCAGTTCTGACAGGAGCGTGGGTCATGGCTCACCTGCCCCAGCCACGACTTGAAGAGAAGTGTGGGGCAAACGAGGTGGTGGTACCGCTTCTTCTACCCAAAGAAAGCATTAATTACAGGTGTAAGTTGTCTTGCTCGTGAGCCCTCAGCAGAACTGCCATTTGGACTTACTCTGTAAGAGTCGGGCCTTACACAGCTAGTGCCAAAATACTGGAGAACAAAGAACAGTGGGGATGGTCTGCTGAAGGCATCAGTTGTCAGGGGCACACATCAATTTTGCCCCACTAAGACCACCTGCCCCTGCAGGTCAGCAGCCATGGCGGCCCAAAGTGCTCCGACTTCAGGATACCGTAAGCCCGTCCACCCCTCGTACCCAGGCTTGCCTCCTCTCCCAGGCATCGCTTTCATGTTTCTGGCTTTTCTCACATCTCTTACTACACTCTTTCTGCATGCAGATCCCACAGAAAATGATGACTTTTTTTTTTTTTTGTTAGTTGAGGAAAGATCTAGGACTCTGAAAAACTTGCTCATCATTTTCTAATAAAAGTCCACTTAGACGATAGGCAATAGCAGAACCACCCGCACGGAAAAGGGCTGAGGAGTCAAACAGTGAGAGGGCTTCTCTCAGGGACTTGGAGAGAGCTTCTGCAACTCTGGATGAAAACCAGGGTTCAGGGCTGAGAAACTCTGAAAAGTTTCCTGAGGTTCGCTGCTAGCTGAATGGAAGACTAGATTACAAAAATAGTTTTTCAAAGAAGTCATACAAAATATATATATAAAAAAGATTATTTTTCATCTTAAAACTATTTAAAATTTAATGTGACATTACGTGTGGAGCAAGCATGTGCTAAAACTTCCACTTAGTATAATTTACTGCTAGACAAAACCATGTTTAATTAATAAGTACTCTACCCATTCTAATGAGTTAAAGAATGTTACTTATTAAATTATATGCGTAATCACTGAAACATTTCTCTTATCTCAACCATTTTATGAACAAGCAATATAATGTGCTACTGACTAAATATATTTTCTGTTTCTGTCTTTATAACAGAGCAGATGATGGGTTCTGTTTACTTTTGAATCTGTAAGTATTTTTGACCAAATGACTTTGTGCTGCAGTTCAGCAGGAATAGAGAGACTGTGCACTTGTTTTCCAAATAAGTCATTCATAGTAATGAGATCAATTTTGAGTTGAAAGGAACAGCCTGTTTTGGTATTTCAAAATCCATGAATAGACACAGCAAGTGAGGATGAACTCAACTAATTTCAGAAATTTGAAGGTCCCCAGCCCAAGTTTTTGAGCACATTTGCAAACAGATGTCTCTGGGGATTTTCAAGACTACCTACAGGTCACCTTGTATCCATTGATTTCTTTAGAAGCAGGCACCTGATTGCCAGTGCAGTTTTCAAAATCTCATTACGCCTCTACTGCACATTTGGAGTCCTAAAATCTGGCTTATAGTGACAAGAAACAAGCTGCCAATTCACTGACTGTAGTTAATACTAATATAATGCTAATACACGTTTTAATAAATGATGCTATTGGATACATAAGAAAAAAAAGGATTACTAATAGCTTATTTTTAAAATCTCAATTTGTACATCTTTTGCACTGTAATTGTACATTCAGGTTGATATAAATTAAAAAAGATCATCTACTAAAATTGAAGATGTAGTGAACAATTTTCTAATGCAGGTTAAGGTTTCTACCATAGAATCTGAATAAATACATGTTTAACTTTCTGCTTAAATAAACACGTATATGAACAGTGCATAGTAAGAAATATACAGCTGGAATAAAGGCTATGTGCAGTTGCAATTTTGAACGATTATGCACACCAGTAAAAGCAAACATTTTTGGAATAACAATGAAAAGTGCAAATGTAAACCAAGATTAAAAGCAGTTATTCAAATCAAAGTTCCATGCTTCAGATCTGTGATTTATATCACTTTGATTTACATGTCAATCCATCGTGCTTACAGTATTTTCCTCCAATGCAATTAAGCTCACGCATTGGAGCCCATATAGTTGTATTGAGCTGCAAAGATATCTTTCTAATCTCTCTGATTCCATTTTACTCATCTGTTAAGAAAGAATAAAAACTTTTGTCTTTTATGGGTGAAGGTACCATGCAAATGCAAATGATATTATACAAAATGGTAATTGAAATGGTAAAGGAGCAAAGGGTTTTAATAAAATGACAATTCAAGACACATGCAAGTGTCCCCGTGTGAATGTTGATTGAAATGAGAAAAGTTAAGAGTGAATTTTAAGTGCCCATAGAAAAGTGCATTGAATGTTAAGAGTAAATTAAGAAGTGCACAGGCCAAGGGACAGAGCTGCCTCAAAAATGGATGAAGAAAGAACTGAAATATTCCTTTGAGGATTTGGGACAAAGGATCTCTCAGTCCTTGATAACAGTGCAAAGCAGGTTGGGGAATAGGCTGTGGGGAGCACAGGCATAGTGACACTTCAAAAGACCCAAGAACTTGAAAAATTTGAAAATGTAGTTAGCAACAGATTTGGATCTGAAGAGGGAAAAAAGCAATAGTGAGCATAGCTGGATATGAACTTTGATGTTGAATTACACAAGGTTTAAGAAGAATTAGGGCCTTTAGAAGAAACTGTCATTGGAAATTCTGAGCGGTGACTCCAGGGCAGAGCAAGGGCCAAATTCTCCTCTGTGCCCCCCAGCCCAAAGCTGCTGGGGACAGCTCACTCTGGTAAAGGCTGGTCCAGGTGAGCCTGGCACACACCACCGCACAGATGCTCACAGCTTCTGGGACCTGCCCACTCTGAGGTGTCTAAATTAAGTGAACAACAAAGATAAAGGAACCAGCGATCGCCTCTCAGGTGCACAAGAACCAGCTCTGAGATACTACACCTGGCCCTTTCGCAAAGTCTGAGTGCCAGGCAGAGGTTTTCAGAGACTAGTTAAAGGGTAAACACTATGGAAAGGATGTACAGATACTGATACACAGAATGATAGGTAAGCTGCCAACCCTCTGAATAAGGTATGAAAACTATCCTGTCCTGTTTTCAGGAGCACTAGAGTTGTGGCAGTGGTCTTTCAGATTTAACTCAAAATTGCAGAGAAGTGATACATTGGTACGTTGTTAGGAGGAGAAGAAGGAATCGTTACAAGGTGACTGAAGAAAAGAAGGGTGCAGCCTGGCCCTTCTCAGGGGCATCCACACTAGCAACATAAGGCTTATCACTGCACAAAAGGTACTGCTGAAAAAAGTATATGTGAATTCTACTTTTAAAGGAAACCTTTTTTTTCTTTTTTTCCCCAGAATGTGCAGGGGAGTGAGTGGGGCAGAAGATGATGGGGAGAAGCTAGGACTCGCTAATGGACACTCTCAAAAACGGCAGGAAAGAAAGAATTTCCAGCATTACCTTGCTAATGTGAGAGCTGAGGGGCAAGGACGGAGAATGTCACCTTCTTCTTCACCTTAAGTCCTTCTTTGGCTGAGACTGTTTAATTCATGCCAGCGTTTGGAAAGCTTACTGCACGCAAGGAGGGTGGTGTCTCTGTGAGAAGACAGACCTTTGAAGTGAGTAGGAATTTATGCCAAGCAGCCACATACTGCTACTGGCATCTAAAGTCTGCCAGTTGGTCTGCTCCAGAATTCACACCACAAGGTGAACAACAGCCAGTACAAAAGAAGAGACCATCCCTGTAACACCTACTGTCTCTATAGAGACCACCTCAGACAGTCAAGTCGACAGTAACCAAGAGTTTCGGTGTCAAATGAGATTTTCTCTGATAGCCCCATCAGTCAAGTCAATCCCTCCTCTTCTCCATGCCTTTTTTCCCCCCTCTTCTGAATTCTCACAATTGCTACCGCTAATGGAGCCTCACTGGTGTGAAAACACCAGTACTGAAGTTCTTACAGTGGTCAGTTTAAAAAAGGTCAACTCCTTTGAACTGAAAAAAAACCCCCAACAAACAGAAGCCGGTTAAATGGATTCCAACTAGGACACTGAGATTACTCCACCTAAGATATGGCTGTCTTCTCACTTTTCAACATTTTACTGTCTGTTCAACTGGTTGGCAGTTATGATGCTGACAGTTTAATCCTAATTTCTAAATCAGTGTCAACAACTATTTCTTTCTGGGGAAATGACACAGAAAGATCATAAACGATGTAGAGCACTATGCCAAACAAGCCCTTTCCTTCCGGCCCACCAGGAAAAGAAAAAAAACAAAACCCAAGAAAAGATATCCACAAGCATTCCTTCTTCCTAGGAAACAGCAAACCAAACACAGTGTAAGTAATATTTTCCCAGCCAGCGTGGGCAGTTACGACTGCCAGAAGATGTGGCCAAATTACATTTGATCCCTTTACTCGTCTAAGTTACAGATAGTCATGCTTCTAAAAATTAAGCTGGCAAATTAAAGAAATCCTACTGGATCAATGATTCTGTGCTTTTCCCGAATCAAAATAGATCATCACTACACGAGAGACAAGGGGTACTAACTTTAATCTGAAATCAAATTAAGTTTGCCTTTATCAGGGGAAGAGGGATAATAAAGAGCATGTCACAATTTTTTTTTACATATAAATGGAGTATGTTCAGTGCACTTTTATTAAAAAAGAGTTGTTATTATTATTTGTAAGATTTTAACAGCTCCTAGGGATGTATGAATTCACTAACTTAAGCAACGATGTCTGGATCAAATGTATACATAGAATTACTCACTTGCTATATGTCCTTTGCGTACGAGGTTTTGATTGTATAGGGCTGCACTGTGATCTTGACACAAGTGCAAACGTGTGAATGAGGCAGCTCACTTTATGCTGCCGCGTAAAAATGCAGCTTGGGAAGTAAAACTGCACCTTGTTACAACCCACTTCTTGTTGCAGGTACCATGCCTTGTACCAGCCTACACCAGTGGAATGGATCCCTTTCAGCTCATGTCTTTTTTTATCCTGTATTGCTGTCTGATAGCATAACAAACCTTCTTAATTTCAGTATGGATCTTGTGAAGCTTATTAAAAATAGATGCTCGTCAATAAAGGCATGCTTCTGAATGTTTCTGGAAAGAAATGCTGCCCATCATTTACCTAGGAAGCCTTAGTGTGAAATCCCTGTCAACAACCTCTTCCCAATTAGCTTGTGCTACCCTGTCCTGAAGCCTGCTGGTACTGGAAAGTGCACAATATCCTCAGCTCCCACTGGAATCGGGGCAATGCCTTTGCCTTCAATGTATAGCATGTTCTCAACATCTCACAGGATGTGGTCTTCAGGCTCCAGTTCACAAACACATGTGCTTAACTTAAGCACGCGAGTAGTGCCATTAATGCTGAAGTACTTAAAGTTAACCACGTATGTAATTGCTTGCAGGGCTGGTTCCTTAATTAGCTACGCTCATCCTTTAATCCTCCCTATCTTTTAACCTCTGTACTGTTACATGCCTCAATTTCTTTAATCAGATAATGAACACTAGGGAAGTTGTTATTTACTGCTTCTGCTTCAAGAATTGAACTAAAAATGATGGACCGTGTGTAGAGACTTAATATTAAACATGGTAAAAATAAAATACATGGCATAAAAAGATGTTTTCAACTTTTGAAGAACACCTTAATTTTCCTTTTGTTAAATAAATGACTTTTCACACTTCCTGAAGTCATGCATGGATTTCTGGATGATATTTTTCCCTAAGTTTAAAAATTTTGCATTCTTTGTATGATAAACTTCCAAGTTTAAATAAAGTCCTATTAAACAAAGCAGCAAATCAAAACTGAAATGCAGCAATGCAAAGATACTAGAATGGCCACACTGAAACAAAACCCACCAACAAAAAAGCCAGCAAGAAATAAAAACAACCCAATTAAGTTCTAGAAACACAAAACAGCACAGGAAAAAAAAAAAAACCAAACCCAAACAACTTCTGGCAAAATTAGTTTTGAAGAGGCCATTTTCTGATTAAAGTTTTTCATTAAAAGCGTCTGCTAGTTGCACTTGGATATGCTGGTTGTGCTGCCTGCTTTCTGCCAATCTCTCCTTATCAAGTCTAAGGCTGCCAGGAGAGCAGGGAAGCACATTTGCAGTCGTCAGGTTTCATTGCCTTTTCTACTCCCTTGACCTATTTTTTTTCCTAATCTTTAAATTTTCTCTTTTTCTTAGTTCAGCACATTAGCTGAAATTTTTAATTATTCTCCCTGGTAGTTCCCTGGAGCCCTCTGCTTGAACTTACTTTCTCCACTTGCTGTACTTCTAAGTAACGAGCACCTATACTATACTGGAGTCTAACCCCCTGTAGTTTTCTTTACTTCATCTGTATGCTGCAAGCTGTCCCTTTTGGAGAGTTGCCTTGCAGTTTGACAACATTGGGAGTCTATTCTTTCTCAGATGATTTCCCTGTCAGGTTCACTGCTGCTGAAAACAGAACTACTGACAGCATACGTTTTGAATCCAGCCATGAAAATCGCTTCGCGATAATCTTTACCAAATGCTGCATTACATGGTACTACATTTGCTACTGGGCTGGGGATTCTTCTCTCTGTTTGTAAATCTGCTTTTATGACCATATTATTTGAACACTTCATTTCATGCCTAGTACTGAAAAAGGAATGAAGTATCACAGTAAAGCATTAGATGCTTACCTAAAAAGAGGATGCTAGCCTATCCAATTTTCTTACAGTATTACTCACTTAATATAGCGAATAAGCCCAAGGTCCAATACAATTCCTTCATAATGTACACTGAACTGTATCACTTTCTTCCTGAAGCCCGTTTGCCATTGAGCCAGATGTACTCTACCCATCTTCTCATGACGATGATCAATATTCTCTCTGTTGGTCAGAATTTAATTCTATTAAATCACTAGGCTTGCAGTAAATGCATATCATACACACGCATGCTTGCCACAGCAGATTACTATAACTGCCTTTATTTTTGGAACATGCTCTCAAGGCTCCCCCAGGCTAATCCGTACAACCCTGCTGCATGGCTGCAGGAAGCGAGGAGCGGCACAGCCCTCCCATGGAGGGAAAGCGGAGCTCAGGGACTGCATGGAGGGCACAGATCCACCCCCTAGTCTGTGCTCCAGGAATGCAGACTTTGAGAATGGGTGGCAGGTGGGAGAGGGCAAATGGTGTAGACGTCACGGGCCTGCTTTCCACCTTATACAGCTGCTCATGGCTGGGCTGGCAGCTGGGAGAAGTCAACACCTATGGTCTCTGCAGCCTTCTATATATAGTGATACAGTCCAGTTTTCTCAATGCTACTGAGTTTTGATTATTTTCCCTAAGCCAGTAATAGAGCGACAAAGGTCTTTACTAGGGGAGAAGCGTTCCAAGTCATTTAGTAATTTGTAGCTGCCCATGTTTCAACTAGTTTGGGTCACTAGAGGGTACAGATTAGCCTCTTCAGTCTGTCTGGACATTTGTCTTGTGACATATAGACCCAGACAGCCTCCTGATTTACGGTATTAAGTGCTTCAGAGAGGAGGTGTCAATTACTCATTTTGAGTCTATTTGCATGCGTCCAGTTTTCCTTTTACAAGGACAGTTTTCCTTTTACAAGCACACGCTACCAGGGTGCTATATTCTGTCGAGTAAGGCATTTCATGCCTGTTCCTGCCATATAAAAGGAGAGATTGTGTCAATATAACTATTAAACAGAATAGCAACATGGAAAGTTAGGTATGGCTTATTTAGTCTTTTAATAGTCTGAAAGCAGCATATTCAAATTACATCACTTATTTTAAAAATAGAGAATACAGCCCAAAGAGATTTTTATGCTGTAACTGAGCTTTTTTCAGATAAGATGTACAGAGTTTTCAGTAAATCCTTAATCCTTTCTGTGTGTGCCTTGCCAAACTATTTCCCCCATTTTACTACTTCTGATAACAGAGTATTATTATTTAATGGTCTCTAAACTTTTTTAGGATTAACGAAGTGGCAAAGACCTAACAGATTACATTTGAATTAAAGTGTTAGTAACTTCTACATTTCGGTACATAAATACCTGCAACCTAAAGTGTATCTCCTAAGCTATAAATACACAATTGCTAATGTTTTTCACATTTTTTGTAAAAACATGACCATTATGTCCAAATCTGGTTTTTGTTTTAGGTGGCAATAGTTTTAGATCACATTTTCATCTGACTGTTGTAATGAACAACTTGGATTTACGCATATTCTTTCCAAGGAAGTAGTGGTTTGGAAAATAATGAGGATGAGAAAACCTTCCTTGTTCTCTGTACCGGCTAGACTATTAATGAGAGATAATGGTGATGAGCTGTAAAACAGAATGGTCCAGCAATGTTCTTCTGAAAGATAATCATCTAATTGTCCCAGGAGCTCCACGCAACAGCATCCTGAAACCCCTCACTGAATAAAAGCATCTGTCCAGAGCTTAATTAACAAAAAGTTATGCATTTAAGACTACATAAGAAAGTTAAGATCAGTCAATCAAGAGTGTACTCTGAGTTCACATGGTCATTAGTGGTTCTACTGAAGATCTAAGCTATTGCAACAGGGAAGCAGAGAGAGTGTTTATAAACTTTGGCAGAAGGAAGCAGATGTGATTTTTGTATGTTATATATAGCTGGATTCACTTGTTGGACCACAGGTAGATCAATAAATACTATTTAAATGAAAACCTTTGACTCTGCCCACACTCATCATTTTGCTATTTAACTTATTAAAGAGAAATTACTTTTATGAAATAGTCAGGAGTTATGGTGTGAATTTAATCCTTGACAGTACTCAAATCAACCATGCTGCACAGGAGTCAAAATGTCATAAAGCGTTATTAACAACATGAAAAAATAATGCCCCATGCAGGTTATCCAATTGCCAGAAGTACATATAACAGCATAAATGTGGCAGCGTAGACAGCACCTGGATGCCAATTTGTCTATTGCTATTTTTATGTCTGCCATCTACTGTTCTGTTCCATAGAAGTGGATTGGCCACTGGAAAGCTGAAATAGATCCAACAACCTGTTAGGAAATGGGGCTGCAGATCAGTAAAGCCACTGACTTTTAGTCACTCTGTGTCAGATACACAGAGGTCCGAGTAGGGAAAGATCATGTTGTAAAGAGAGAAGAATTAAAATAAAAACATCATCTTTTCCTACTGTGAAAAATGATACCCTTACTATGATAGGGAGCTGCTAACACAAAGGGGAAGGTAGGAGCATCAGTGTTTTCAACTTTTCCCAAAAACACCCAGAAAAGTTGGTCTTTGATAGAATTATTTTCCGGATCTACATTCATAGACTTCATTAATTCTAAAACTTTCATATGCTACCCAACAGCAAACTTCACATTTAAGAAGTTCTAGTTCAAAGTTTGTTCTTTACCTAACCTGTTAGATGACCTCAAATAATTTAACCATTAAAAAAATGAGCGCAGAACTAGAGAAAGGACCTCTGAGGACTGGATGACATGAAGGAGAGACTCAGTGTAGACACAGGGCTTCAGCATGCGGGAGGTGCCCCTGGTTCCAGGCAGAGCTGGCACAAAGGTGTGTGCTCTGCCGAAGCGATACCCACATGGGAGCTATTGCTGTTGGCCCATTGCAGGCAGTGCAAAGTGGATAAGCTCTGCTTAATCAGCGCTTGGCTCTGCACAACCAGGTGTCCCTGCAAAGGTGATCTGATAAAAATGCTGTGAGGTGGCTCTGAATGGAGTCTGATGAGCACAGTAGGACTTTTCAAGTGCAACCAGGGCAAGGGCAGTGCTAGTGAGAGGCTCAATCAAATAACAAGCAAAACATTATTAATTTTTTCCGACAGTTCTCATATCTAAAAATGAGGAACTCCTGCTTCAGAGTTGCAGATAGGGTTGTGACTGGCCTCAATTCTTTGCTGAGAGTTGGAAGAACGTAAAACCCACTGACAGCAAAACAGTGACTATCCAGTGGGGAGATGCCATGGGAGCTGCAACTGTAGCCTGTAAGTAGATATATTTCAAGGACTGATACCGTATGGATTATTTACATGAGGATGCTGTGCAGAGAAATCTATGGTGAAAATTTAAAGCACACTTAAATCCCCACGTGGACATCTCCTTATAGTCAATATTTGAAAGTGGAGCACAATACGAGGCAGCAGGAAATAAGACTCTACTTTTGTTCAGCTGTGGAATTCCGCACAGAGCAATTGCGCCATAATTGATTCTATTCTGAGTCAAACTGAGCTTAGGAGAGGTGGTTTAATCAAATCTTAGTTAGTTCTAGTTCAGTAGTCCATACCCAGCAAAAAAAGAAAACATCAAACAAACCTCAACATCGTGTAGAAAAATAACATCATTAGATGAAAAGACTTGAATCAAAATTCCTAGTCTAAGATGCATGTTAAAATCATGGTTTTTGCTCATAAGTTAGAGACATACATTGCAATATCATGCTATTTTTTAATCTACTCATATACTACATGTTCTCTGAAAAGTAAATATAACATATTTATTTCAAAGGTACCTTTACACGCAAAGACAGTTCATTTCCTTAAGGACAACTTTTTTTCAGTATCTTGCCTATAGTCCTTGCTATAATGTAAAAGACAAAAAAAAAAAATCACTGCATTTTTCTCTCTTTTTTATTCTTATTTTGTCTTTCATTTTTTTCTTGTATTGTTCTTGCCATTTTCTGAACATAAGTGTCTAGATCAGTGAAAAGATCCTTGGCCCTCCACTAATCATTAGCATTTTGAGACAGATTCAAGTCAATGACCTATGGATTAAAAGCACCGTAGCCCGTTACCAGTCTACCAGGATAGTTTGCCCTAGTGTTAAGTTTAATTTAGCAAAAAGGTCCTCTAGTTTGTGTTCTTCTACATTTATTGTTTAAAAAGGAATTAATCCTAAAATAATTAATGCCATTTTATATTGCTATCATGTATCTGTAGGCTTCTGCTTGCTCTAGCTATAAATATAACGTGATTCACTCTATTCTATCCTTCATGGTTCAATCCCTGTAATTGTAATTCACGGTCAAGATATCTGTCAACACATTGCTCCTTTTGCTGGTTGATAGTTCATACAACAATGGAAGCTATCTGCCAAGCAACACACCTGTCTTTTTAATAATTCAAGACATTAAATAAATAAAATGGAGTATGTACCTGCTGCCTTATTTTCTTTAAACTCGCTCATCCCTCTCATACACATTTCATGATAAAAGCTGGAGGTTAAGAGACGCTGATTTGTCATCACCACAGAAAGTGAAGTTGCAACCAGGAAAAACTTTGCTTTTCTAACTCACTGTTTCCTTACAAGAAAAGACAGCTTCAAGCCGCTGTCACGATGAGTGTGACAGTTGCTCAAGTTAGCCAAGATACATGCATAAAGTCAATGTAACTGTCTCTGCTTTTAAACAGTTGTAATGACATTCAAATCCCTTCATATAGAATCAAGTTCAACGTGCTATTTTTTTCAAATAGAAATTATTTTGACTTTTTTAATTCATAAAATCTGTACTTCCTGTATGCTATTTATATTATTTTCTTTAACTTTTCAATTGAGATGGCTTACTATATAAAACTCGGGCTTAGATGTTGAGCATGGCAAAGTTAGAAATTTAATTCTGAAGTCCATGACAATTTTGTAACTGTTCTGTTATGGTCTCTATCACAGAAGTATTGTGATTCCTCACAGTGTACCTACAAAGTGTAGTTTGAAACAGAAAACTCCTTTGGTTGTTTTAGAGGTGGGGAACTGACCCACAGGGACTAAACCCAGATCTGAAGAGCTGCTTAAAGATCTTCATACCACCAAGTTGATTGCAATGTTGTTTGGCCACTCTGAGGATCTGACCTGGCCGAGTTGTCCGGTGCCATACATGGAGTCTTTAGTGCAGAAATGATTGTAAGTCTGAACCTTTCATGCACTAGACCCTAAGCATGAAGCCATCCTTCCATTTCATTTTTTAATATCTGCTTTGAATTTTGTTTTTCAATCAGCATATATTTGAATAATCAAACATATTTATTTTTATCAAGAGGGAGTCTGAAATGTGAGAATTCACTGTTCTGTACTTTTCCCTCAAGCAATCTGTGGAAAGGCAATAGCTGTATTTCACAGATAACATGTCCATTAGCAGCTCAGTCTGCTTCTTCTGACCAGTGGTATTATGTCACACACAGTTTTGATACCAGAATTGAAAGCAGCAGGTATCCACTTTAATTCATTTTCCCCTTACTATTTCAGACATGTTATATCTGGTTAGATAATATATGTCACAGCTTATCAAAAAGCAACAACAATTTTGATAACTGAAGCATGGTCATAAAAAACCAACCCAAACAAACAATTAATAATGTAGGTAAGAGCCAGACCTGGTGTGTGAGAGGGAGGCCAAGAAGGGCTTTGCAGAAATTCAGATGACAATATTCCTTGAGTACAGCCTCTTCCAGCCTGAGGGTTTTCAGAGCGCATCCAGAGTTACAGCAGAAGCATTACTCAATTACTACAGTGCGTTGTGGATGATTTCAGTGGCATAAACGGGTTCAGATGGTCAAAGTGCTAGCATGGCCTTGTCATCCTACAATATGAGGTGGTTAAATGAGGTTTGAGGTTCTGAGCCGAGAGGTATCAGTCTGCCGATTTCCATGGCAAATCACCACTGCTAGTGATCGTTTTAGCCTGTTACCTAAGATCATGCTAGTTTGTTTTCAGATAGTGTTGAAGATAACAGCCCTTTTGGAAGGATGACAAAATGAAACACCCACAGAGAGAGAGGAGCAGAACAGCAGTCAGAAGCAGCAGCTCATGTCTCTGAGACTGCCTCTGCCTTGCAGACCTTAGGCCAGAGAAGGAAGGCAGCTCCCATTGCCTTATCAATCCCTCCAGATACAGCAAACAGCTTCTAGTCTTAAACTGAAGTTGCTTTTTGCGATGACAGGTTCACAGCATTGTGGGCAAGAGTCACAGGTGACAGTAAAGGGGGTGATGTCATTTGGTTGCCTTTGATATACATCTCCTCACTCCAGTGAGGCCCTGGTGGCACTGATGAGCGTAGGAGGTGGCTGGGTGGGACATCCATGATGATAAAAGAATGTTTCTTTTGCTCCGTCTGCACTTTTAGCACTGGTACCAAATTATGTAGTCCTCAGGGCAATAGCTGAATAAATATCACCTTTTTGTTGACTAATTTCTGACATACCATTTTTAGCCTCCCCTCTTCAAAGGGCTTTGTTCTGTCTAGCTATTTATGTAACATGTACAACTGGATTCTTAGCTCCTGCTTGAAGACTTCTAGACTACTGCTTTTAGGATTCTTGGAAGACCTGGTGTTTCTCATTGCTGGAGCTGCTTGTACCCAGATCACCAAATGAGCCCACGCAGGCTTACCTCTGAATGAGGCCCTAAATCATCTTCATCTTAATGAGCTAGCTTTTGTGATCAGCAAAATAAACTAATGAAGCTGCTACTTTGAAAGCCTAAGGGTTTTGCTAAAGACTAGGGACTTTGGACCGATTAGGAAGGATTTAGGAAGAAGTGAAGAACCCACATGCAAACCTGTCCACTCCTCTGCAACCTGATGCTGGAAGCACGTAAAGTCAGAGTGCCTGGAATTTTGGTTCTGTGTCCTAAATCACTGCAGTTTGAGCAGACACGAGCCTAAGTACCCCTCAGCTAGACGGGGTGTGGAAGTTCAGCAGAGGTATGCTGTCAATGCTCTGAGGCTGCCTCCTGGGTCTGCTCAGAACGTGCCAGTGCAGCAGGAGAGCGGGGCTCCTCACTGCACGGCAGTTGCACCAACGGTTGGAGAGGGAAGGGGAGGCAGCGCTGATGCTGTTGCTCCCCTCTGTCACAGAAAGTTAGTGGTCATCCAGAAGACTTGTGTTCAGCATCCTCTCTACCTAGCTCTACCTTCTGGAAGAGTGTTTTCAGCGGTGGCCTGAGGTTATTTGAGGTGAGGACAAAGATTCTTTTCCTCTCCTGTTGAACTGCTTTTGAGCTACTCAACATAAAAAATAATGGGGAAGGGGGGGGATGAAGGGGAGGGGGGGGGGAAGGGAAGAAGCTTGTCTTTGGATTTGAGAGGGACTGTAAGGTGAAACAAGGTAATATACCATTATATCCCTAGAGTATTCCTCTGAGTGGCATTCTGGGTGAACTGTGTTTCAAAGACTAATCTAAGATTTGCCTTTTTTTTTTTTTAAGTAGGGACCAAACCTCTGTGCTCCTTCTTGAACCCCTGTGCAAGGGCCCTTCACCCAGCAGGAAGGGGAGTTACACTGCTTCTTGTGTAAGTTACGTGCTCACATGCATTCTCACTCTCTCACTCAGCAAATTTGCCATCGGGGCTGCTTTAAAGCCCACACAAAATTCCTTGGGGATGCAGAGATGAAACCTGCAAAACCTCTGCACAGGTATTGCCAGCAGCATGCCCATGACTCCATGGATTTGTACCATGCAGCATCATTAGCACTTAGACTACAAGTTTCTTGGGCTAAAGACCCTGTCAGTGACTAGTGTTGTCAATTAGTGTGTACAGCTATGGCATTTGAATGAATCATAATGCACTATCAGACTGCCATTTGGCATCACCAGGCTACCATGTCAGGCAAAATATTATATATCACAAAACAAATTAAACGGAAGTGAAAAAAGGCCTTGGCATATCTAAGGAAAAGAATGTTTTTACTCCTGCTGTGAAAGGATGGGGGGAAGAAAAAAGAGATTGATTGCCCAAGTGGGCACATATTATAAAGCTGTCATTTATAGGAATGAAGCAAAAATAAACTCCCTTGCTACTGCTGACATAGTCTAATAACCTGCATTGCTTGATGTAGAATCTGCACAGAGCTAATGACTTCAGGTCTTGCTGACCCTGTATGGCTCAGTTCCCAGAGTCCTACTGAGCATATGGGGAAAATAGCCAGGTTTTGTACAAACACAAATGTTTTCTTGAGCTGAGCCCAGGACCAATACAGCCTAACCATCATCTTGGGAAAGGAAGTTTTGTTGCCAAGTAAAAATTTAATCTGGAAGCTGAGAGTCAGTAAGAAATAGAGTTGTTTCCTTAGACAGTCCTTCTCTGCTATGAAAATGAAATCCATGGTAAGAGGAGCAGATTGTAAAAAATTGTACTATGATGATATCTAAATACCTCCTAAAAAAAGATTTATGATTTTAGTCTAGTCCTGAAGGGAATTTGCAAAACTGCAGGACCACTGGCATTGACGTGGGGATTGCAGACAGCACAAATCAGGCTCTAAATAATGGATCAAAAAGAGGAGCCTCAAAAGCTACTTTTTATTGCTCTTTGGGGAATGGCGCAGACTATTATAAAATACTGCAGGTTGTGAAGCTCCAATAGCATCGTGTAGTTTAAAGGAAAAAAACCCTCAAGGAAGACAGGGAAAGCTCAGTGGCAGTGAGCTGGGTAGAGGTACACCTCTGTACAGTAGGAGACAGTGGTACATGGGGCAGGCATGGCGGGACGCCCCAGAGATGGCAACGTCGCAGCCTTATGCAGTGTTCAGCATCCTGCCCCTCAACCTTGTACAATGTAATGTAAACTTAGGCCTGTGTGCTTCAGCTGGTCCCTTGCAATCCTACAGTCTTCTCAAAATAAAGGAAAGTTAACTATATGACCTGGTTAAACAAGAGCAATCATGGGATGATGATACTCTGTTGGTTGCTGCTACCATGTTTCATCTGAGCATAGTCACACCAGGAACCATCTCTGTTCCTTCTGTCAAAAGTGACAGGCATCATCAGCATAAACCAGCCTTTGTTAATTCAAACTGTATTATAAAATGCAAGACAGACCTATCCCAAATCAAAGCTCTAGAGCTGCTGAAATCTTTCCCCAGTTGATTTTTGGTTGGAAAAAAGCGACAAAAATACAAGATCAAATATGACCAAATATAAATTAAATAAAAAATAAATACCAGATCAAATATAAATTAAAATACAGCAGAGAACAGTGATTTATTTTCACCTGAAACTTAAACAGGCCAATAGCAGTGAATGCTTGGCTATCTCCAAGCAATCCAAGAGCTTCCTTGCCAGACTCAATCTCTGGTGACCAGCTCTTTGCAGCTACATGCAAGATTCAGTAAGAAAACAGATGGTACACTGCAGCTTTGCTTCATGAAGAATAATAGATGAGTAGATAGAGCCTCTCAATCTCTGAGTGGCACACAGGGTGATCAGAATCCTAATCACAACCATGCTGTGATAAAAGACTCTGGATGAAGGATGAATTAAGGTGGTTTGGTCTGTTTTATCAATAAAAGTAATAGTAAGATATATTTCTTACAATTCTTTAAGCAGAAGATGACTCACAGGAGTGATACATACTGCTTATAAAGCAGTGTGAAGTGGGATAAATCACACTGTCCATTTAATGGTTGTGCATTTGCTGCCTCTGTATTATCAGCAAGATTATTGCTTGCATTCTGGCAAAATGGATAAGAATATACAAAAAATATACAGACCAAAATTCTCCTTCTGGCATCTTTTGTCCCCTTACTGTGAAGGCTGGAACAGGTTAGAAAACAAATAATTTGCTTTATGTTGCACTGTTTTGTTATTATGATACATTATAAACTAATGCAGGATTCTGTCATCTAGAAATATTTGAGCAAGATTTCCATATTTGAAAAACAATTCCATGTCAAGAAGGTAATAACAAGTGAAATAACATCAATATAACTAGAATGTTAGGACAGCCCAAAAGTAATGATATTGCAGCCTAAGGTATTAGAAGGAAATAGCTTAAATTATTCAGCAAGTAAACTGATGTCGTGTGGTCAATGCACTACATGTTTCACATACCCCAATTAGAATTAATGTAATAATAAAGATTGATTATTAAGTAATAAGCACTGACCAAATAAATAACTGTTAAACATAAGTCAAATCTGCTAGGACAGCATCTCTTTCTCCCTCTGGAGAACAGTCCTTGACACAAAGCAGAACTGAACAAGCAATTCTTCACAAATATTTTCTGACTTCTTTGTCCATCTTGCAAATACAGATCAAGCTATCTCAGAAGTGACTTAAAAACCTGAGCACACTCTTTCCTCAGTGTGTTACTGTCCAAAATGTGATAATAATAGAAAAAAATATTTATTTGGGCTTACCTATATGTGATGGTGTGCTTCCCTCCTCTCCAGGTGCCAACCTGATATTTATCTCCCTTAATCCTGCCCAAGTGATAACCACCCATGGTGGTCATAACGGGTGCATGTAGTTGTGACAGCAGCATCTAGGGCTCAACGTGGTTTTGGGGAGACAGATAAAAACACAATAGCCAACGGCTAACTTGAGCAATGCTGGTTCTGTGGTCAATATGCAAATATGACTATAGGTCAATCATCTTACCCCCATAAATAGTGAACAGCCCAAGAGTCGTTTGAGCTCTCTTGAACAGCAGTGGGCTGCATGCCAGGATCACCCCTTGAGTAGGGACGCCCTCAAGATTATTACTCCTTGAGACTGAGAGATTCCTTGCTGCAACAGATCCTTGGTCAGTGACTAATAGCATGCTGAACTTTGAAATCTTAGCTAAGAAGGAAGACCCAGGAAACTACAGGCCAGTCAGCCTCACCTCCATCCCGGGAAAGATGATGGAACAGCTTGTTCTGGGCATCATCTCAAAGCATCTGGAGGAAAAGAAGGTTATCAGAAGTAGCCAACATGGATTCAC
>VYXH01011520.1:47448-78667 GCA_013397275.1 Burhinus bistriatus | reverse complement strand
CAAACAACAAAAACTTTTGGGTTTTTTTTTTTTTTTTTTTTTTTTTTTTGGTGACTACAGCAGGGATTTTCAAGTCTGCTGTGGTGCCGTAGCTACTTAATTACCCACTGCATTTTTCATCTCCTATGAGAAAATCTGTTTTATAAAAGTGCACATTCTTTTGCGTGACATTAGGGAGACTGCCTTACATCAGACTCCCACAGTAGTAGAACAAAATACAATGGTCTAGGCTCTGCTTTCAGTTATATCAGCTTGGATTTTGAGTCACCAGTGGATATAATGAAATTATGACATATGTATTATGATAATTGGCCATAATTATAGTGCTTAGAGATAATCAGATGAAGAATTACTTGAAATATAGTAGTATAATCAATAGACAGTACGTAAGAAAACAATTAGATAACCTTTTAGGAAAATCTTTTTTTAAAAAAAACAAAAGGAACCACAATGGAATTTATTTAAGGAGTTTTGGATTTATGGAATCCTGACTTAAGAATATGATCAGCATTTTCTAAATAGACACTCTAGGACTCAGCAACATGACAGATCTGTATCACAACTATGCCTAGATGGAAAGGTGGGAGAGAGATAACTTTGCAAGAAGAAAATAATAAATTCTTCCTTGACCATTGTCTAACAAAAAAATTTTCACTTAATGAAAGTAATTGTAAACAAATGGAGAGCACAAGAGAATCTCTAACATCAGGCTTTGTTTGAGAAGAACTTTGATGTACATGGGCAAGATGGACAGCATAAGGCCAGCTGAACCTCACAAGACCTTTATACAGTTCTACTTGGGCATGGTCACAGATAAGCCTCTGCAACTTTTACTTGCAGTGCTGGTTCCTAAGGCTCATTTTGCAGGCTAGATAGGGATATTCTCCTGGCTCTAGGCCCATCCTCTCTGACTTCTAGTCATGATCCATGAGCAAGATAAAAGGAAACTCAGGAGAGGAGAGAAAGGAAGAAGGGAAGTCCATAAAAAGAAGGAGAGCTGGCCTAAATCGAGCCAGCATGTTCTCAAAGCTTCTTTAAGGTGCCTTTGTGATCACTTCATTGCCAGCTGTGAGTACTATTATACCTTCAGCAAGACCAAGATTCTGGCCCATAGTTTGGTCTGCTTTACCTGGCAAATCTCTCTGTTCATAGTTTCAGCACAGCAGATGTCTATCTCCAGCTTCAGTTGTCTGAATGCCTTCCAAACCAGCAACATCCGAGAAAAACTTCCCTCAAAGTTCCAAAATAAAAGCTACAAAAATGGGGATCAGATTGCTACTAATGCTGGGCTGGTAAATGCAAGGGGTGCCATTCTTCGATCACCATATGGCATTACATAAATTGATACTTTCCCGGCTCAGTCAGGTCTGCCCCAAAATTACTACATAGATATTTTCATAATATTATTCCATTAATACAGATATTTTAAACATTGTTATTTAACATACCTCCAGGTACCTCAGACTATCGAATCAATATCTAACTTATGGGCTTCAGCTTCCCTCCTACAAACTTTCATGAAGTGACAACATGGTGTAACACCACTCCAGTGTTACTTCTCCAGAATAAATTCTTGCAATCCTACAAAAATCATTTTGGTCTTTGATCAGACACTTGGTGAAAGGGCACTCGATTCATAATGAGTCTTTATTAGTTGGCAATGGTCCTTGGAGAAGAGGAGCAGTCGTTATAGCCATCCTTCCCTCACAACTGAATCACCTCCACTGCAAATTCAAGGCTGCATTGCCCAGGCTGCAGCTGCCCATATTCACTTCACTATTCTCCTCTGCCATCCTCACATTTCCATTGCCTATTCACTGCTTTAGCTAGCATATTTTTCCATCTATCCTTTTTTTTTCCCTTTTCAATTAAAAAACAACTTTTAGGGGCATTTCAATTTTTCTCCAGTCTTTGTATCAAATATTTTAGATTGCTGTTAGAAAAATCTTTTTTAAGTTAAACATTCTGTAAATAACAAAGTTAATTTTAAGACGTTAAGTTAGACTCAGACCTTGTATTGAAATAAAGTCCTTTAGTTAGTGCAGCAGAGCAAGGGAAAGCTAGGAGTCCCCCCAGATATGAAAGATGCTGCAATTATGTTTCTAAACATAATTTGATCTGTTTCCCAGAGCTACAATATTCATTTTTCTCCTCTTACTTCCTAGTTTTTCTTTATATGCTGGAGGTTTAGCTGAAGGCAAGAAGCATAAGTTACAAATAATATTTTCAGATGTTAAAACAAATAGCTGAGTAGGCAGGTAAACAAGGTTGCAGCACATTTTCGATTCTTTATATTTGTTTTCTACCTCCCGTACAATTCAGAAGCTCTATTAATCTTAAAGTATGCTGATTTTTTTATTTCCTAAAAAAACCTTGTGTAATCCATTTACAAATACATAAACCTCAAATGCGCATAAATTGGTGACCATAACAACTTGCAATAGCTGAGATCTAACATCTGAAAATTAAATAGACTGAACTTGGACTAAGTCCCTCAAGTAGTATATATCACAAAGCGATGCAACATAATTTGCCATAATCGGTACCACAGTAAATATCAAAGGAATGGAAACATTATTCCATGTGACTAGACTTAACTTCTTAGCATGGTGATTTTGGTTATTTCAAGAATTCGGGCAGTAATTAGGTTCTTGTATATTAGCTAGCTAGAACTAGTCTCCAGATACATGCAGCAAAAGAGTTATTTGTCAGGAGTTGAGTCCCAAGAGATGATGAACATTCTGCATCCAATTCAACAGAGTATTTAAGCACATATTATTTCACTGCAAGCATGGAAGCGAATCCTTTGTTTAAGCTATAGTTCTCAGTGCCTTGAAGAACTAAATTCTGTTTTCCTAAATTCACAAGCAATATAACCAGTGAACAAAGTAACTCAGAGAGTCAGATGATGCAAGTCAAGCCGTAAAGAGCAAAAGGCAACAAGAAAGACTGCTTGTTCCAGCAAGCCTGTTTCCCTTTAGCTTACAACCTCTCTGCCTTGCAACTGTCGTCTTATATCCATGTTTTCTCCATCACAGCTAGTTAATTCCTAAAATACAGTACACAGCAATATTAATTTCCTGAACAGCTCTCCTCCCTGAATTAGGCAGATGTGCTTCAGTTCCATGCCGGCTGTCAGCTTCAATTATTCTGGAGCCAGCCAAATTCTCACTACAATCACGGTTGTCGCGCTAGTTGAGTTGGCGAGAGCAGGCTGAAATGACATATATATCCCTGCATTCTCCCCACTTTCCCAAGGATCCAAAACAAATTCCCTGTAAAAAAATGTTTAAACCAAGAACTTGAAGAATTGTTGCAGGCCAGTTATTTTTGTTGAGCATAGTTTTGAGGTAAATAGTGACCTCAGCACTTCTTTGTCCTAATGAAAAGTATAGGCTTAACTGCTACCCCTCATCAGAAGAGCCCTAGGAAGCAGGATTTACTAGCTTAGGAACAGCAACATTTTAGTGAAAATAGCATCTGAACTGAAGCAGGTTTTAATTCTGGCGGCTGAGATTAAATTGACACATCACCACCTGTACCATTCCCAAGTAGGGTACCTCTAGGTAACTTGAAAAAACATGACTCCGACATTTGTACGGCTGTGTTCAGTTTTTCAGATAAGTAAGACAGTTCCTGTTTTGCAGAACTCTTAGTATCGATCCTGTTCTTTTTCTCAAAGATTTTAACGAGCAATTAGAAAAAAAAAAAAAAAGAAAAAATCCACACCAAAATGAAAGTCTGGCTTCTCAAGCACAGAAATATCTGGCACCTGACTGACACACTGGATTTCGGAGTGCTTCAGTCCCCCTGTGAACACAATGTGTATTTGATATCCAAGACAAGAAAAAAGAGTACGGTATTCATGGGCATATTTTAGTCTTTTCATAATCTAATGCATGAATGTACATGGGCCTGCTAAAGAGGGTTTGGGTTTGGTTTTTTTTTTTTTTCATAAAATGCTTTCTAGAATATATGGTGGGTATTTATGCTTTTGCCTCGCAGTTGTTGAATGCTGTCCTGTGACTTTGGTTAAAAAAATTAAAAGAGAGAGACTCCAATAATCTGTATTTAAAGAGGAACTGAATTAGATATTTTCTTGGAACTACACATTCCAGCAATAGTTTTTTGATTGCTTCCAGCCTATACAAGCACAAGTTTGTTCAGTTAGCTTCTGGCTATGATCCAGTCAGATGGTTAGATGCTTGAATGAACTCAGAGAAATATTTTTACAGTGTGAAGAATTTGTGCTTAATCACTTGGGGAAAAAATATTCCATTTTGATTCTTGGCTACAGTACTTATCTTAAATTGCTTAGTCACGTGAAAGCATAATTTCACTAGCTAGCAGACATCCCTTTGAAATTTCACTTGCAACATGCTTTAGCTCACCAGCTTTGACCCTTATGTAAGGTCACCTACACAGCTGTATATAAAAATATACACCATGATAACTCACAGTACGCTCCAGTCATGCAGAAATGTGAGTGAACAGCTTATTGATTATAGTGTCTGACATGACCTGCTTGTAATTAGGAAATCAATAACCTGGTTTCTTCCTCTCTTTTCCATCACCCGCCTTTCCCCCAAATTCCATAAATATCTCTTTCAAATAATGCTGATGTTGGATTCCCATCCCAATTTTGCAACAGAAGCATTTCTCTAATACTTAAATAATTTCACACATTCTACTTTGGTCCCAAGGTCTGGATAGTGGTTATGGAAGGAATGTGTTAAATGGGACAGATGTAATGTTCAAAACAGACCTTAAAACAAGGCAAGGATATAGCAGAATTTGGCTGATACTAAAAGCATAACTGGCATAAGAAGAAAATACTTAGGGGATGACACTGGTCAAACTATTGACGCCTCATCATTTCACCCAGTTGACAAAATAGCTACAAAGCACGATCTCCTCCCAGCCTGCCTGATCCCTTCCTGCTACGTTACCAGATGGCAGGGAAGTCTTAGCCCTTTGCAAGATGCTATTTTTGCCCTTTAGTGCCATTATGCCTAATTGACATTTCCCAGTTAGCTTCTCGCTAGGTACTACTGGTCTCTTTCAGCAGGTTGACAGAATGTTACGGGGCTTGAAAACATTTGAGGTTATTGCTGAAGAGGGAAACAGGGCATGCAGACAAACTAATGGAAGAAATCAAATATTTAAATAACACGTGTAAAAGACTTCAGGCATCTTACATAGCATCTCAGTAAAGAGTCAATTACGGGGCCCAGAAAGAATCTAATAATAACCAAAGTAGGCCAAATGCAAACACTGTCATCCTGGCAAAAATTCGAAAGAAGCTATACAAATAGCACTGAAGGAAGGCAAATATGCACACTCTGAGCATGCATACCCCTGAGTACCTTTACTGAATCATGTTATGAGAATATGATCTACCGAGCTTGGGGAATTCTGAATTCAGATACAGCTGCATTTCACCTGAAAAGCTTGCCAAACCCAAGCTACTTTGCACTCCAGAACTGCCACAAATGCAGAAAAAAATTACAGTAAGTGAGTACTTTGGTAGCTACCCGATTCTTTATACAGGCTAAAAAAGGAACAATGCACAGTGTTGCATCTTTTCCACTAGGCTTAAAATGCAGAGGCGGCAGCTAAAAGCAGTGGGAACAGTAATCAGAAGAGAATAATGCTGCAGGAAGCACAAAGCAAGGATCTGAGTTTCAGCAAGTATTCAAAAAATACACAGTTTGCTTCCTTGCAGCTTCAGGTACTGAGGGTTTTGCATGCATATGAAGGTACTGACAAAATAACAATGCATTCCAAGACAAAACACAAGCATAAGAACCCTCAGTGAGACACATTAGGAGTTATTCAGTGAACACTGAAAAATAGGGTTGTCAAAAGGATTTATTTTTTTAGTGTAAGCTTTTTTAAAATAAACATACATTTTTTTAAAAACGGCATTCTCAGAAAGAATCTAGTTCTAGTACAACAGGTGTAAGAGTTCATCCTTCATTTAAAGTCCTATTCACTAGCCTACAGTCTTTTAAGCACTGTATAAAATACCACATCAGTGTAAGGATATACATCTGCTTTCCTGAAAGAGGTCAACATATTAAACTTCAGGCAACACATTTGTACCATTCTAGGCTTTTGTGATGAAAAACTGGCGACTCCAGGAATTGTTTTCTATGGACTCAGTTGCTTTCAGTGCAAGACTTCCCAAAAATCTATCTTTCGGGATAAAAGTTTGTTTACACCTTAGCTGGGTTTCCCTGTCATGCTCTCGCTTTGAGCCTGCGGTGCCTGGGCTTGGTTTTGGAGGGCTCTGGCACACGTGCAGGCAGCAGTGCTCTCCCTCGCTCTCCAGCAGACATTCCAGGGCTTAAACATACCATTTCCCAAAACTCTAAGGTTTATGCACTGAGGGTTTGTAATTTAACACGTAGGACGCACACATTGCCCTTCACAAAGGTTTCCATGCTTTTTCTCAGAAGTAAAGAGAACTTAAATATTCTTGTGGAGTCAGTGTGGTAAATTGGATCAAATCACTGATATAATTTATGATATGAGACTACCCACAGCATTTTTGAAGCATAGCTAAGGGGGAAACTTGGGAGTGGAAATGAGATACCATTTTGGGAGCACGAAAGGGATGTGAGAATTTAAAATGGGAGAAAAGCGTACAGAAAAGAGCTGCTCTCCTCGTAACCACGACAAAACCAGCAAAATATTTCTCCTTGTTTCCTCCTTACTTTGCACTAATCTTCAGAGTCTGTAGAACAATACAGAATGCTCCTCTTCCAATGCCACTTTTTTTACTAAGGAGTCTCTACTCGCCCCAGATTTATGCCCTCTGATCAGCAATACTGTGGCTAACCTTCATAGTCCTGCTGCAAAGTATCCCTTCCCTTCTCCTCCCCACATTTTCATATAGTTAAGAAAATTAACTTGGCCTATCAGAAATCATTAGCATTTAAAAATAAAAACACATTTGTTCTCATATTTTATGGGTTTATCAGTTACTCTTACCTGCAAAGTAGTCGAAACATTCATCTCCCTCTGCTTCTGCCTCTCAATGCTTTTCCCCAATGACTGAAAATACAAAGTTTAATTATCCCAGATTGGAAAATATAGCTCTGCTCCACAGCCCAACTATGAACTGAGGTACTGAATGCTAGAGCAATCTGACTAAATTGTATTGTAGAGAATCAAACCATTCTATAGTCTAATCCCAGGACTAGGTTTGCTTTTTTCTTTTTTAAAATAAACATCGATACTGCACAGTAAGCCAAACCTTGCAATAGTCAAAATAAGTCCCAATCTGATTGTTGTAAACATTTCAAAGTGCAGCATGCCATAGTCCCTCCCTCCTGTCCCACCTCCTCACACATGCCTTTGACTGATGCTTTCCAACACGTGGAAACATTCTCTTTCAAACATGCTTCTCATCTTTCAGTGAAAACCTTGCCCAGGCCAGATGCTTTGGTCCTCTTTTGCATTTATTTAATTGGTTGCCATTTAACATGAAATAGTTAACACACGATGACAAATGCAAACCTACCTCCTTTGGACTCATTTCTTTCAAGACACTGATGCTCGTGACTCATCTTGGCTTGCCTTAGACCAAGCAGAGACTAGAAACAAATAGTTGTTTCCTGCAATAAGTTTTTAGGGAAGGTGTAAATTTGCATTCAGTGCCATTAATTAGATCAAGATAATTGGCAATTAACTCAATTTAAAAAGGAAACAAGTATTTAGTCTAAGCAAATCCTGGTCTGTGCATGTGTGTGCTGAAGAAACTGGAGTTAACGTCTACAAGTGCCTTTCAGCAGGCAGAATGAGAGTGAAGCATCACTTAGAGAACTAAACTGGGACAGAAGAAAAAGGCATGTCAGAAGCACCAGTTGCTGTATTTCTCCTTCTGAGGGCGCATATGGCTGTTTTTCCACTGTTTCAACACCCTTTGTAACAAAGGAGGGCTGGCACTTGAGGCCCTACAGAAGAAGTGAGTTCTGAAGCAGTGCTTTCAAGGAGAAAAGTGTCGGCAAAGCTGATATAAATGAGTATTCCTCTCAGCAGTAAGGGCAACTTAAGGCATCCCCTGTGCCCTTCCTACTCCATGCTCTTCTTGTCTCTGGTGCTGATACCACAGCTCGTGTGGCTGCATGGTTAATGAAATCGGGGCAGTGAACCCATTTAGGAAAATTGGTTCAAAACAACAATAACACCTACAGATGCCATTGTAAAGGAAGGAGTTGGATGGAGAGAGTAGAATACATTATAACTGATCTTTTCTCCCTAAAGATAGATCTTGGAAAGCCTTACCGTGAGGGAGGCTTCCGTCTGTGCCATGGCTACGCAGACCGGCAGGCAGGACGCACATCGGGGAGCTGGCGAGGGGGCCCTGGCTTGCGGCTGCAGGAAGCGCAGCAGCAGCAGCGGTCAGCGAGCCGTCCGAGAGCAGGGAGGAGAAGGGAGCCGCGCCTCAGCATCCCCTGTTTCTGCCTTTTCCAGCTGAACTGCAGTGACAGAGCACTGAGCTGTCTGTCAACAGAAAGAGGGATTTTTTTTTTTCCTGGTTGCATAAGGAAGCAGTCAGACCTTGCTGTTCTCCTAATTTGTCTCCAGCTCGGCTGACTAAGATGTACAAGTCAGGAACTGACATCTTTCTTATCAATTTTCCAATTATTTTTTATAGGTGCTGTAAACTACATTGAAGCTATCCCTTCTTAGTTCACTGCAGTGGGCTGTGAGTCTGCAACAGAGCTCAGTCCATCTTATGTAGCCAATATCAAATATTTGCTACGTAAAATTATTAGCTGATAATATTTATTTAATGCCTTCATGTAGCAACAGTAGATTATACCATCCTACTGCATAATTATTAACAGTCCAGAGGATCATTTAGTCATTAATGACACAGAATATTTGGATACTGCAGCAGTGTTGCTTGAATGACTCTTTCTTTAAAAGCTGTATTATATCAGAGATTTGTTTCAATTTACATTACTGCTGATGGTCTCTCTTCAGCCTTTACACAGAATTCCAATTAATGTCAAAGAGGAGTAATCACACATGAAATGAATGGAGAATATACCCCTTAAAATTTAATGCATACACGAGATATTCTTATTAACTATGGTCTTACTTAATTTTTATACTAGAACATTAACTATAATTTGCAGAATAAGTATTTTTTGAGTCATGTGCCCCCCTCCAAGAAAATGAGGCGCTGCTGTTCATGCTAGCATAGCCTTGCTGTGCTGGAGGCTGTAGAGAAAATGATGCGCTGAATTCCCCAAACAACTTTAAGAAAACGCTCAAAGCATCTCACACTAAACCCACACATGAGATTGAACCTCTGAATTGAGGTTAGTTGCCATGAAAGCTGATAGGATATAGTCTAAACCAACAAAATATTACACCTAGATAATGAACCAGTTAATCGGAAATTGAGATGGAGGATTCCCTGTTTGTGAAGAAGAAGGGCCAAACAGAATAGAAGCACAAATATTGACAGGCCAGTAGAAAAGCTTCAAAAAAGGTAATTTTTTTGGACTGTAATGGTATGAGCAGGAAAAAAGAGACAACAGCATAAGTAATATATGAAAGTATGATGGCAATACAGCTTCCATGCAGTAAAACGCGTGTAATTTGACTGAGACGGTTGATGTTACATCTTTTCAGTTGATGACAAAAAAAACCCCAAATGACATACTGCACCCAAAAATGCACCACTTCCCTGAAGCATTACTGAACTAAGGCTAACTTTAAGGTTAAAGCCCTCCAAAGTTTCACCTTCATATAGCTGCTTATTTCACCAACTTAACCGCTTTGCCCTCTGTTGAAGGTATTGGTACTTTTCTTACAGACACGGTGAAGGACTACGTGCAAAAATCTCAGCGCTGAAGAATGTAGCACCCAAGGCTGTGCTCTCAACACCTGCTCTCAGCAGCGTGAGCTGACTCAAAGCCTCAGTAAGCCAACGAAAGTACAAAAGTGGCTGGGGACAAGATGTTACAGGAAGGCAAAAATCTGTAAAGGATCATTGATTTATACTGTGGAGAAACAAAAGCAAAACAGAAAACCTGCCACAGTCCTTGCCTGGCTTGTTCTCTTATCTGCATTTGGCCTTCAAACAAAATTTTTGCATCCCTCAAGAGTACTTCTAGTACAGAATCAGGAATAGTGGGATGAAGCGCCGCATCCAAGAGTTATTTTTAAGTGCTTACTTGAACTCATCTAAATCTAGTATGCACTACTTGAGCACTTCATTTTTTTCTCTGTAGTTTCCAAGTTAAAATATTGTAAAAACATAGGCAGTAGCATCCATAGGCTGCATAAGTAGGGAAAAAACACAGTTTGGAGAGGACTGTGGTGGTTTCTAGAAACACCGAGTCCTTAAAAAAAAGTAACAAACCTTGCTAGTGTTGCTTTTAGAAGCTTCAGCTTTTCAATGAGCAGATTGGAGTGTTTAATGAAATCCAGTGCTTGTAGGAAGGACTCACTGGCCACTTCAGTTTTGTTAGATTCAATATCAGCAAGCAGTGACTCAGTCAAGCACTACTGTAGCTAGGAAAAAAAAAAAGAAAAAAAGAAAGGTGTTTGCTAAAGTTGAAAGAGGCTTGGTAAATGAACAGTCAGTATTTCATGCTTATAAGTGTAACCTAAAAGCAAAAAAACCCCACAGAAAATAGTTGGAGAAGGACTTGGGAAAAGAAGCATCAGGGAAACAATGCAGAAACACAAAGCAATTCCTGTGTATCAGATCTGGCCCTACCCAATACCAGTAAGGTACCATCTCTAGAGCACGTGCTCTGCCTTCATCACTCCATCAGTATAGTATGAACAAGCAGTAGACCTGCATGTGTCATAAAGAGAGCTTTGTGTCATTATCTACAGCCATGGGAAGAGTCTGAAGATGGATAGTGCAAGAGGGGTATTGGCACACACGGCAACAGCAACCATTAGTAACAGAGGAAAAAGAAAGCATCCACGTATCCCCATCCATAAATTCCAGCTATAAAAGGGAGTTTTCAGTAATGTCAGGAATACTCTTGAAGGTTACATAAATCACGCTTCTCAAAATGAGGGGAAAGAAAGTATTGGCAGGGATTCCCAAATGCATGGTGGGCTGATTAAATTAAATAGAAGAGCAGTATGATTAATGACACAGAAGAAATGGATACTAAAGTAGGAAATTTGTCAGAAGTATAAGGTTCCCCAAGAAAAGTGCCAGTCATACCATCGGAACTAGTCACAAGTGGCATTGGCCGGAGTGAAGATGGACAGCTTTTGGTTGAGAAAATTGCGAGTGCGGGACAGCTGACGGCTGTGCCATGGAAATGCGTAATGAGCACCAGCTCAGGAACAGCAAATTCCTGCAGTGTGCTTGCATTAGTGACTTTCACCCTGAGACCTCTAGCCAGCTTTCTTCTAGTCGGTGAGTTAAATGAATAAACAGATAGTATATAGGAAAGATTTTATGTTAAAATGAAAGGATGCAAACCAGGTTTCCACAGAACAGCCATATGTTGCACCATGCAGCAACTGTGATGGGCACAGCAAGTTCTGTTCAGCTGACAGCTACAGTAGGAGAGAGCATGGTTAGGGAGACAGATAGGGAGCAAGAGACCATGGAAGAAGAAATATCCATAGTATTGCAAATGAAAACAATCCCAAATATAGTATGTTGATACAGTGAAAATGTAGCTACAGGAGTTGAACCAGTCAAGACTCAGTAATTATCTTCTACATACTCTGGTCACATATGAAGGCAAAAGTAACATGAAAAACACAGGCATCCTTCAAAAATATTCTAGAACACAAATGCCTCCCCCCCAGAAGATAACTTGCAAACTCATCATATTGTTGACTGAGACCGAATAACCTCACTCTTAATGCCTTGCACGCCTGCCTACAAAAAAGCACATCGGAAAAAGCTGCAGACTCCACTCAGTTCTCCTTAGGCCATGGTAAGCTTGTGTTCGAAGTAGCATGAGTGGTTCAGCCAGTTATTACGTTTGTTCAAGTTTTCAGCTAATTTTAATGGTGTTTCATTTTAGGCCTAGTTAGAGGCAGATGTGAAGAAGGGAAATTATGCAGCAGAAAAACTGCTGGGAGTCCACGCTGCCTCTACACTTGGCAGACGGGCAGTGAGAATATCCTTTGATGCCCTGAGTGCTGGTAAGGATGTCTGGAAGTTTGTTCCTTATTTCTACGTGTAATTTTTGTTCCTTAAAGGTTTATTTTGAAATAGTCTTGCTCATCTAGAGTGTATTCAATGGGTGCATCTATGTGAAACACTTGCTAGCTGTTGGCATGCCACTGGTACATTATGCATCCTTGTAAAACCTGTCAAAAAAGATGCAAGGAGAGGAGTCTAAGGCATTTGCTTGGCTGGAGAGCAATGGTACTGCGTGCTTTGAAAGTACAGTGGCTGCACAGTCCTCACTGCCTCGCATGGGTGCAACTTCAGTAGCAGAGATTCATTGTTTGAGAAGGATATAGGAATGCGTGTTTCGTATTTAAGGAATGGGCACAGAATCCTATATATCATACTGAAAGTGAAATGCACCTCCTGGAGCGGCGAGTCCTGGAAGACCGCAGGCAGAGCATACTGGTGAAATACGCCTCTTGGGACTGAATCTTACTTAACCATGCAGTGGGTTTAAAGGATGTGGGCTCAATTCTCTCCTGGCTGGACGTGAGCATCATCCACTAAGATCAATGCCATTACATGCATCTTGCAGAGCAAGAGCTGCTCTGTTTGTATGCGATTTGAGAACACTTGCAAAAAACACTAACAGCATACGAGAGCTCTCAGTTATCCTCTGAAGACTAGGCTGTTTGCCAAGAGAACAGCACATTAGACAGACACATCAATAATTCCCATCATCTATCCATCAAAAAAAAAGAGATTCCATTTACCTTAAAATGCATCACATGTGGATTTTACCATGCTGAAAAGGGCAACACTTGTAGGTCTCTGAACTATCATAATATGACAGGATTGGTTCCCCTTACTGCTGCGCAGACACAGCTACTGCCTCAAGGAATTTATATTAATTCAGCAAATTCCATCTCTTCCTTGACAGGAGTGGGCTATTTAGCCATAGATTGCCTAAACTCTGTGGCTATAACTGATCAAATGAGGTGTGCTCGTACATAATGTTTAACCAGAAAATTTAACTAAAGAAATAAAATTTGAACATCAGCCATTAAAAGCGGATGGTGAAGTGGCAGCGATAGTCTCAGCAGCAAAGCTATTCCCAGCACTGGGTGCAGGACAAGCATTTCAGAATGTAAAATCAGGCGAGTTGAATTCCAAGCTAGTGATTTCAATCTACCTTTTAGAAGGTTAAATTTAAACTGAATGCTGTTGAACATGCTATTTGAATGACATTTGCTCTTTTGCTGCTAAGTATTTCAAAGGTCTTACACAGCTATCTCAACTGAGAAACAGGCCAGCCACCTTCTGTGTCACATTTTGCCTCTTACTGGGTCATTTTGGCTAACACCACGTTTTCAGCTGACTCTGCCTGTGCCTTTCTCTCTGAAGAAAGGCAAACAATTCTTGCCTACATCTGAAAAACCTTTTGGTCGATACAGAAAAAAAAAGCATTTTAGTTTGGTGTGCTGTTGTTTGCCTAGGATTGGAGTTAAAAAAGCAGAAAAAGAAAAAATAAATCCCCCCTCCAACCCTCACTACGAAACTTCTAAGCATTTTTACAACTAAATACTGACTTTGATCATCTGGAGATTGGCAACTTGTAAGGAGGATAAATAACTTAAGAGCAAAGATATGTCTGGACATATATTGCTGTAAAGAAAGACTAATTAAAGAGTTTCTAGGTAGCCCATCTGACTGTAACTCAGTTATCAAACTTGAACCAGATGCAGATATTGCCAGCTCAAACCCTAGTCTTGGCAAAATGAAAGAAGGCTGATCTAGATTTCTGAATAGCCTGGTTTACGTCTGGGCTGACCGGTTTTGTTGTCAGTGATAATTTGCCAGAGTACTGACATTTCAATGGGAGGATGCCGCTCATCTGTGAGTGCATGGATGAGTTTGGGCCTGAGCAGTACCGACCTGTGGATGACACACACCTGTAACAGCTCCAACCCCACCAGCAGCTGCGGACCTTGAGCCATCAGAAACACTGTGTGTATCCAACATATTCTGTGCTAGGTACAGTCATCATTTTATTTTTATCCTTTAGAGAAAAATAACTTGAAAATTCCCAGTAGTTTGGTATAAGTGCAAGTGATTAAAAAATTATACGTGAAATATCCTTATGGGAATAGAGATTAGGGAAAAGGGAAGATGGGAAGAGGGATGAGGGCTCAGAACTTGGGCAGATAAGGATGGGCAGGAAAGAATAATTAGATGTGTCAGTACCAGAGGTTTGCATCCCCTGGTCTGGTCCCGCCTTGAGAAAGCTGGAGTCTGGGAGGACCACACCTGTCTGAATGGGGAGCAGAGAGCAGATGCTCCTACCCCACGTAGCTACTCCTCTTCCTTCGGCCACCATGCACTTTCCCAAGTTAAATGCTATATAGGTCATCATACCCCCACTAGTTGTCTTTGAAGAACACACGGCCTTAACAGGTAACTCACCTGTAAGGCAGGAGGGCGCACGGGCACTGTAACACCGTCTACAGCCAACACAGGCCTTCTCCTGCCCTTCAGCTCATCCTCCCACTGAGCTCTCTCCTTCCCAAGTTTTTGAGGGCTGTCCTTAAGTACTCTTCCGGCAGGCCACTGGCTCTGCCTCCCTCCATCTGGGATTCCCAGTAAGGTTAGACAATTAGCATTTGTCCCTCAGGCGAATAATCTACTTGGACCTCCTGGCCAAGTCTCAAAATAACCCCAAATCCCTGCACAATACTTGGGTAACAAAGGCTGCTCAAGTAACAAAAACAAAAGGGAAGAGACAGAGAAAGTCATAGCTACAGTAAGGAGAATTTCTGAAAGCTTTCCCCATCACACCCACTGTAAGGTTCTGGTTTTTAATGTCCCATAGGAAGCAACGCAGTTACTAGAGCCAACAGCACAGCAGGTGTTTTCTCTCTGGGATATTTTGAGTCATTAAATGTTACTAAAGATATATTTGTCCTTGGAAGGTTTAAAAGCAAACCTTTTCAAAATGAATGATGTGAAAGAGCCAAATATTAGATTCCAAGTGCTGTAGTATAATTGAAATTTCACTTTACCTAGAGGATAAAGTAAAATTCAGTAACTTGTTTTGAAACAGCGTAGGCAAAAAAGATTTCCTGATTTCATCAGTGCTCTTCGAGATTTGTTTGAAGCTGGCATGCAGCAGGGGATCATTTCCTACTGTCACATTCTTTTTGGATGGTCTGAATGTTTATCATAAGCAAAATGAAATAGGATTTCAAAATAAGCTGGTTCTTCCTTGACTTTACCCTGGCAAGGTCCAACACAGGGACGTAAGTGTATGATTTCCTATTTAATCAATGGCCTCTTCAACTTCTTCTTTGAAGTTGAATCAAACTCCAACTTCACTTGCTGGCCTCCCCAGGAGGCTATTCTATCCTCTAGAGCTTGTGAGACTGATAGTGGTACTAGAGCAGGCAACAATTGTCTGTCAAGACAACAAGGGATGGAATGTTCAAGATGAGAGAAAGGCTGAGGAGGCAGAGAGTATTTTCTCCTTTCTTGCTCTTGGCAAAGGACGAAACCAAACCTTGTTCTTCTGGGCTAAATAAGATGTAGAGGTAACAGAAAATGTCGTCTACAAAAGTCACCAACCAAGACACAATATTTCTCTTGGTCTCAGAGGAGACAGGACAAGTAAAAACATCTGCTATCACCTAGCAATATCTCTCTTGCAGAAAATACATAACTGGGGCCAGGCTTATGGCAATTGCCTGTACTGCCCCATGGGAAACCGCTGCTTAGGCACACTGAGGGCTTTTTACAGCATCCACTGTGCGATGCAGGTCTCTGAGTGAAGGACAATAACCCCTTCTGGAGAAGGACACATCATGTTCTTGATTAGAGTGAACATTGAATTTATTGCAGATGGATCGTAACGGAGTCCTGATGCCATCTCTAACCTGGGCATACTGCCATGCTGCAAGTTCATTCCAGAAATGTACTGAGATGGCTTTGCTCCTCTTAGTCTCAAGTCTCTTTGGAGATAGTCCAGGCAGGCTTTCCCTACTTTGTGACAGCTCTTGGCTAGCTTCTTCTGGACTCAGCAGTTCATTTCCAGATTTCCCACACTCCTGACATCATTCCTCTTTCATTCAGGTCTGCCTGAACCATGCGAAAAAGTCAAGGAATCCAGGCCCTTCTTCAAGCCTGGAGTCTGATCTCCAGATGGTGAGCATCCACACCTTGCTTTATTTTTTCCCAGCCCATCAGATGCCCTCTCGGTAGGAAGACTGAGGTGTTATTACACTCCTTCCTTTGCCTTCTGCTGGCAATAGTGCTGGGAGGGCCTCTGCTGAGTATCACATGCAGCTCCTCAAAAACCAGATTCAGAGCAGAATTTCACCCCGTAACAGGAGTAATCAGAGGAAAGCCCAGATAGTATCTCCTAAATATGTAACACTCTCCCTCCTAAGGAGCAGTTCTTCACACCCTCTGTGGCTGAAGACAAGGGCATATGTTGTGTTACACAGATGGACCAGAAGTTGTGCAAATCCAGATGATTATTGCTGATGCTTTTAGATGCTGGCTAACAGTTAAATATTTGCCTGCTGTTGATAATCATCCAGGTTTGTGAATTACTCAGAAAATATTCAATTAGCAAGAAATTAATTGCGTTTTTAATTGCCCACTCTTCTGTGATGATATATAGTATAAGCATAGCTCGGATGAACATAAATGCAGAAGATTATGCATGCAGAGTTGGAAGCCTTCCCTGAAAAGCTTTTTTTCAAGTCCTGACTGAAGCTAGCAAAATAAAATGAAAGATAATTATGGGAACTGGAGAGAAAACAACTGCATTTTTAAAGTCACATATGGGGCTGGATTCAAACTCAGGTCTGACACAGGACGTGCACCAGCTATAGTCATCCAACCAGTCCTTCAGTACCAGGTTCAGCATGTTCAACCCAAACCATCCCTTTCTCCAGCATTTTCTGTCAGGCAGAAATTTCTGAATCCTCAAGTCAGCTGACAGAAAATGCTTGACATGAGGATAAAGGATGGACGCAGGTCATCTGAACACAACACTTGGTATCTTGGATAGAGCACCTTTCCTATGAAGACAGGCTGAGAGAGTTGGGGTTGTACAGCCTGGAGAAGAGAAGGCTCCAGGGAGATCTTATAGCAGCTTTCCAGTATCTGAAGGGTGCCTACAAGAAAGTTGGAGAGGGACTTTTTACAAGAGCACATAGTGATAGGACAAGGGGCAATAGCTTCAAGCTGGAAGAGGGAAGATTTAGATGAGATCTCAGGAAGAAATTTTTCACTCTGAGGGTGGTGAGGCACTGGAACAGGTTCCCCAGGGAAGCTGCGGAAGCCCCATCCCTGAAGGTGTTCAAGGCCAGGTTGGATGAGCAGCCAGGTCTAGTGGGAGGTGTCCTTGCCCATGGCAGGGGGTTTGGAACTAGATGACCTTTAAGGTCCCTTCCAACCTAAACCCTTCTATGATTCTATGATCTTCAGGACACTTTGGCATTAGACATAGATTAAGTTGCTGTTGTTCAGGACAAGGGAATGAAGACATGCAGGACAGGAGCTAAAGCACTTGGCCAAGATGGTGTCCAACTGAAGTGCTGAGCTGTCCTTTTGCACCACAGACATGCCAGCTTGGCTCCTCCGGCCCTTTTGCTGGTGCACTCTTGGCTAGGTGTTTCCAACAGCTTTGGGACTATCTCACCTCCTCAGTGTGCTAGAAACTCCATTTCTTGGCCTTTGCGGCAGAGGGTACCTCCTGTAGTGTTTTATGGACACTTGAAGTGGAGGTGGTTGAAAAGACAGATATATTTTCCTGGAGAACTATGGAGAATCTTATGTTGCTTTGAGTAAGGATTCCATTAAGGATTGGTCACTTCTAGATTTTGCACAAAACAGTGTGTGCTTTTAAAATAATAGCAACTGTCTGGAGTCAACCTAAAAATAGATGGAGCAGAGAGCATGCTGGCAATCCATGCCATGGGCAGAGGTTTAAGGCCCAGCTCTGCAATGCATGTCTTGCCAGTAGGGCTCTCAGTATTGAACCTTGCATTTTGTTGGAGCACCATTATTTTTGTTCATCAAACCCTTACCAGTAGATGCCTTCACCATTGATACGGTGATGCACCAGTGCGCGTCTAGTAAATGCATACTCAATACATTCAATGATATAGCAGTGTGAAACAACGTGTCTATCATGGCAAGTTCCATACAGGGTTTGAACAAGCAGTAGATTTGCCAGTGAGCGCAGATTTGAAGTTGCCAGACTGGTTCAGTATAATGAAGGCAGCTGCCTGCTCCGTTTCAGAAATCAATGACACATTGTCATCCAGTGCAAGATAAACCGAGAACTCTGAACTAAGGTCTTGACAGGTAAAATGCCTTTGATTTTGCCTTTAATTCAGCAAGCTCACAACATTACTGAATTCTCTGTATTAATAATAAATACATAGCGAAGCTTGTGTCAGTGGCAGAGTTTCAATTCTAACCTGGTAACAACATACCTCTGTGAGCAGCACATCTGGGAAAAGCAAGACACTATTCACAGTGTAGCCAAACACAGAGTCATGAAGCGTGACAGCTGTTTAACAACACATGGAAATAAAATGGTGGTAATAAAATTCATAATTAGATTTATAAATGCCTTTCTTATTTTCAGCACTATTTGTTCAGTCAAAGAAATCTAGTTCAATTATTTTCTTCAATTTTTTCCCCAGTAAAAGATCTGAAAAACTAAGGTCCCGAAGAACCGGTTTGGACCTCAGAGCTCTTTATATTTAAATGATCTATCCTGGGCACATGTGTGATTGCTCCAAATGACAAGCAGACCACGTTCTGCTTGCCCATATTGCCGTCCCACAGAGGTCAAGTATACGTGCCCTTCCCTCCAGCACAGGCTCAGGACTGTGACCCCGGGGTCTGGTTTTTGGATCTGCAGGGGGAACGAGCTGGCGCCTGCCCTGGCACACAGCACTGGCGTGTAGGTTTGCACAGTGATGGCCACAACACAGCCTGAGACCTCAGCTGGAAGCGTTAGGAATTACCATGAGGAAAACAGCACAATAAGCAAGATGTGATGTGCATGTCATCTCACATCTTGAATGCCACTCTGAGGGTTAACATTGCCCTCCTCCAGGAGTGGGGAAAAAGCTTACCTTTCAGTTTGTTTGATGAAAGGCAGCTTAATTTCTGTATTTTCAAAAGAAACAAAGTTGTCTTTCATTAACAGCCTAAGTTAAGCCTAACCCATAAATACTGTGGTATTTTTCAGACCAGATCCATTAATTTCAACAGATTGTTAGAAAGTAGAAAATTTACTTGTAGGTTTTAACTGGTATAAGCGGGTACACAACACCAGCTGCAGCTGTGAAGTAAATAAGCCATAGCCATGATTAAGATGTTATATATTATGCAATTACTGTGCCTTGGTTTGCTGTTTATATCCACTCAGGGTGAACTCATTTGGATCAAATAGATTTGAACCTATCTATGACAGTCCAAGTTGGCCCTTTTTTGTTAATATAAATTTGAACTGCAAGACCTCTGAATTGATTTTCCTAGAAGAAAGGTTAAGAACTGTATTTGAAGGCTGTTGAAAGCATACACTGGACTTCTACATAAAAAGAATGCATTTGAATCTGTATTTAACAAATCGCTGGATATTAGTTGCAATGAATACAGTCTCTTGGCCACAGTAACATTAATTTAATCCTCATCTCTTATCTCAGCTGCAGAGCAATTCTGTATTTACTGCACTGTATTTAGTCTGAGAGATCATTAACCGCATTAATAGCAACAATCTGGAGATTTTTCTAATTTACTGTTTCTCCATTGATCATTATTTTCTCAATGTCATGAATGATTATGAATCTGAGTGGTGCCAAACCACTGCAGCCTTCACTGACTTCAGCAAGAGTTGCAGCTGGTCTGCAAATTATGGCCTTTTAGTGTTATCATAGAATCATAGAAGGGTTTAGGTTGGAAGGGACCTTAAAGGTCATCTAGTTCCAAACCCCCTGCCATGGGCAAGGACACCTCCCACTAGACCTGGCTGCTCAAAGCCCCATCCAGCCTGGCCTTGAACACCAGCAATGGGGCTTCCGCAGCTTCCCTGGGGAACCTGTTCCAGCGCCTCACCACCCTCAGAGTGAAAAATTTCTTCCTGAGATCTCATCTAAATCTTCCCTCTTCCAGCTTGAAGCTATTGCCCCTTGTCCTATCACTACGTGCCTTTGTAAAAAGTCCCTCTCCAGCTTTCTTGTGGGCACCTTTCTGTGGAGGAATGGCTGAGTGAAAAGGGGCATGATTTGATTGCAATGAGCAATCCAGTCTTTGAGCTAAACAAAGGCCCCGAAACGACTGTGAACTGTCCTTGAACGGCTTAAGGATAAGGGAGTCACTATTTGGCAGACAAGATAAGCGGCATCACCTCGGAGTAATGAGGAATTGTTGCTTGGCATGGACAAAAGGTTCCCACCAATTATGCGAGCATTCCAAGCGTGTGAACAAAAACTGTAATCCAATCGTATAGCTATCGCTAGCGTGTGCTTTTGCTATTTGTCTATATATACTCTGTGAGAACTTGAATAGAGGGAGAACGATCATACTCATATTGAGACTCCATCGTTACTCCGTGTCCGTCTCCCACTCCGACATTTGGTAGCAGAGAGCGTGGTTAAGCGCGACTGGGCACTCCGACATCTGGTAGCAGAGGATGGTTAAGGGCGACTGGGCACTCTGACACCTTTCAGATACTGGAAGGTCACTATAAGGTCTCCCCGGAGCCTTGTTTGTGTCAGAGTGGCAAAGATGAGGAGATGAGGGCTGATCATATGGTATTATGCTGATTTTGAATTCAGGAGAATATTTTCTTGGAAATAATAAAGAAAATAATTTGATCTCTCTTCCACATCTTAACAAACTCTTTCCCTGAACCTGCCCGTCTTCTAAACAAGGACTGTAAACTACTCCAGTTACAGGCAACAGTCCAAGTGTATTGCATGTTGCCACACAGGATTCTCTAAACATTGTAATACTAAATAGATCTGTAAAGCCAATGTCAATAGACCAAATTAAGATAGTCAGACGTGGTATTAACGTTCCTGGGTATAGCTGGTTTATTAGGTAAATCTACATCTTGGTTTCATTTTAGTATTTTTATCACTATTCAATTCTGCAAGTATTCAGTGGCACCTAGCCTTTTTCTCAACACCTTCAGTCCTATACATTGAGGTACTGATTTCTTCAAATAATGTAATAGTCTTGTTGAATTACTGGCAGACTATGCTGCACTTGTCTTGTTCTGATTATCAGCACCCATTTAATCAAACCTTTAAGACACTGAACAGAACATAAGGATGGTTACCAGTCTTCTTTGAAAGACCTAAAAGCCACCACCGTCACCAGCATCAAATGAGCATTACAATGTATAGGTGTTTCATATTAAAAACAGATTTGGTGGTGGAAGCTTGGTGGAGACAGCTCAATATGAATCTATTTTTTAAAAAAAGATTATTTAATACCCAATATATAGCAATAGCCAAACAGAAAACTGACATAAAAATCAGACACTGCTAGTGCATAAATAATAATTGGAGGTAACATAGAGTCTAACCTAGGTCAAGAATACCTTGCAAGGAATAATTGTCTGTGACTGAAGCACAAATATCAAGAATGCGACCTCTCTCTCTCCATTAGAACATGAAGAATACCACCGAGAACTCAGCAAGAAATTTTGGATTGATCTCATATACTATAGCTAGACCTATAGAAAGCAAACGCTAATGTGATGTCACCGATGTTCTCATCCATACTCCTAAGATACAAGCTGTTCAATTACCACTACTAAACTAAAAATCACTGCAGTATTACATCTTCCTCCCAACAAGAACGTGAAAGATTAGTTACAAGTGACATGACACCATGAGTCTCCATATGTATCTTCACTGCAGTATTAGCTTAGGAGCCGCCCTAAGAGTGTACAGGCACTTGTGGGTCCTCGTACCAAATCCATGAAGCACTGATACGGGTACAGTTATCTCATTATCACTCTGGTACAGCTTTACAGCATGAGTGCTTATTTTCAAGTGAAACCTATTCCTGTGCATATGTACTCTAACGCTCAAGAATGCTAACAAAGACATGGATCTTTAACAAAGAAAGGTTTACATTTAATTTTTTCTTATTTTTTTCCTAACTGGTTCAGGTCTTGTTTTGGTATCTTAAGTAAGCTGGACTTAAAAAAGAGCCTCACTGCACAATAAGCCCAAGTTTTTTCCCCAAGACCCAGCCGTCTTATTTTTCTTAATAGATATCATGAAAGTTTTTCATTAATATATTATGAAGTACTGTATTTACACTAAATTACACTGAGTACACAAAAAATATCGAACACTTTAGAGTATTTCTGTCAGCTCTAAGACAGGTATTATACATAACTATTATTGCTAACCACACTAGCCAAATAATGACTAAGACAGTTATTGTCTCTAAACACAACTTCTAAAGGTGTTTGAATGCCTTTCTAAAGATGCTAAGTACTTGGAAACTTAGAGAAGCAGTGGCTTTAAATCATGGTGGGAAACCTGATACAGTATTCTGATTAAATGTTATATGAAAATAACGCCTGCAAGACTGCAAGTTGACAGTTCCTAAGTCCAGAAGTGAACAACTGCATTTATTTAAAAGATCCATTCAAGGGAAGTATGTGCAAAATACAAAAGGTGTCCAGTTTGATGGAACAAATAGCTAATATTTTTTTCCACTTTTCACTAACAGAGAAGACAGATGACATTTTAATGGTGTAATCAAGACCCTGATTGCCATTGGTGACAGAACATGCCATGAGATCCAAATGGATAAGCTGGATAGGAGCACTTGTATTGAATTTGTGCATTGTATGTTTCTGCTTGAAGTAGTGCATGTTTGGTGATCGGGTTTTTTTCTGCTGACAACAGTCCTGTCAATTCTGCATCTTTTTAATACAGCAGCAAAGGGTGTGATAGAAGCCTGTGAAGACAGGAGAACTGTACACAAAGTTTAGCATAACTACCATTTACATGTTGGATCTCAAATGTTAGTTTCACTAGCTACCAGGAAAGATGTAAGAATTTGGAACTAATCACACTGTGCTAAGAATCACAACCAAACACTGAATCACTCCAACATATTTTTTACATTTTTAATGCTTGCTCTCTCTCACAGAGAAGTTTCCAGGATTGCGTCCTCAGATTTGTGATTTTAGAGGCTTTTGTGGAGTATTGCATTGGCACATGGTCATATTTCCTCTTTGGCATTTTCCCTATATCTGTCTTTTTTTTTTTTTTTTGGCTGGGGGGGCGGCGGCGGTTAAGTATAGAGTTGCAGCACGCTAGACCGTTTCTTCTCCTTACTGAATCATTTACTCTTGGCATATTTGGAAGGAAGTTCTTCAATATATACAGCCTTGTCCTGTATCCTTGATGTGCTCATGTCTCAGAAGGAGAAATCTGGATACATAATGAATGTGTGGTGGGGCTCTCAGTCCTAACTATTTAGCCAAGCAATTACAGGCTCACAAAAGTTCAAAAGGCACACAAGGAAGTGTCATAATCAGAAATGTAAATGAACCACGATACTTGTAAGAAGCTAATTAACAGTCTAATAAATCCCTGTAGCAATGGATTAATTCCATTAGAACTCTGGAAAAGAAGGAGAAGCATTTTTTTCATTTACATGGAAAAAATGCTTTCAAGGATACCTTGGTGAGTCAGACCAGTGCTCAAATTTAGAAAATTATCTGACACCCCCCTCCAGAAGTACAAATCGTAACCTGAAAATAACTTTGAGCATTACTGAAGGATAAGCTGGTGGAAGAAGAGTCCTTCAGTAACAAAGAATAAGCATTACCTCTTATTTTCAGGAGTCCACATTTTTTTCCATGTGTATGCAGTCACCCCTGACTGTATGCTTTTCAGGTAGCTACATAAGAGCTCTTCTGGATTTCCTTCTGACTCAGAGCCATCGTTTCTAAGCTAATTATATAAGGATCAGCTTAAAGGAGATCTCCTTGCAATCAAGTCCACGTAGCATGTAAAGACCCACTTGGTGAGCCAAGTGCCGTTTCCCTGCGGGTGGCAGCAGTACCTGCTGGCCACGCTGGCGCTGGGGATGAGTCAGGCCTCCATTGACTGAACTAGAATATAACATGCTATTTTATCATAGCACCGCTGCCAATATCATATTATGCAACACTATGGCAATTTAAAAGTAATCAATACTCGCGATTCCATTATTTACAGAAACTCATTTAACTACAATGTACTTAAGGGAAGAGTGAGAGGCTAGTAAATGCCTCTTAAAAGAGACGACTTGTTCTATACTAGAAAAAGAAAGGACAGGATGATCCAACACCCCTTTCTTACTTCTTTTAGTTTTAGATGCTGTAACTGAGGAATGTTGTAAAAACAATTGTTTTGTTCTGCATCTCTCTGTACCAGACCAGATGTGCCGGGTGAGACGAGACTCCTGCATCATCCTGGTCTCCCTGCAGAGTCTTTGAGGGACGGTAGAAGTTTTTGGATCGGCAGTCTCTCTCCTTACCTGTATTTGCTCAGAAGAGGCTGTTGATGGTATGTTTCACCACCTCAGTGCTTATTGGCTATATTGGCTGTTTCCCTGACCGGCTGTTTTCACACCAACCATTTTGTAATCAGATCAAATCACTCCTCTGTGAGCCAAATTTATACAGCATAATTCTTTCTCCAACTTCAAAATAAAACCTTTAAACTCAGTTACTCAGTTTTTGCTTACCATCTTCACTGAACAATAACTGCATGAGCTCAAGAGTCTTTTTATAACAATTTTGTATTAATATTTTGCATATAAAAACATCACTACAGTCACATACCAGAGAAAAAGAATAGTCTAAATTATTTTTGGCTTTCATCATTTAAGAAGAGAAAATCCTTAAAAATTGTAAGCAGAGCTTTATCCAAAGGTAACAATCTTTTAAAGGAGCTTATGTCAATGGGGCAGGGAAGAGGGAGCGATTTTCACACTTACGTGTAACTGCTTTTAAAACTGAGGGTGTCAACTGATATTTCCATAAAACTAAATACAATCCCTCATTGGGCAAACTGATTAGACAAAGATTTATGATCCTTTATTTTCTTATTTACACTGGAATGAAATTTAAAGCCTTCCAAGAAGCAGCCAAGATGCAGGGAGAGATGGGTGGTGATGGAGGAAAAATAAATCAGCCGAATGACATTAATTAGGGCTCCAGTCCTTCAGTAGCGATATGCACTTTTTAAGCTCTTCACCTGAAGTGCCTTTATTTTAAGAGGTACAGTGGGTATCTTACAAGCGCTAGCTGGTCGCGAGCTACGATGTCATTCACTTGCAGGTCGTAGTTTTAAATGCTGCCAAGATTACCACTAACCAACTGATGAAAACGTTGTGCCTGGGATCAAGCACTGGAGAATGGTGCAGTGCAGTGCAGCACAGGGTTAGGGCAGAGCTGTCAGCTCATGACCCCGGGGAACAGGGACAGCATCCTTCACAGGCAGCATCTTCACCAGCCACAGTGACCTGACCTGCTGCAACCCGCACTGTACCCGTTCCAGAGAAGGTTATAGAGCTGCAATTACCAGCACAATGCGCAGGTCTTCTCTCCACAGCTGTCTCGGCCATATTGGGTTTGGTTGTTTATTTTTTAATTAACATAGTCCTTAGAGTTTACCAGGTGTCTCCATTTTTATTTAGATCTGAAGATGCGCTGCTTTCCTCACCAAGGCAATTGTCTTTATCAAAGACCCTTGCTTCTTGCTATAACAGATTTTAAAGTAGGGAGAAACAGGACTTTACCTCAACAGGTGTGGAGGGCGCTATATAGGTGCAATGAATAAACAAAGGGTTAGAAGGCTTTTGTCAGCCTAAAATAGTCTCTAGGATTAGGCTTGGTAAAATAATAATAATAGTTGTAGCGATGGCTGAGGCTTGCCATTGAAAACCTACAATTTTAAACAGCTGTGGCTCCTGAACTATGACAGATACCAGCCTGTATAGCTCTACATTTACCCCCCTTGAGTTTGTGTTTCTCTTTGTCTGTAAAAACAGTGGAACAAATTTGCCCGTTGGGTAATTCCCCTGATTTTAACATCCGTTATTTCCTCTGAGCAGCAGCACGTAGAAACAGGGTTGACTACCTAGTCTGTGACACGCTCTCAGTGTACTCAGTTCTGATTAAAATTAGTAGCTGCAAAGCTATTAAGGTATCTGAATCTGATCAGTTATAATTAGAACAAAACTGTCACAGTAACAAAGCAACATGAAAATGTGCTGTTCCTTTAGAGAGGAAGCAACTGCAGAAGAGCCACTTTGCAGATATAGCATTTTGCATAGCTAATAAATCTGATTAACTTTCCAGGTCATTCTGCGTATGCAGGATGGCTTGAGTTTAGAGATAAACAAGCTCTGGAATTTCCTTTTTGTGACAAGTCCCACTTGCAGAAAGTCTTTCCAAGCAGAAATGCAAGAATAGGACATTTCGAGCTCTCCAAAACGTTGTAACATTATTATTTTCATTTTTTAATAATACATTTCAGCGCTCCTGAAACCTTGATGATATATTGTCATGACCTGAAATAGGCTACTCTGAGTCAGCTTAAATTTAAGGAGTGTTTTTTCATAGTAAAGCACTACTTTCAGGGAGTTGTAATTTGTTAGAATGTCTTTCCCTGGTTCTGCTCTCTTTGACGAGCCAAGGACTCCTGTCAGAATATGCATCCCACTGAAGGTACTGTTAATAATTGATTACAGCTCATTGGCCAAACCAAATCAGTCAGAAATCCTGTTACTTATTAAAGCTTTGAAAGAACTATTATTATAAAATACTAGGTTAAGAAATGTTAAAATAATCTGATTTTTAAAAATATTTATCTGGACCAATAATCAATACTGCTCACACAGTTTAATAAGGGAATCTGTCACCCTCAAACTGCATGTTTTTTAAAAAGCATTTATGCATTTAAATACAATGAAACAGTCTCTTATCCTGTGCTAAACTCGATTACACATGGATGAGGAACAGCACAGAACTTTTTCAGAAGGAAACCTGAATCTGTGTTGCGCAATCAGAGATGTAGCGCTCCATGGCCTTTGCTTTATCGGGGTGAATGCAAGCACTGGTTACAGCAATGGTGATACAAAAATAGAACTTAGTATTTCAAGTCAGTTTTAACATAGTTTTGGTTGGGAAAGTTTGATTCTTTTTTTAATGATGAGTGTATTTTTGTGCTTTTCTAATGACTTTTGTGACATCTTTGCATATTCAGAGATGTAAAAAAAAGGAAAACCAGGTGTATCAGCATCATCCCACAGGGGACAGTCCCATTCCACTCTTTCTTATTCAAAGATTTTTACTCATGCTTTCCTCATCGTTGTTTCTTCTGAGTGATCTGAGGCAAAACTATGTCCATCTCAAAGTGTGAGACACCTGAAAGTGCAGCAACTTGTCACCAGTGGGTCTTCTCTTCACCATCTAGTGAGCAAACCACTTGCAAGTGGAGAAGAGGCAAGAAAGGGTAACTATATCTTGCCCGTGATTGATTTCATTGCAGAACAAGTGGTTTTGTTTCCCAGGAGCTCCCTACAGTGGCAGATAGACTGGCTGATAGACCGAGTCAAAAGATAAATGGGGGAAGCATTAAAATTACAACTTTGGTTTCAACAGTACAACGCCAAAACCTCACCCTGCCTGGTCATCCTGTAGCAGGGGCCAGTTTTTGACAGCGACTACCCTAGCCCTGCCTCCTAGCTCGACACGGCACCAACCTGCGGGCTTCCAGCAGGGCACCTGCTCCCCACGCCGGCTGAAGTGCTCAGCCGCCTGTGCCAAGAGCTCCTGCAAACCTTCCCAGTGTGTCTGGTAATACGAGCATTAAAATGAAAGCCAGGAAAGCTCAAGTCTTAGTTCCAGACCTGACATCCACTTGCCATGTCTAATTATATGTTGCATTAAGTATTCATGAAGAAAAAAAAAATCCATGATTGACTGCAATAAAAGGGATTTAACAGTCTGTCCGCAGTTCAAGCTGCACACTAGATATGCAAAGCTTGCACTGCAGTTGTGACTCTGGTCATCACGATGTGCCCTGGTGTCCCGGTTACCCTCTCCTTACCTTGGCTGAGAGCTGGTATGACATGTGTTCTTTTTTCCTTATGTACGACACTATACTCTGTCTGTATGGTGGGTTTCAGAGACCCATTATGCTGTACATAGGTTTCCCAGGCAACACTTGCAATACAGGCTTCAGTATCTGAGTTATTTGTGTTGACAAACCACATACAATCTCCCATTACTACAATTGTTCACTCTAGCACTTACGGTTTTCAAACTCTTATAAGAGTGAAGGTTATGTATCATTTAATAGGGGGAGAAACTAAGGCAGCTGCTGATAGATCTGCTCTGGTACATGGCTATTGCACAAGCTACCATGCCATGCTGTCTCCTCATGGGTTTTTTTTTGTTTGTCAACAGAAAATGCAAGAGTGATTTGGAAAAGTTTCATCAACTGCATTTGCATATTCATAACTTGAAAGAGAATCAACACATAAGTAAAAAAATAAAAGCATTGAAATACAACCATTAAAAAAGAAAATAATACTTGGTCATACTTTCTTACCCATTTTTAAGCAAAAGAAAGGAAATAAACCACTTCATTTTAAACTCGCCTTCTTTATGACATCTCTAGTATTGAAATAAAGAGGGAAAGAGAGCCTGGAATCTGGCATGCAGATCAGAGTTCAGTGAGGAGAAAGATCTTCTAATTCTGTAGCAAAAATACAAAAACCTGCAAGCAGTACACAGCACATGCTCATCATCCACGCGTGCTTTGCTTCCTTGCTAAACCAGCGCTAGACACAAGGTCTCACCAGGAGGACAGGGCACAATGTGACCATGAGCTGTGGCTCTGCCCCAGGTGCCGGGTCCCCTTGCAGGCGGCTGGCTCTGCCCCAGCCCTTCTGCAGGGATCTCCCTCCCCAGCAGAGAGGTAACTCCTTGCTGTCTCTCTCAGAGAAGGAGGTTGGGGTCTGTAGACCTCAGGAGACACACAAGTGACTTCTTCAGCTCTTTCCCCCCTCTCTCTCTTTTGGAATAGTCCTACTTGTACAGCAAGATTGATTTTATCCATTTAGAAGAGTGCAAACATCGAAGAAACAGCAGCTTTTATAAAGGACCAAAACAAAGCTAATTTAAACTTTTTCTTAACAGCAGTCCTGAAGGACCCAGGACAGGACAATTAATGGAAAAAGATGCAGTTTAAGTTACCAAAAGAACTGGCAGGCAGCTGCTTAATCCCAGAATTTTCATGTCAACTTAAACCCTTCCCCTGGCAAGGATTCAATTCTTTTCATATCTCCTGGGAGCTTGAAAAGGTCAGAGAGAGAACATTACCCTGTGTTCACATGCAGGCTTGATCGCCTTTCTAGAAAGCCATCTACATTTGAGGCTTTGGCTAGCAATTCAGGAATGGAAAGAGCCGGGTAACCTAACTGGGACAGACGCCATTCAGTTGTCGCTAACACTGAATGCCCATGACAGGCAGCTGTACTCCTCAGTGGGTCCTCATCTGGTTGCAGGCACCCACGGGACCCCATGGAGCCGCTGGAGCTGCCTTGGCTGACAAGGCCACCCGTGACCATTTTAAGCCTTTCTGATTGTATTCAGTTCACATCCCTGTGTAGTGGGGTCTGGAGCATGTTTCACCCTGCCGATACCCTGGAGATGCTTTCCCTGGCTTAGGGAAAGAGGGAGTTTTGCTCTGGGATGCTGTGGTTTGTGTTTGGTTTCCCTGTTTCTGTATCTGGTGAAACAGGCCTATCTCCACCTTGAAGATTAGAAGGGAACAGAAGAGATATTGGATGCATATCTGTTCACCTGCATATCCTACAAAGGATACAAATAACCTACACCTTTCCCAAATCAGATGCGTTGCAGAACACTGCTACCACCATGCAGCAAAACTACACTCAGAACCCCAGCAGGAAAAAAACCCCAACCTTGTCTCCTAAGTGTAACAGTGATCTATGCCTTTACAACCTCAAGGCCTTATTATTAAAATTCCTTATGTTTAGGAATGGACCCATGGGCATGGAAAACCTCCAGCTGGGACGAAACATGAGAGCCATCTGCTCCGCAGCAAGAACTACAGCAGGCTCAATCATGGAGAGTTCCCTTCTCCCCACTGCTCCCTCTGTACCCAGCTCGGGTTTCTGCCCAGTCCTCCACAGGGACAGGGATGGGGACTGTATCTGCAAATATGACACCCACAAGACCATGGAAATTGTAGATCAATACGAGAAAGTTTAGTTCTTGCCCAGTCATGTTTTTCACATGCAGGAAAACATGCATGCATGCATGAGTCCATATTCACAGAAAGAACTTGTAGCGTAAACCAAAACAAAAAATCTGCAAGTCACGTCCCTGAGATGCCAGGGAATGAAGGATCAAGTAACATGCACGGAAGCTGGACTGCAGCCCACAGAGAGGTGCTGAGGAGAGGCTGAGCACGGCCAGGCCCCGGGGAAGGTACACACATGTGTTCTGCATCCCCCACGTAACTGTCCGCCTCCTCCCTCATGTGCCCCGGAGGCACACCAGAAAGTGTTATTCAACACCAATGCATCAGAAGGCAATCATTAGGAAATGCAGCAGGGCCCATGCCCTGCCTCAGTTCATTTTTCAAAAGGCACTGGCCACATGCTCCTCACTCCTCTGACTTTCCAGGGAGCATTTTTGCTCCTTGTTATCTGTAATGCCTTTTAGGACCTTCCAGGACTGCCAGAAATCTTCTCTAAGCACTTGGTAAAGGTTTCTGCTCCGCACCCACGAGCATGCCAAAGCCAGCCTTGGCTCATCACCACACTTCCAGAGAAGAGATCCTCCTCTTCTGACCTGCTGCTCACCATCCATCTTGTGGCTTCTGAACAATGACTGAAAAGGACATTTTGTCCCCAAACTACTTTCCTATCATGTCTTCCAATCAGTCTAATAAATTTTCATAGTCACTTTATTTGAGAAATTCCAGTAAGAGGATACTGCCTTTTTTTTTTTTT